>JAWWMO010000043.1:33566768-33590608 GCA_035047845.1 Dendrocincla fuliginosa
CAAGAGTCTGGCATCAGGGTAATGTTCTTTTAAAGACCAAGACTATCATGAAATTTTTGTCTCTCTTTTTCTTTTTTTTTTTTTTTTTTAATTTAAGGGGGTTTCAGTGAGGTTTAAAAAAGATTTTCTGCGAACAGAACTGAGTAACAAAGGACCTTCTTTTACTAAATCCTTAGATATTACCAAAATTACAGCAAAATGGTGGAAACAGGCATCTTGTGTCTGCAACAAGGTGATAATTGTTCTCTTATCCCTTTCATTTAAAAGTGATATGTGGTAACACTGATGTATTTATTCACCTTTTTTGATCCATAAACACAAAATCCCTATCAGTATTTTCTCAATAGAAAAGACATTTCTGCAGCACACAGAAAAGTTCAGTATGTATGCACACACAGTGGAGCACACCCCCCCCCAAGCAGCCCTGTACACAGATGAGGAGTCCCAGATCAGTGTCCATCGACTCCCTCTGCTGGCAAGAGCTGCCACTTTCCTCTTCCAAAAAATAACCACCTTTTTGCTGGCAGTCGACAGTATGAATGCTGCAGTACATAGCACCAAATCTTACTCAGTGCTGGTGGTTGGCTGCTTTGCAGTGCATGTCTGCAAATAAGATAACTTAGAATCTAAGAAGCATTCTAAATAACCCTTGAATAAGTATCCAGTATTAATTTTAATTATAGTTTTCACAGTAATGTTCATGGATATGAAACTGGGTTCTATTTGCCTTTCACTCCATGAAAACTTTCAGATTTTCTTATTAAAGCAGGCTTAAAGTAAATTATGTAAGATTCATCAAATGGTACACTGTGTTTCATTTAAAATATTTATGGAATTCTCTAAAAAAGGAAGTCACTACTTGCATTTTACTCTGAAATTTGAAATGCAAGAGGCTGGATATGCATGAGGGAGCCTGAAGAGCTGCAATGCTGCCCCAGCCCTACCATCCACCTGCCTTTACTCTCCCTTGGGTCTAAGGGACCTGCTGAAATCAGCTGGGAAGGGTGACCAGCCTGCTAAATTTTTGCCTAAATTAATTACAGAGACAAGGCCATTACTTAATCTGTCTCATGACCTGCCTCTCATTTCACAACTATGAATTGTTGATCTATTGATGTTTTTTTGTGGCTGACATTCTAACATATCATGGAAATGCTGGATTCTGCAAAAGTAACAGCCACACTGCTTTCACAAATGTGAACACCCATAAACCCGCTGTTACAGATGAACTTAGAAAATATTGGGAAGTTGAGTGAATACAATACACACATAAAAATGTCTTTTAATGTTTCCTGTCCCCTCTTGTCCCCTGCCCTCAGCCATGAACACCATGAGGCCACGATTGCTGAAAGGCCCTGAGACACAATTGTATCCCACTGTGACAACAGAACTACAGGGAAAGTGAGACTGAACAGCACCCAGAAACCAGAAAGGACAGGGTCACTTCACAGGAGATCACTACAAGCTTCTGCTCCAGGAGAAGCCCCACAGCCCCCAGCGCCCTTATCACTCCCCCCCAGCACCGGGCTGCTACAACACAAACGCTTGGGGATAAAAAGACCCTCTAAGTTTCTCAAGAAAAAAAATAAATGAACTTCCACACTCAAAAGAGCACAGGCTCTCCAGACTTTAGACCAAGCAAGAGTGGGCCCAAGAAGCTGTTTGTGCATGTGTGTGTGGGGGGATGTTCCCACAGGCACAACCATTAAACCAGATTTCTGATGACACTTCATCTTGGGGGTCAAGACTTCATCAGCTGAAAGCATTGTAAAGTACATCAAACAGAGCGAGACCTTGCTTTGTCCCAACCATCTGTGTGTGTTGGTGCGACCACAAGAAGATGACCAACAACCACACCTGGAAATGCACAGGCTGACTGCCCAGACCTGCTGAACGCAGAGCCCCTCTGGCTACCTGTCATCTACACTACACCACCACATCTAGAAGTGTTCAGCTCCCTGTCAAGGGCACAAACCTCATCAACGTGGGACCACAACTACAACTACAAAACACTGCAATGCTGCTGTAACAACACTGCCATCCCCGAAGGCTTTTATTCAATTTAACAGAAAATTTCGAAGCTCCTTTTCCTTTCTTCAGCACTAACTTGCACCCGTAGGATACACCAAGTAGCATGCCTAGGTCTCTGCATAGTTCTTTTGGGTTTTTGGAAGAGGATGGAAAATTGCAATTTATTTTTAAGTAAAAACAGACTCTATGTAATCATAGGAGTCCAGAAGCTGGACCCATTTAAGAAATTCCTATGAGCCCCTACATAATAGAAAATCAATTTTGAAGTAGCAAGAGAGGTACATAGGAACATGTCATTAGGATGATAGAGAAACTGATTTTATGGCTCCTTTCAGTAAGCTGTTTTAAAGCTCTTTCTCTGTGTTTCAAAAAATATGATTCTAAAAAATTTATATTGTATGCCGAAGCAATCATAAAGTTGACATAACTTCACAAGCCTCTGCTACACACACAAGGAATTCTGTTTCACATTGTTTATATAACATCCCTCATACCTAAACACACAAACACCTATCTGTACACTCGGTGATTTGCACACACAGTAAAAACAGGATCCAGACATAAACATTATCAACTTCTTCAAACCGTAAGCAAGCCTGATACTACAACCACCATTCAAATAATGGTAAAAAGTTGTGTTTTTTGCTTGATTACTTCTTTAGTTCCACAGATACACTTAATTTTTTATTTAAACTCTGTCACCACATGCTTCTTCAGAAAGGCCTTTATCAGAAAAATCAGAAAATAACTGGATTTTATAATAGTCCTGTTATCCCAGAAGGCTTTATATATAAAATAAAAAAGTGGAAGCGCTGATATGGTAACTACTTGGGCAAACATGGCATATGTGCACCATCAAGAACAGCTTCTACAGGCATGAACTTGCCCTTTCCCCCCAGCCCTCCCCTTTGAGAGGGGGGCAGAGAGAGAGAGAGAGGGAGAATGGGAGTATTGGCTACAATGCTGAGGTTATTTTCAAATTTCTTTCAGAAAGTAAATATAGCTCCTGAATTTTTAGAGACAGATGCAATGAGTGGGTATGGGGAACGTTATCACAACCAGAAGATGTTTCTACTCACAGAAAGCATGGCTGTAATATTTCATCACATCTTAGCAATACAGCAACAATACAGATCATCTTAAAAGCTGGGATGTTAAGACACGCTGCAAGGAAACTCTTATAATGAGAGGGAATTTCTAAGATACTGCAAGGTGCATGCTAGTTTTGCACTGACAGGTTAAATGCTGAAGATACGGAGGAGCAAAATACATTTCCTAAATTCCGTAGGCAGGGGGCAGCATGCTCCAGCCATCAGCGCTGTCTCGGGGCTTTCTGCTGCGTAATTAACATTTCTCTCTCACCAAGAGAGCATCATCTTTGTGTAATGGTGAGTGAAACCTGAGCATATTTAAGTAATTTAAAAAGGAACCTGAATGCATACATGTTAACAATTCCAAAAGCGTGTTTTTTCATTACAGGTGGCATCTCTGTGTAGCATGAAAGAAATTAGGTGGTGGTTCTAGTAAATGTTAATCTCAAGTCAATAAAAACTCTGCTCCAAAATGTGTCTGCAGCTTTGCAAAAGGAATACATAGCAGTGATGGAAGCCATACTCTGGGGAAAACAAACATGCATTATAAATGACAACTTGTCTCCTCCAGCTCAATCATCTTTTAAATCCAACAAATATTAGTGCCAAAGTCATTCTTCTTGTGGGATCAAAAAAGTCTGAAGGATTTAATCTTAAACAGATCATTTTTTTAATTAACTCAATAAGGCTGTCTGCAAGAATTCGACATTTGCATAAAATGATAATGTATATTAGACAGCAATTATCATGGACTTTTCTTTAATTATAACTGATAACACAAATAAATCCTACGTTCCCAACTGAAGAACGTAATTAAGTCTGAGTAGTTCAGGGTGAGACAGAAGATACAAACCCATTGATTTTAAAATCAGGAGAATGGCACACTAGACCCAAATTCCCTTCCTCTTTCCACTCACATCAAAGAGCATTAAAAAAAATCCATCTTTTCTTCTCTAAAGAAAATGAAACTATCCACCCTGCTTACTCTGTTTACTAATGATACAAAATGTTTTCTCACATAGTTTCATCCAGGATTTGCAAAGTCTTCATAAAGAAGAGAAACTATTTTTATTTTGACAAACAAGCACAGTGGAATCCCTGAGGACTGTGAGCAACCCCAAGCAAAGGAAAAATTGTTAGTGAATAGGGAAAAGCAACCTACTGGGAATGGAGAGATGGGAGACTGAAGGTGGAGCTGAGATCCAAAACACATCCCTAATCTAAGTCTGGCTTCAGGAGGTTTTAATAAGTAAAAACTATCCCAGGTTATATTATTAGAACCCAGTAATTTAAAAACATATGAGGAAAACGCTGTCACCTTTCACAGGTATGTAAGTCTAGCCTTGAATGCAATGCTGGTGGCTATAACTGAGTGGAAGTCCAAGAGTAAATTTCCAAGATACTGACTTGTTGGATTGACAACACACCCCACAAATACGTTGGGCAATCACTGGGATGGAGCCAGCTTGTCCACAACAACTTGAAAGAAGTTTGCTTATCTTTTTCAAACAGTCAGTTAGTTATATGCAGCAGGAAACTCTGGCAGTCAAATGGAGAAAAAAAAAATTAAAAAAGGTTTTGTGAAAGCAGTACGGAGTGAACTTTCAACATTTCAGGTCACGCCATTCTCTGTGGGACTGACTAAAGCTGACAGTCCATCAGCTTGACCTTCCCTGCACAAGCACTCCCTACGAATTCTGGCTTGAAAGTTCAAGCTTTACATTTTGTATTGGCTGGTATTGGAACAGCCCCAGCAGGAAAAGTTCAGTATCTCCACTGAGGCTCTGCTCAGCTGGGCTCATGGCCACAGCTTCTTTCAGGGATGTGAAGAAAGCCAAAGGTGATCACACCAAAGTCACCTTCAAAGCATACTAATACATCCTCTGGAGAAGCTGAGAGCAGGCAACTGGCTGTCTTGTAGAAGGAAGAAAAAGGAGATTTCTAAGGGAAGGATTTGCAGCAAAGTCTCAACTTTATGATTAAAAGACACCAGTCCTAAACTTGTAATTCCTTCATCAGGGCCTCTGCCTGACATGGCTCCTTCTGTATCAAAGAATCACGAGACATCCTGTAACACAAAGTATTTTCTCTGCACAGTAGACAACTCTCATCTACACCATTTTTGGTTCAGCTATGCCTGAGCTATGATGCTGAGGCACACAACCTTCTCAGTTAAGTATTTGAGATTGTCATGGTTTAACCCCAGCTGGCAACTTCGGTACCACACACCCCCTTGCTCACTTCCCCCTCCGCCTCTCCTCACCTCCACAGTGGGATGGGGAAAGAGAATTGAAAGAGTAAAAGTCAGAGGACTTGCAGGTTACAGTAAAGATAGTTTAATGGAATGGAACCAGAAGAAAATAATCATTATAATGATAGTAATAATAAGAGTTAAAATATACAAAATGAGTGATGCACAATGCAGGTGCTCACCACTTGCCAAGTGGTGTCCAGCCAGACGCTGAGCAGCAGTCCCTAACCAGCTTTGCCCTCAATTTGATATATTGAGCATGATGTCATATGGTCTGGAATACCCTTTGGACTGCTGGGGTCACCTGTCCTGTCTGTGTCCCCTCAAAACTTCTGATGCCCCTCCAGCCTTCTTGCTGGCAGGAAATGATAAACTTAGTGTAAATACCATGAGCACCAACTAAAACATCAGTGTTGTCAACATTACACTCATACTAAATCCAAAACACAACACTGTACAGCTCCTAGGAAGAAAATTAATTCTGTCCCAGTCCAAACTAGGAGATGGATAAAGTCTTATATTCAAGCAATTATTTCATACGAAAATGGGACTGCACACAATAATCTGACCTGCAAGTAAAAGACATAATTCTACATAATGCTACAGTTGGCTTTTTTGTTGCTTGTTAATTGCATGGGGTTTTCTTAGAAAAAAACACCTGTACTGGCATTAGCTACAATAAACTGCATGTGTATACTGTGAGCATCTCAAGGGCAGCTTAAGCAGCAGAATGTATTGGTCAAATGAGATTCAATAAAAACTTGTATTAAGAAATGGACTGTAAAATGGCACCACAGAGAGCTTTCGTTTTACTGTTTCTCCATTTTTGTCTCAAATATAATCATTTTTCTTTGTTTTCTAGGTGTGGATATCAGGCTTTCCCCCATCTCTCCTACCCTATGCAGTTTGGAACAAGACTCTTAGAGGGCACATGAAGTGATGCTCAAACCCTCTGCAGCTGGAGGTCTTGCACAGCTCTCTCTGGCTCTGATGGAATGAACAACAATGCCAGCACATAGCACTGGGAAATATCAGTATGTTATATTGTGTCGGGGAACACTACGGCATGCGGTTTATCAACATTTGCAAAAAGTTGGAAGGAAAGTGACCTCTTTTCTGAGTGAAAACAAGAGGAAGTACACAGCCTGGCAGGCCTACCTGCTGCGTAAGGAAACTAACCTGCTGCTTTCATTCTGCATGTGGCCAAATGCCACCTGGCTGAAAAGGCCAAGAAAGTACCTGCTTGACCATCCGCTGATCCCGTATCCCCCCCCCTCACTAACTCTGCCATGCTCCTGAAACGAACTGCCATTGACCACCTGGGAAGCAGTGCCAAACAAGTTTCCCCCACAGACCACAAGCACTCCTATAGGACTTCACTCACATCATTAGCTCATGCAAGAGCATGTTGTACAGCTGCAGCCTGCCACTGGAGATTAAAAAAAAAAGATAACTAAGCTATGGGCTATGAAAGAAAATGGGTGGAAAAGGGATGCTTAGAGCAAACAATAAAAAATGTCTCCCTCATGCTTTTTCTTCCCCTCTCTCATACGTTGCACACAGCTAAGTGAGAGCTGTTTCCACTCCCCCTGCTCAGGAGATTTTACTGCTATGTGTTCTGTGTACATCAGCAGCATCAAGTTTTGAACCAAACCCTAATGCACTGGCAGGTGAAAGGAATACTTTTGGGTTTTTTTGTAAAGCACAATTCCAGTGACTTTAGTCACACCTGGTTCAGAAGCACTTCTTTAGTCTGACAAACAGATATTTAAAATATTCACCCTTACGCTCTGTTACAGAATGTAACTGTTTGCAACTAGTTTGTAGTCATCTCAGGACTACAAAATATGCCAGAAGTATTTCATACACAGCAAGGCATTGTTTGGAACAGAATGAGAAATTCTGCAAATAAAGCAGATACTGAAGCAGATTTTATATGGAATACCCTGGGAAAATCTGCATAGATATTATATGCCACATAGATTCTCATTCTGTCTTTTTAAAACATTAGTCATTCCAGTTCCTTCTTGCTAGATGCACTTGTAGTTTTCCCCCCCCAGTACATTCTTCATTTTATTAATAACTACTGCAATACATCATAATGCCATACAGAAGTTTCAACATGTGATAAACTATCATTCCAGTCTTAGAAAGATCCTCTGAGACATGAGACCCAAGAGAATTAAAAACCAAAGAAGCTACCATAATCCACAGCCAATTAATATCATCAAAGTCTCAATAACTGTGCAGAAAGCTTTTGAGCTTGAAATGCTGCTCTGCAAGGCAGGGACTTGCACATGGGACTGAAAGCAGATGTTGGGTGGACACTTTCCACCAGGTACCATCAATCTCTACAATACATAGGTGATCTGACAGGCGGACCGGCAGGAAGGCTGGCAGTTTGCTGACCTCACCTTCATAGGTGTGGCACATTGCCCTGGAAGATAATGCCAAAGGCTTCCAGAGCAAACCACAGACTGTAAAGAAGGAACGCTGTCATCCAAAAGAGTGCATCAGGGGTAACCTAAGAGCATGGAAAACTTCTCACTGATCAAGTTGTTCTTTAGAACATGAAAAAAATGGTAATTTTGGGGAATCTGAGTAGGCATTTTTCATATGAGAAGGGGGAAAAATACTAAGAGGAGCTGGAATGAAGCAGGTGTCTGAAGGATGTGTAACTGGCAAGGCAATGGCTGGGACTGTCTCCTCTGTAAGAAGAGGAAATGGCAGCATGACATCAGCTTGTGAGAGAACCTGGAAGGCAAAGTCTCGCTGGCATCATAATTAGAGGTTGTTTAAATAGTAAGGTTATGTGCAGCACTATTAATTCCAGCAGGGGAAAAGTAGTAGGAGTAACTGGGTTGGATTAAGAATTCAAATTCTCTTTGCTAAGAAAACAGTCAAACCCCAAAGGTCTTCAAAGTTTTTCCATGAATTGTACAGCTCTTTGAAGTATTTTTCATATTGCTCAGCTTCATAGTCTGTAATTTCAGCTGGTGCCAATTCCTGCACCTTCTTGCACCTAATCCAGTGCATCTGCAAATGCTGTATTATTTGAGTAATGGAATCTCTGGTGAACTGACAAATCCAAAAGAATTCCTAAATTCCAGTAAAAAAACCCATTCCTTCATCCCTGTCTCACATCAAGTTTTCTAAAAGAATCCTCCCTCCCACTCCTGTATTCAGTTTGCCTCGCTCTTTCCTAGTGTGATACCAAACACAGCAGACACCATCCACAACAGCTTCACCTGGGACAGAGTTTTTATAAAACTAGCAAGACTTGTGCTCTTTGTAATGGCACCACACTGCTAAGCTGCTTAATTTGTCACCCACTAAAAATGAACACTGATTCTCCTCTGCAGCACAGCTGCTTAGCTTCTTATTTTCTGTTTTACATTTGATTTTTCCTTCCTGGCCGTGGCTTCCACTGAATACCATCTTCCTCATTTCAGACCCTTATCCTAATTTATCTAGAATACTTTAAATTCTGTCCTGTCTTCAAAACATTCATAACCCTTTTCAGCTGAGCGCCATCCAAAATTTCCCGTAAGTATTTTCAAATTTGTTACAAAATGATAAAAGAAATGTTGAAGAAAATAGAGCCCTAGAGAAAACCAACTACCACCTCCTGGACTATCAAGTCATTGAAAGCCAAACCTTTGCTGCAGTCTTCCAACCACTGCAGAAGTCACTTTAGAAATACCTCATTTAAATTACTTCCCTGGTTTGCATAGTACAATGTCAAGTGAAATAGTGTCAAACGCCTTACTAAAGTCAGAATAGATCACATCTAATACTTCTTTCTTAGACTTTCTGCCAGTTAGTCTGTCAGCACTGGAATTGGACTAGCTCAATGTAATTTGTTCTTGACAAATCCATTTGGGTATTCCCTTGCTACTCGCTAAGCACTTGCAAACTATTTAATAATTTATTTCATTTTTTGGTAACACTTGGTTTAGAGTTACCAATAACTTCTTCTCTTTCCCTGTTAGAGAAGGCATTCATCTCTGTCCCACCCCAGCCCCCTCAGAGTGCATCTCTCTCCCTCCATGCGTTCTTAAATACAGCCCTAATGAGTCAAAGATTGCTTTAGCTAATTCCTGAGCACTCTGAAGTAAAATCCAACAGACACTCCTGGTTTGAAACCACCTAAATCTTTAGCTTCCTCTTCTTCATTCTCCCCACACTTTTGGTTTCCTTCCCAGAAAGCCCTGAGCACTGACCACATAAGCTTCTCTCTTCCATTTCTCTCCTTCCCATAACAGTATCCCTGATCTCCAAGGAAAAAAGCTTTTCAATGGGTATAGGTTATGTCATACCATAAACTCTGATTTTGTTTAAAAACAAAAAAACAAAAATAAAAATAAAAAGCTAACCAAACAAAAGAAACCACCTAATGTTGCAGCTGGGCACGGGTGCTGACACACTCTAACGTTGTCAATTTTGAAGACATTTTGTGGCAATGCCACAAAGACACCTCGGTGGGTAGGAAGGCTTAGAGATACTCCTTTTCTCTGCAGCTGGCTGGAGCGAGCCATTCCAGAAGGGGAGCAATACCTGTCTGGAAAAGAGAAGTGATGGCAATGCTGCAGCCTTCTCATGGGGAGCAGGGAGGGGATGGGCAGCCATAAGTTCCGAATCAGCAGATTATCCACTTCCTGACAAAGCACTTCTGCAGATGTCTGTGTGCTTCTGGAAGGGCCCCAAGGGCTGCATCTGGGCCCTGGATGCACAAACTCAGCACGGACACAGCAACAGAAAGAACACTCATGTTTTAAAAGCAATGTTGCAGGTTTGGCACAGTGTTATTTTTGCTTTTAAACCAGCATCAAGACCATGTGAAAACCAAATTGTATTGCGGATGCTAGTGAGAGTCAGAAAAAAACGTGGTGAGTGGAGCTGCAGCTGTGTGAAATTGGTGTACAGGACTGAAGAACTGACCTAGCAGCCCCATACACACAACCTCAGTGCTGCCAGCATCACACCACGGTGGTGAAGAAAACCTCATCCTGCAAATCCCTTCCAGTGGTAGAAAACCAGATATCAGCCTAACACTGCTGGCCAGTGACTTTCATAAAAGCCAGCTGAAATGGGAAATTGGTTATTGTTTTAGTTCATTCATTCAGGAGCACAGTACATATGAATTTTCAGACTGCTGAACAAGGTAGAGAGATGCAGGTTTCTCTCAAGTGAGAATGAGACTGACATAAAAGAAAAAGGTGTATATTCAACTATCTATGCCCCAGTGCAGTCAAGCTCCAGTGCCCAGATATACAATGCTCTTTATCATTTGAACTAAGCACCAATTTTAACTCTTCAGCAGTTGTAGAAAGCTGTTTCACCAAGGCACATTTCTGAGGAGGTTGGAGGAGCTGCTGCCTATTGCCTGAACTGAATTTATGAAGCAGGAGCAGAGCTAAACATGAAAAAGCTTCACTTACATGAAGTATTCTTATGAGGGGACCACCTGCTATTTATGCCTAGAAAAGAGCAGAAGCTGTGCTGCAGGTGCACAGGATGACACTGATTTGTGACAAACCTTCAAGAGCCACTAGAAAGCCACAGCGCAGAAATGTGCACTTTATCAGCTCTTTGGACACAAGGCAAAGCAAACAATGAGGTGACGACCTACATGCCAGTTCAAGAGCAATTAGCCTGGGAACTGCAGCACTTTCACCATTACAGTGAAGTGCACTGGAGGGTGCTCATACTAAAAAGAAGTCTGCAGTGCTGGTTAAGTACTCTCAGGCTAGGAGGGAGGGTGGGAAAAAAGAGGAAGAGGAGGGAAGAACAAAGCTGGTGTGAATGGGAAATTATTATGCAACAAGCAAGCATGATATGCTAAGATCCTAAGACACAACAAAATAAAACTTCTCATTTGTTTTTGAAGCATATTCTTATTACCCCACTCTAGGCGTTATCAGCATTTTCACCTATTTCCAGGAGTTTATTACCAAATTCTACAAACCTGTTTGTACCAAAAACTGGCTCAAAAGCCTCAGCCTGAAAGAAGCTTTTCATTTCTGTCAAACAATTTGTCTGAAAAAAATACTAATAATGAAAAATGGTAAAATTTCGAACTCCTAACCTGTATTCTCTATGTTCACGGCCTTAAATTTAAGTGTAGCACACTGCTGTTATGCTCAACAGTGACTGATTTAATTTTTTCTTTTTGCAATGGAACATTTTTTGTGCTTTACTACTCTCTTCCTATCTCCTTGCACATTTCCATTCCATTCACGACACATTTTTTTCCATGTGAATTCAGCAAGTACTTCACATTTTCTTTCTTTTCACTCCTCTCTATCTTGTTCGCTTACCTCCAAAATACACTCTTTTCCCACCCTCAAAACATCTCACCTCACAAGGCACAGATCTGTCCCCTAAATCTATACTGTGCCTCTCAATCATCACGACAGCCAAACTAAAACCAACACACAGGCAAAAGAGCCCTTACCGGATTGATGTATCCTGTAGTACCAGAAAGATCCTGTGCTACAGCTACGGAAGAGGAACTGCTCCCCCGCGTCTCTCTTGACACATAGAGATGAAGGAGATAAGTTGCAGTAGCCCTGCCACTGTGCCCAGTATGCCTTAGGTACAAGGGCATTTCTCAGTGTTTTGAAAAGGTTGGATGAGGAAAGAATAAGTTAAGTTACATCTGATTGAAGATTTCACGACTGACTTGGTTAGACAACGTTACTCTAGCAAAACCGAAGCACTACACCTTGGATGACTCCTCAAGCCAAATACACAATAGGCTTTTGAAGCCTTTAGACAGTCAAATGTCTTGAGTGTTTCTGCTATTTTCAAGCCCCAGACACCTCCATCTATTCCTGGCTTTAGACACTACTGCATTATAAAATACTGAAAAATCATTAATGCAAACATTAGACCTGTAAGTTGGCATTTCTTTCCTTTGCAGATGTTTCACTTTTAATACTCATTTGAAAAACTTGGCAGTGTTAGGACTTGTGTTTTCCTGTAACTGGAAACACAACTCTCATAGCATCTCTCTAAGAATGGCACAAGAGATTGGTCACAGGTCATTTTGGGGAGCCCACCTGAACGACTACCTCTACCTTAAAAATCTTAACAGTTAAGTATTTAATTTTTAAGCACAAAGGACTATAGAAACAAATCTTCTAGTTAAACAACAACAAAAAACCCTTCACCATATTAAAAAACCCAAAAAAACCCAAGAAAACACCATTCTTAGGAGTAATGTCCCAGAACACCTCAGCTATGTGTCATCCTGCTGACAGCCAGAGTGCACAGTCTATTTACTCTCTTGCAAGCATGGTGGATAACTAGCATGGCTCACAGTGTATCCCATAGATTGAAGCTATTGCCACACATCATAAACAAAATTTTATCCTATGTAAGGCTTTGGAATAAACAGTATTTCTCCTTCAGTAACACACTTGCTGAAATACATGGACTATGGACATATTTCTACTTTTGAGGCAACCTGTATTTATAATTCAGCTCCAAATCTTGTGTGCAGCTTTCAGGCAACTCTGGAGATGGCACAGTGCAACCTGAAATGACAGCTTTCCCCTAACAGCACACACAATAGATGCTTAAGTCTTCATTTACTATGATTTTCCTAAGGCCCTTTTTTTACCCATGCAAAAGATGTTCAGTTTGTTAGTCACAATTCAAATGCCCCTGATGGAGGCTGCAGCCATTGTGATCTCTCAGCTTTGTCCCTTTGCCCATTCTGACTTCACAATGCTTGCCACACCTTTCTCTCTCATTAATGCATCTTTTACATCCTTTCTGCATTTTTCCTCTCTCAAGACATACTACACCTATACCATGAACCTATATTTATTTCATCCTCCTCTCTTTTATTCCTGAAGCTTGTTTTAATTTTCTCTCATTTCTCTACATTAAAGGCAAATGGGTAAGATTTTCCAGCTGATACAGAACTGAGTTTCATTCCTGTGGGATATCCCCTACAACTGTGTGACCCTTTGCATATCACTTAGGTAGAGTTTCAAGACACAAAGTATGTCTAGCAAAATCACAGAGCCCACTCCAGACAGCAGCATTTATGGTGGGCTCTGCCCACAATCCCACAATGTCCTCACCAACTAGTGAGAGCAGGTTCTGGTGGCATACACCCAGCCTGACTCATACACTCCAGAGCATCCTGAGCACCACCCAACCATTTCTCAGAAAAAGAGTTGAGATTCATAACATGGTCAGTTCTGAAAGCCACAAGTAAAGGCTGAGTACACTTAATGAAACACCATTTTAAGTCACTGATGACTGGTAACTTAAAAGAGCTAAAAAGTCAGATAATGTTTCAAAACATAATCTGAAACATGGAGCATAGCACAGAGAGAGTATGTGTGTGTGTCTGTGTAAGCCCCAAAGAGCCTACAGGGCTGCGCAAGAGAGGAGGCAGCACAGGGGAACATAAAGATGCACAGAAAGGACAAGAAACCTGTCAGATTGCTCTAGTCCAAGCCTGTCCACGTCCCAAACACACCAGGAAGCTCAGCAACAAACAACGCATCATATCAAGGGTACCGAAATACAACAAGGTTTTATATCGCACTTCTACTGTTTTTCTAACAAGATGTAGATAAATAATTTAAACATTTGTCAAGATAAATAATAAATACAATTAAACAACTACTCCACAGCTCTAGATAGGATACATTTCTATCTGCAAATTTTTCTGGCTTTCTATGCCTCTGTAACAGTGTATCTATTTTTGCCTTCTTATGTTTTTTAATTAATCTAACTGCATATTGCTTATCAGACAACAAATACTTCTTAAAAAGGCATTTAATATTTCTATATTTTGACATAACTAAGCAAATATCCATTTCTTTAAGCTCTGTTATGTATGTTTTTCCTTCTCTGTGGCTTACCAAAGTTAAGACAATATGAATGAGGCTTACTTTTGCAAAAAGAGGAAATAAAAGCTCAATTAAAGCTTTCTTTACAAAGATCATATTTTTTTACTCTGAAAAACTGAAGCTGCCCTTAGCCATTTGCAGTTATACTGAAAAGAAATCAACCAGATGGCTTAAAAAAGGAACTGATTTAATTCCACTGTAAAATAAAACACAGAGATACAGAAGATCTCCAGCAGTGTCTGCTATGAAAATCCTAATTCTAAAATTGTTGAAAAGCACCATAATATGCCTAGTCAGTTTTCCCAATCCAACAGAGAAATAAAACCCAGCTAAGTAATAGCTTTTTGAGCTGACAGGATATTAAAAAAATTCAATTTAATAATTTCATCGAGGTGGCGACCAGGGTATCTGGAAAACAGCACGTGTTTTGAATAACACAAGAATGATACAAGGAACTGTGAGAGGGAACTGGGCCTGTTCAGCATCAAGATGAGATGACTGAGAGGGGACTTCATCCATGTGTGTATGTGTCTGAAGGGAGGGTGCCAAGAGGATGGATCCAGGATCTTCTCAGTGGTGCCAAGCAATAGGACAAGAGGCAACAGGCAGAAACTGATGCACAGAAAATTACCCCTGAATATGAGGAAGAACTTCTTTACTGTGTGGGTGACCATGCACTGGAATAGACGGTCCAGAGAGGTTGTGGAGTCTGCCTCATTGCGGATATTCCAGAACTATCTGAATGCAATCCTGTGCACTGTGCTCTTGGATGACCCTACTTGAGCAGTGAGGTTGGACCAGATGACCCACTTCGGTCCCTTACAACCTGACCCATTCTGTGATTCTGTGAAGAGAGCCATGTTATGTTAAGGGCCAACAATAAAGTTTTGTGGGTTTTTTGGTTGGGTCTTTTTTTTTTTTTTTTACAACTGTGAAAAAGGATTAAAAATTCAAAACCTAAACATGTATTATCATAAATCTAAGTAAAGTGCCAGTGTGTAGGAGTTCAGGAATTGTGCAACTTGGGAACATTTTGAAGCTACTCACAGAAACTGTCTCAAAATTATGAAAACCACAAACTTGAATTAAGTTTTTTGTAAACCATAAGAGACATAGTAACTGGAAATAAAAGAGTAGCATCTGTAAGAGTCCAGATGAGGGACTGAGGGAGAAAGAGGGACAAGGGAGGACACAGCAATGAGAGAAATCAAATTTTGCTGAATTATGACACTAGACAATGAAAATGTACAACTGTATTAATATTACAGTATACTGGACTAGATACCATAGGAAGCATAGTGAAAACTGAAGAAACAAATGGCATAAAACATATTAGAATTTCTATTTATGATTTTCTAAGATATGGACATTTCCATATCTTTTTGCTTGTCAAGGCAGACTTCAATGCAAACTAATCTCTGGACACCACAATGTACCATGACATCTTTTCCAAGCATTGTCAGTTATGAACCAGAATGCCTAAGCCAATGACTGTTGGGTGACCCAGGGAATTCATTCAAATAGAAATGAATATGTGTATGAGTACTTAAATTAACACAACAGTAAAAACAATTGCCAATAATTTCTAGCATAGTGAAGTATCAAGTAGTACAAAAAACCAACTGTAAGGCCAAGCATGGGCCTAGTGCAATGAGCACAACACTTGACGTGACTATCACAACAAATTAATTTATTTCAAGTCTGAATTTAGCATCTACATAATGCAATGAAACGTTATTTTCCTTTTTTTTTTCTTGGGGAAAGAAATAACAAAAACACCATTTTAACAGTTATGAGGCATTCAAACTTGAAGTGAATTATGATATTTATATCACACTGAATATGAAAAACAACAAAGAATAGGGACAGCCAAGTATAGTTCATATTTGAAAGAGACGACTAGAAATGGAACAGTAATAAAACATAAAAGGAACTTGCCAACGTGCTCAGTATTACCTGATCTTTATTGTAGTTTTGAAGCTTCAGTGAAACCATCAGCGGAAACTGAATATAACCAAAAATCCCAAATTATTGTCAATTTTGTAAGCTAAATTGCTGTTGTGCCTCTCTGAAAGCTTTTTCTAATGAGTTTAATTGCTAAGGACGGTTATTCTTCAGGAAAACGAGGCTTTTAAATACTTTATCATTTGTCTCAAAATGTTGCTAAGGCTAAAATGATTTTCAGTTCCTTAAATTACTTTCTACTATGTTGAGAAAGAACAAAACAAAACGCCTCATCACTGTGGGCTTTTTACAATTGCTTCATGAAAATAAGTTTTGTCTTAAAGCCATGCTTAACTTTGCTTTATGCACAACAGACCTCTGAGATGGCTTTTTTGCCATGGGTTAACCCCAGTCAGCAGCCAAGCCCCACGCAGCTGCACCAGCACAAACAGGGAGAGAAACAGAAGGGTAAAAGCTAGAAAACTTATGGGTTGAGAAAAAGACAATTTTAATGGGGAAAGCAAAAGTCATGCATTCAAGCAAATTAAAACAAGGAATTAATTCACTGCTTCCTGTGGGCAGGCAGGTGATTGGTCATCTCCAGGACAGCAGGGCCCCATCACTTGCAATGGTTAGTTGGGAAGACAAATGCCATCACTGCAAACGCCCTTCCCTTCCTCCCTCTCCCCCCAACTTTATATACTGAGCATGATGCCATATGGTGTGCAATATCCCTTTAGCCAGTTTGGGTCATCTGTCCCAGCTGTGTCTCCTCCCAATTTCCCATGTACCCCCCATCTCCTCGCCAGCGCAGCCATACAAAAGCAGAAAAGTCCTTGGCTCTGCGTAGGCACTGCTCAGCAATAATAAAAACAACTCTATACTATCATCACTGTGTTCAGCACAAATCCAAAACACAGCCTCACATTAAACGCTTTGAAGAAAATTAATTCTATCCCAGCAAAAACCAGCACACTCTATTAAGCCAGAAAATTGGTTAGCCAAAAGAGTCAGAGGCTTTTCATGCTTCGTATTTCCTCTCCCTCTTTCCTTTTAACTATTGCTCCCTATATCATCTTCAGAAACATCCAACCACTAGTGAATTTTGTTTTGAAAATTAATTGTACAGGAGAACATTGTTGCATTACAAAACCTTAACAAACGTCAGAAGATAGCATTAGATGCAACATCCACACTACATCTTCATACCTTCTACAAAAATTACAATTTTTACAGGACCAGAAAGGAAGCTGTAGAAACTGTGTCAGCTCTTTTTTGCCTGTAGCCAGACCAACATATTGAGATGTCTTTCTAATTGAAAGTAATGTAATGTCTTGAACAGTGGAAAATTCTGTATAGCCGACGCAATCCATAAGAGGTGCAGCAGAGCCAACAACTTAGTCAGCAAGGACAGAGGGGCAAAGGCAGCCTATTCATTTTAAACAATGGAAGAAATAGGGCACAGGGGAATACTGTGCCAAGGAGAGGATTTTCACTATTATCAGTTCACATTAAAATAATGCTATTATTCAAAAGTATTTATTCAAAAGTGGGTAGAGATTTGGGTGAAGAAATATTGTCCAGGTTGTAAGATTTGGGTGACTAAAACTGGGGTGTTAAATCTAATTGCCAAAACCCAAGAGACCTGAATCTCAGAGACACAGAGATAGGTTATCCCTGATTTTCACTATGTTTGGGGTATCCTGGGAAGCTGAGCACCAGATTTTACAGCAATGAGAAATACCACTTTGGAGAAAACATTTATTAAGGAAGGAAGAAGGACATATATTTCCTACTATCATTATCAAGAGTTGATTCATAAATGGCATCTGTCTCTCATCAAATCTCTCAGTTGTAAAAATCTCAACTGCCTGAGTGGGTTTGTCAGAATTTGCTCAACAGGTTTCCTTAAAAAAATGAGATTTTATCAAGGTTAATAGTTTGTACAGTTATAACTAATTAGAAATAAGTTCACAAGCAGCCTTCAACAGCAGTTCTACAAGACATGTTCTCATGAAAGCAAGCAGTGATAGTTGGAAATTCACCCCTCAGCACCAAACCAGTCATCCATGCATCATACAAGTACATCTGAAAACTTTAGACTGTACAGCTCCATCAGAACAGTGGTTCTTTGTGATCCTCCTTTTTTTTTTTTAACCCATTTGTGCCACAGGCTATATTAAGGATCTCTCTGGGGCAGGACTTGTCTTTTAATTACATACACATACAGGGCTTATCATTGCAGGTCCCTTGTCTTGCTGGGAGTTACGTGCTCCTCTAAAACATACTAGAAACAGGAAAGACAACAGTGTCTGTCTGTATTTGTGACCAGGCTTCCTCACACAAATGCAACATCAGTCTAAGGTGATAAGTTGAGCATACCCAGGACTACTACACTGCACATCCATTCCACATGAGTGCACATCAGCAAGCTGTGTGCAACACAGGCTCCCAGCTACTCTCCAAGCAGTGTACCAACTGCATCGTACTTTTCTATGAGGAACTCGCATACACTCTTTTCAGTCATTGAAAATTTATCTTATAAGACCTCTCACCACCTTCCTCCTGAGAGGAAACTTTTTGACTAGTTTTGCTTGTTTCTTATTTACTACCCAAAATGACTGTCTTATGTATTACTTCACTCGCATTCACATGAGAGTGTACTGACATATTTTAACTTTCAGGAGGAAGAACCCTCAGTATAATACCTTACTTCTGACAATGTATTCAGAACCAGAATTTAATGAGTTCTTATGAGAGCTTGTACTCATTGAGAACAATGGCAAGTAACTACGGTCTGCAATGATCTTTGGCAACAGCAGCACTTTTCCTACTAGAAAAATAGAAAAAAGACAGATGAATGATTCTGTAAGCCATTCACCTTGTATGAAAAAAACATGTGGAATGATCTTTAAGGCAATTGCTTAAAATGGCATATAATACCAAAAGCCGTATTATCATCTAGAGGATATAAAATTATTTTCTACCTTTTAGGTCATAATCCTCAATTCTCCATAGAGCACAGAGCCTCTTACTGTTCTTGGTTGCAGCTGGCTATCAAGGGTATTTTGCAGGGGAAGGTTTTCATAGCTCCATTCTACGCGATAGCAATGGTGTATTCTCTCACACACTACAAATCCATTGATTTGTAAAAATCCAGCTTTTTTTAGAAACTACTGCTGTTCCACTAAACATGAACTACTTATGCCTCCAAGAAATCCCATTATTGTTCCAGTAAAGCGAAACACTAATGATAAAAGGTAAGTAAAAGTAGTAATGAATGTAATAAATGTTGTCAAGCAAAGACACCGGTAATCGAGGTTATGCAGCAATATAAAGAGAAAACACTATTGGTGTGACAACTCTCAAGTCAATATGGTTTTGCCAAAATTGATATAGCCCAGTGTCTCTACTCCTAAGCAGTCACAGTATAAAGAGCTGTTTACCACTATTTTAAAACAGTCACGTAAATTCAAAACTGCAGACACATTAAGAGTGCCTCATAGTTTAACACACGGATGAACAAGTAATTAGAGTTATTTGTTTGCAGATTAAATGCCTGTAAAAGAAAAGGCTTTTGTTCAGTCTGAGAAAAGAAAAGGGAAAAAAACCCCAGCCCAACTGTTTTCTCACATTTGCATTCTATGCTTCCAAAAAAAAAAAAAAAGAACAACGAGATTATGCTTTAATTTTCAGTACAGCCATGCCTGGAGAATTTTGGGAACATTGTTAGAGAACAACAAAGTGCACTGTATCAAAACAAGAATTTTCAGGAGTCTATTAAACTCTGGGAAAACATACACATCATTAAATTTTCGGTTTCTTCAGGGAAAAGAAGACTATAACACATTCTGAAGAGGTATATCACATTCTAACCACAACATCTCCTTTCCAGGTCATGTGAAAATACTAAGGAATAGAGCAAGGGATACCTCAGTTCCTTGGCTTCTTTTCTTAAAAGAGAGAAAAAGATGATCTGAGACCATGTATGAGCTAAATGCACCCCACCACTACTGTGTCCCTGCCCACAGACTTTTAGCTATCAACACAAATGGAAAACATTCAGCTCTCAATGACAGTTCCGAGTCATGGACTCTCAGACTTCATATTTTAAGTTTCACTAAGCAATGAGTAACACTTCCATGAACATCCAAAAAAGAGGGAAACACCCCTTTTTTTTCCCATGAAGTAAGTATCCATGAGACATACTCTGTCAATCATATGTAAAGATGAAAACTTTGTATGGTGGGGAATAAATTTCAAGTATTATAATGGAGGCAATAAGGGGAAAGGAAAGATACCAGGCAGGATAGAAATAAAGAAAAAGCCCCTAATTTTAATCCTTTACTTTTTAACATTGATACATTTATTTTATACAGCTACTGTGCATCTATTTCAGTATCTTCCTCAAATACAGTACTTAATCAAAAGAGGAGGAGGATAAAGAACGAGCAGAAAGAGAAGTGGAGGTACTCAGGTGAAAACTTCATCCTCCATTTACATTTTATATTGTGGGTTTTGTTTTATTAATATTACAATCAGATGCGCCATGCTGAATATTTTGTGTTCATAGAAATTCCCCAAATAGATTCTCACTGGAGACAAAGGAAAGATCTTAATACACAAAATATATAAGATGTAGAAAAAAACCCCAGGAAACCAAGATGACAAAAGAAGAAAACAGTACATGTACACCACTGCACTCGCCAGAATGTGTCACAGTGCAGTGGACTCAAAGTTTCCTCAGCAGTCTGACAAGATCCATTAGCATCTTGTAATAAAGCAAAGAGTATCACAAGGCTCTGGAAAAACACCATTTGGATGATTTCAAATGAATGAGTCATTTTATCAGCTCATATTTTGAAAGTAATGAGGCTATTTCAGTCCAGCTAGAAGTGAATAAATCTTTAACTGTCCTCAACAATCTTTTGCATTTTTAGAATAAACTACAAAAAGGATTGAAATGTTCCTATCACAAATATAAAGCTTCTATAGTTCTGGAGATATTTATTTAAGTGTTTTTCAAGTGCACAACTTGAAACAGGAGTGGTTTTGCCTGCCTGCCTGCCCACCAGTGAGGAAAGCACATCACAGCCTGGCAAGGAGAAGGCAGGCAAGATGACAGGAGCTGCTTCCCCCATGCTAAACATTACTTGGTTCTCTGTGGATCCCTACACTATACTTTTCCTTTGTGTTATGAGGACAACTTCAGAAAAAGCCCGACAACATAATAAAGCTTGGGACAGACAACCCTGTTATTACTGCTGCAGAAAATAAAACACAGCTTAATGTCACTAAGGCATATGTCAGAAGAGATAATAATGATGCGTACAAATGAATCTTCTCATCAGGAGCAAGGAATGTAACACCACTGAAAACTGAGTAATAATTACATACAAATCAAAAATGACATCGCCAGCTGCTAAGCACACGTTATTCTCCCAGATTACCAAAGGGTTTGTTTTCCACTTTTCCCCTTAAAACTTGCTAAGTCTTCCTTTTCTATTAAAGTGACAGAAATTATAAAGTAGCAAAGTGGGCGCTTACACTCCCTAGGAAGATAAATGCTGGCACCATTGCATAGCCTGCTCCTTATTGCTGCTGTCCACTGTGCCACAACGAAAGTGCAGATGTGCAATGGAGGCTGGTAACAGAAAAAGGCTTTTTGAGTCAAAACACAGAAATTGGTTACAGTTTATGATAAATGATCAATTTTCATTTTCTGAAGCATTTACTAAGAATGTGCCACATACTTTTCAAGTTTCTCTCTTACTTCTTAAGATTCGCATTTCTGCATGGTCTAATCACTGATGTTACACTAAGATTCAAATGCAGGGCAGTCACATTCAATCAGTCATGCCCTCCCAACCTCAGCCAACAAGAGTCTGGCATATAAAATCCTGCTTTGGTTGTATTCCACTGATTGCGTTTCTTGCCATTTTTAAAATCACTATTTCATCTATCTTCCAAAGACAGAGTACAAGATCAAATATCACAACTGGACACTTTTTGAACTAATAATTTCCTTTACTCTGATCCTTTTTAACTGAAGTTCTATCCTGAAGATATAACTGAAGATAAGCACCAGACAGCTTCTAAGCAAGCTATTTACCAAAGCCATGTAATTAAAAATCTTGTATCAAGAAGACAAGGCCTAACACGATATAATAAAAATAAAGAATCAGGAAATGTTAACTTTTACTGATGTACACTTTTATCCAGGAATTTATCATCTTTGTCCAATCTGTCAACTGAGCAAGACAAGATTTTATTACTGAAATGACACAGTAAGAGTTTGCATTAGGGAGTCAAGATGCTAGAGAAAGACTGACCATTTATGACCCAGACAAGAGAATGGCTTTTTCCTGTAGAACCTGGCTTAGAAATCACTACAATCAGTTTTGTAGTCTGTAGGTATGGAGGTACATTAATCTTTCTTCTTTACATTTTATTGCACATGACCTGTGAATTATTTTCTCTGTCCCATAAAGATTACAACCTTCCTATCTATATTGTTATACCATTAGAATTTTAAAGTACATACATGTTATTTAATAGAAAGGATTATAGTAAACAAGAATAATCATCACAAGTAAAAATTAAGTAATACTTAAGGTAATAAGTGTGTGAAGTTAATTGGCACACTGATGAAAAATAACACTGGTGGCTGGATGTTACTATGCCCTTTCTGCTAGCAACACACAGAGGCACGAGCTACCTTCATTTACTTCCCTCACAAGACTGCTGAATTTTAAATTCTTCCTGACAGTACTTAGGATGTAATCATTTCTTTTTTGACAAACTGCTAAAATCATGACAGCATTCTTAGCAGAAACTGGCACAACAGCAAAAATGAAAAATAATCAACTCACTTTCTGCTGAACATTTATTTTCAGTTGGTCTGTGAAACAAAGATCAATTTGCTACTTACAGTGATTAATAACTCCCTTGTCCTTGACGAGGCACTCTGTAAATTGTTACAGACAGAATAGTACATACAATACCGTTAAGGTGTCTACTTACTGTGTATTTGTTAATATTTTATTGTAGCAATCTCTCCTTCTATACTTGTGAGACATTTTTCTTCTTTTGAAATGGAATTTTTCATATTTTTTCCCACTGCCCTTTGTCCTGTCACTGGGCACCACTGAGAAGAGCCATCCTCTTTACTCTGTCTCATCACACACATTGATAAAATCCCCTCGAGCTTTCCCTTCTCCAGGGTGAACGAGCCCAACTCTCTTACCTTCACCCTCCGTATGTCAGGTCCTCTAAGCCCATGATCATCTTCAGGCCCTCACTGGACCTGTTCCAGGATGTCCATGTCTCTCTCGTACTGGGGAGCCCAGGGCTAGATGCAGCACTCCAGGTGTGCCTCAGCAGGCTGAGCAGAGGAAGGATCACCACCCGTGACCAGCTTGGCCACAAGGGCACATTACTGCCTCCTGGTCAACTTGATGTCCACCAGGGTCTCCAGGCACTTTGCTAGCAAGCTGCTTTCCACCTGGTCAGACCTCAGAATATAACAGGGGTTACTCCTCCCCACAGGCAGGACTTTGCATTTCTCCTTGCTGAAATTCATGAGACTGATGTTTGCCCATTTCTCCAGCCTCTCAAGATCCCTCTGAATGGAGCACAACCATGTGG
>JAWWMO010000043.1:33592068-33622244 GCA_035047845.1 Dendrocincla fuliginosa
TCCCTCTGAATGGAGCACAACCATGTGGTGTATCCATCACTCCTCTCAGTTTTGTGTCAGCAGCAAACATGCTGAGGGTGCACCCTGTCCCATCTCCAGGTCATTGAAGTCTGAGACAGTATTGGTCTCAATATCAAAACCTGGGGTACAGAACTTACAGCGGACCTCCGGCTGGACTTGGTGCTGGTGATCACAATCCTCTAAGCCTGACAGTTCAGTTAATTTTCAGTCCAGCTCACAGGCCATTTATCCAGTCCATATTTCAATAGTTTGTGAGAATGATAGAGACAACAGTCTCAAAACTCAAGATAAGGAACATCCACTATTCTGGCTGCTGAGCTTAACATGTTTGTGAGCCACGTTCATGGTGCAGTGTGTGTGAAAAGTTAGTGAGCCACTACTAAAATGTCTGGCAGATTCCTGACAAGGGCACCTCTCAACTTGCAGCTTTGGGCTCAAATGTCCCAAAGGAAAAAGGCAGGAAATACCAATACACAGGCATTTGCCTTTTCCAGAGAAGGCTTTTAAACAGACACATTAACAAGCAGATTTAGACCCTTTCTCACCAAAAATATTCAAAACACTCTGACCCTCTCAACTGTTATGGAAGATTGAAAATAGCAAAAGCAGCTCATGCTTTTAGGACAGGCTCTGACACAATACTGGAAACACTAGGGACTTTAGTGTAATCTGCCATATCCCATCATTTGGCTGGAGATACATTTCTTCAATATAAACTTCTACCGTGTTCAATGACGCAAAGGAACATATATGCTGGACATTGCTAGAGCAGAAGTGAACTTCATTCTCCATCTTTGCAGGCAAGGTTCAGAACACACAAGCAAATTGAGTAATTTGACTAAAAATGGTCCTGTTACAATTGGATAAAAACATTGCCTGCTTTCGTACTTCAGCTCTCTCAGTCACAATAATAATTTTATGGTGTCTCCGACAATCAAGTGTCACATCACACGAGCTATCTCCTGCAGTTTATATATACTCTTCCCTTTCTTTTTGCTTGGATTTAGCTAAGACAGTTCTACAGGGATACCTTGAGGAATTTTTCTTCAGTAGATTAATTTAAAAGCTGAAATACCACTGGGTTGCAAAAGCTTTGTCTTGAAATTTAATATGCATGGACAGCAAATCTACAGCAGTTTCTTTCAACAATAGCAGGCTTATACTTGCACTGCATTTCAGAGCTCAAACAGGAAGATGATACGGGAAGCACAGGCTCACATACTGCATCCTAGAACATACAGATGATCTCTTTTGGGGATCATCTATTTCAAGATCTCCTGATTTCAAGCACATACCAGTCCATCATTTGACTAAGTACTTCATGGCACAAACATGGCCTGAGTTCCTCGTATCACTAGATACGAAGGTCATTCCAACCGGCTAGATGAGTGGTCTGTTTAAGAAGCTCACCTATGCTACCAAACTGTGCAAACTTCAACTGGGCAAAAGATCCAGCCTGGTTTCCAGGCCTGCAGCCACACTGGGAGCTACACGCACAGTAAGTTTCTCTCAGAAATATATCTTGGAAATTCTTTGACATTTGTGTCTAGTTCACAATACCATTTGTTCTGACTCTCACTGTCAACTCAAAATGTCAAAATTTCTTTTGATTTGGAGTCCACAGCTATTTTGAGCTTTTTCTCACAACGCCCTGTCAAAGCACTGGCTTACAGTAAAAAATAAAAATTGCAATGATTTCAGCCGATAATTTTGTCACCTTTTCCCCTTACAAACAGACATATCTTCAGTATTAGCAGAGCTGAGTGCAGAGCTTAGGGACAGTTTCCCTCTCTCAGCATAACTATAGCGATCTGCTTTATGGGTGCTGCTGTTAAAACCAATCTAGAAGAAATGACTGCTACTCATTAGGGAGTACTCTGCAGTCAACAAGAACTACTGGGATGTACTTTCTGCAATATCCACCTATGCACTGTCTTGAAAGCAGGTGGCCGTGGTCATTTAGCTGTTCCTCACAGGCTGGCACATTAGGGAAGGTGTTTGTTACTGACAGGGAAAGCACTGAAAAGTAGGTCAAATACAACAAAACTGAGGGGAAGAAAGATGTGTAAGAGGCAATCCAGTTCTTCTAAGTATGTGCAAATGGGAGCGTTAGTAGCTGTGGCATTCAAAGACTACAGTGTGGGGGAAAGCAAACAAAAACCAACAAGTAACTCCCCATTGCAGCCACAGAGGAATTTATCTGTCTTAGTCTCTACTACCTACTACTCTGTATTTTATAAGCCATCATACAACTTCAGTGCTACTATTCCTAACTTAATTATTAAAAGCATGTGTATTTTATCAAGATTGCTTCTCCAAAACAGACTGCTCTCTACAACTTGCAAAACAATTCACTGATTGCTACAGTAGCCCAGTTCTACACTTGTCCGGGCATACTCAATGGAGGTAAAATATTGAGAGCAAAGACACTAGCACAGTTTCTAACTTTTATGGGGAGTACTTAGAAAACAATTTTAACTGTCCAGAAAACTGAAAATTAGTTTCATACTTATATACCTACATTGTATGTATGTACATTGACCTCATGTCCACACTACTTACTTGGTGGGGGTGGGGGGCACAGGGACAGGTTCTTCCCCCATAAAAGCAGTTTTGGGCAGCAGCAGCTGTACTTCCAGAAACACAGCACAAGGGATTGACCACTTCTGGAAGCATCTTTACCCTTTGGACCATTTTTAAAACTGCTACTCAATGGGGCTAGAATGAAATCAGGTAAACAATTAGGAAGATCTATAAGGAGATGAGGACAAAAAGGATGTCTGTCTGTTTCTTACAATAAGTAGAAAGGGAGAGTGGGGTGGGAATTTACTTTGGTTTGTAGGTTTACTGCACAGTTGGACCTGGCAAATGGAAAACATGACCCCATGGAGCTGGGGCAGCTCTCATGTGCTGTGCAGAGGAAGCTCTTTCTGGACCACTGGCCAATACAATGCTCTCCTGTAGATTAATCAACTCTGGCGATTCATCTCCCCTTTCAGTTCTGCATCTGAAATTTGGGAAGCAGGGATGAAGGTGACTGAAAGCAAAAATGCTCTGAGGAAACGAAATTAATCCCAGAGGATTTCCTGACAGAAGAGTCTTTCAAGGCACTCTGACATGTTCTCGGGGCAAAACTACTGTCATGCCTGGCAGTCAAGGCTCAAGCAATGCCTTTGTGATGTTTCACGCTTCAGTGGAACACGTGGCTGCGCTGCTCAGGGCCCAGGCACACAGCTGGCACTGCTTTAGCTCTGCCTGCTCCCTCCTCACAGGGAGCAAAGGGACGCACCAACTTCTGATGTTCTAGTGCTTCTTATATATTTTATATACATGTCTTGATAATATCTAGATATATACAATCGATACAATCATACACTTAAGAAGAAAAACTAACAAGAAAGGGTCACTTTTTGGGGGA
This sequence comes from Dendrocincla fuliginosa, assembly GCA_035047845.1. NCBI lineage: Eukaryota > Metazoa > Chordata > Aves > Passeriformes > Dendrocolaptidae > Dendrocincla > Dendrocincla fuliginosa. The sequence goes on from JAWWMO010000043.1 coordinate 33,595,508, forward strand.
AGCCCTGTATACAGCTGCATGAATAAGAGCAAACAGACCCAAGTCCACTCTGCTCTGCTCTATCTCTCGTATGGGTGGAACTTCCTTTTTTTGTCAATTTTGAACAAGGACAACTAATTAAGTGGTTATAAGAGAAAACTACATAAAGTAAATATTATGAATGAAAATAGAAAAAACACAATGATGTCCAGTATTTCAATCCCTGCTTTACTTTTTACTACTCTGAAAATCTTGTACAAACATGAAAATGTGCACAAACATGCATATTATCCCCAAACATCAGAAGAGCAAAAAGAAAAGATTTGGAGCATCTTTGCATTATGGAAAATTCTAGCAGAGTCAGCCTTTAAAAAGAAAAACTGTAATTTCCATTTTAGGTTTGTTAGTCACATGGCAACATTTAATTGCATCCTTTTTTTAATGTACTTTCTTGTTACCTCCAGAGTCAAGGCATTTTCCAATAAAAGAAAAATATTTTCCATAGTTACAAAACACTTTCGAAGCCTCCAGTGACAGCACAGTTTCAATGATAAAACAATATGGTTTTATAGCACACAACTGCCTCTACTACACTCTATTAATTCTTGCCCACTGACATTACAATCACCCTCTGCATTGTTTGTATTTTAATAAACTTCTCCAGAGTTTGCTTTTAATTAGAGATATATACAAGCACCCCAAACTCCTGAATTTTACTCTTTTATTAGATAATTTTCTTTAGTGTTCAAGAAGCATTGAAAACTGCCATTCCAGCCAGCAAGATCTCCTCGTTATCAATAAAAGCTTTGATTACTGCAAATCTGCTTAGTGTCTGCACTGTGACTCAGTGTATCTATGAGCCAAACATTGAGACCACAGAAAATACAAGGGAAAGAACTGTTACTTCATTGCTTCCAAATACAAATCCCAATCTTTTGCTTTGTTTTGGAGGTAGGTTTTTTTAACTTTAAGAGTTGTTGATTCTCCTTATTTTTTGGGCCATAAAATATTTCTACACAACAGGGATACTGCTGAAGTCCTGACACATGTTCCAGTAGCACAATGATGCTGAATCTATGGCTCGCATCCAACCAGGTGCTGCTCTCCACCTGTTTCCTCCTCCAGAGGCCTCTTGGGCAAAGCCCACTGGCTTGCCAGCAGCAGCCCAATTGTCATCCTTACACATCTACAAGTGGGTGATGAGCACATGTCGAATGGAAGAGCTCCCTCAGAAGCAGAAAAGGTGGAAGCTCAGTTTTACAGACAAAACAAAAAGCATCAATAAATAATACAATAATACAAAGTATTCTCTAACTTTAATTAGCAACTTTGTGAAGCCCTGGAAACACAGTGTTATGAACAAAACTCATGGGCCGGCAGGAGACAGGCTGGCTATAGAGTAAAAGGAATTCTTTCATTACTTGAGTATCTTCACTGCTTGGATTAACTATGATCTTTGCAGAAGCAAGCGCAGTACCTCTTACCTATTTCAAATGTCTCTTACTTAGGCCATGTTTCCACTAAGTTGAATCAACATTTATATTGTATTTCTGTACTAATATAAGGTTATTGGCATTTGTGTTTCTAAAGAAGCATATGGCTTCAGAGACATCAAAATGGAGCTCTGAAAACAATTACAGCCACCACAGATCCTCCTGCCTTATAATTTGGCTTTCCAAGGCTATAGTCTTTTCTGATGAAATTACTTTTGGTAATTTCCATCTTTTAGAACTACAGTCTCTCTTTCTTCCCCCCCCGACTTTTCAAGCTGTGCAATGCAACCGCCATCTCTCACATGAGAAGCTATGGGAAATATCAAACGAATACAACCTGGCAGCTTACCTTGAGTGACTTGAGTCCTCAAGGAAACAATGCTGTCTACTGACTGAGAGTAGCCCTAGTAGCCCTCTTTAGCCCATTAAGACACAGATCCTCTATCCTCTCAACACAGCATCCCCACTGCCCAGAGCATCTTCCATCAAGTACCAGGCTGAGCCACGGGTTTGCAGAAAGCCCACTACCGAACCTCATGTTCTAGTGTCCTTTCTGACCTGTCTACCTCGTGACTGTAAGGCAGCTGCATTACACAAATATTCACTACTAACATGACTGCTTTATCACAATGCATCAAGCATGTGCCTCTCTCAAAAACAGGGTTATTATGAGAAGCTGGAATAAGTGTTCAGAGATTCAATGCTGCTCTAGAGAGCACTGCAAACCACTCTAAACAGCGCACTGTTCTGCATGTAAGTAGACTTTTAGGAACTGAGTGATTTCTTTCTGCCTAGAAGGCCGGAAGGCTTTTCTTAAAATATCTCAAGAGTGTGCATGTTTACACCCACACACAGTAGTGCACTGCAGTACAGGACTGTCACTGACAGCACACAACTACAGAGACCTCTCCTAGTGCAAAAGATTTGCTGACCACAGTCATGGAAAAACACACCACAAGTTGCTATTTCCTTCTATTTGCATCACACCTAGCTATTGCAAGTTTCTTGCACTACCATGACTGATGCATTGGTTGATCCATGCACACTTGCATGTGTGTATAATGAGACACTGTACCATTTTAATGCCCCTGCACAGAACAAACACACCTTCAATGACAGCATGAATAGTTAAATGTGCAACTGATACACAAGAAATACACAGAAATCACCAAGCCAAATTCTATCAGCCAACCTCAATATGCTAAATGCAGCTCTCTGCAATCTTGGCATCTTCCTTGCAACATCTGCTATTCCTTTAAAGCAGCATAGGGAAGCCATGGGGGAGCAACAGCACAAGCTGAAGATCCTGCCCTGCAGGTTTGGGTTCAATTCTGAAAAGAGAAGCAATCTCCAAACAAGATGTGGATGTGGTTTAACCCATTTAAAACACTTCTTATAACCACTGCATATAAAAAAGGCTAAGCTGAAGAATTTGCAGTAAGAATGTTCAAGAGGTACTGTGCCTTGCAGTGCACCAGCATTACTACGACATTACAGATCTCACTGTGTTAATCATTAAGAGCCTGGAAACTCATGTTGAGAGAGAGGTATGACAGCAACACATGGATATATTCACTGACATTTAATACAGTCACTTTGATTAATTATTAAATCTCTAAAACAGACTTGGTGCTTGAAATGGCTTTTCAAAGGGTCCAGTATTCCCATTAGCAAATTAACTTTACTCTCAACAGTTGGCATTAGTTGCTTGGAAACACTTATTTAAGACATCTAAACACAGTCCATTTAATCCACACACCCCCAATCTGGTTTCCCCAATACTGATGGAGTCATTCCCTGCTCAATGGATTTACATATTTTTGGTATTTCCTACATAGCCTGACATAAAATTTTCAAGAACAGCATTTTTGCAGTCACTGAGCCTACACTTCATTTCTTCAGTACATCCGTTTTCAGAGTTGAAAGCAAAAAGACTGTTCAGAAAGACAAATCAAATTTTATATATTTTATATAAACATGTAAATAAATACTTCATCACAGAGACAAAATTTCTACCCACGGGCAAATACATGCAGAGGAAAATAAATTACTCAGACTAGGCAACTGGACAGTACAGGAAAAGATAGTGAATCAAAACACAAAATTTATCTAAGGTAAAAATATAATAATTGCAAGGTATTTTTGTTTTCTTTAATTTAGTATGTGTCTCTGGGAAAAAAAAAAGTCATACAGCCAGTATCTAATGAGTCCTAATTAGAGAAGAAAAATTCACAGCTACGAGCATTTTATGATTGTAAACAAAGAATAAATACATCTTGCTGACAAGAAGAATTAACTGTTTTTTGTTTTCACCTTTACCATTTTCAGCAAAACTTCATTTTTCCTATAAACATTTAAAATGCTTTGCAAGAAAGTACCAGTTAGGTGAGTAGATGCAGGATATGATTTGGCCCAAAAAGGCTAAAAACAGGAGCTGCTGCATCGCTGGTGCCCACCTGCATACAGGGCTTTCAGAAGAGGAGACAAGAGAAAACTGGGGCTGGGATGCAACTTTCAGCCTTCACTTTGGGAGCAAAGCCAGGGAGCCCCACCAGCCAAAACAACCACCTGACCTGAACCACGACAGGTCAGCCTAATACCAAAGCACATGAATCTTGTGCTTTGAGCTGTGAGTAAAGCTAGAAAAAAAAAAAATACCAGGACTAATTCTTGAGCCCACATAGTCCCTTAATAGATCAAGATAGGATGTGGCTCAGATAGGAGAAGGAAGCTCTGGACTTCTGCTAAACACTGTTCCTGTCTACTACAGCAGTGCTCTAAACCTGGTATTTAATTTATTATGCCACTCATCAGTCTCACTTTAGAGTGTATGTGGGCCAGTCAGTTTAATTTTAATAGAAACAACCTCACTCCCTCACATTTTTAAGATTGGTTTCAAATTAAATAAATTTGAATTTTTTTACAATAGTAGTGGCCCCACAGGTGCCTTAGTTAAAAGAATGTTTCCAACACAAAAACACCAACGCATTATTTCTAGGCAGTTTTAGTCAGAATACATAAAAAACCAAGTCGTAGACTGACTGACATTTTAAAATAATTTTGTAATTCTGCATCTCTGAATGGCTCCTAGATTTAAAGGTTATCCAAAAGCCACAAACCCAGAGCAGATTCATAAAGCGGGGGGGGGGGGGGGGGGGGGAGNNNNCAGATTCATAAAGTGGGGGGGGGGGGGAAGAGCCCAAATATTTGCATCCACTTGCACATTTCATAAAATCCTGTATAGACAAACTGTTCTTAGCCTTCAAATTCATCAGCACGTCCAGATAAGCTGAAGCTCACATAGAAAACACAAAGTGTTTTGTCTTCAGTAGGACTCTATCTGATGTACCCAAGGAGAAGGTGAACTGAGGCCAGACTTGGTGCTAACGTCTATCTAGGAAAAAAGGTCTTTTGCCTGCTAATGAGCAGGGAATGGATGTGGGCTAAATTTAAATTGGATATTCGGAAATATTTCTTCATTGAAAGGGTAGAGGCACTGGAGCAAGCTGCCCAGGAAGTGGTGGAATCACCATCACTGAAAGAGTTAAAAAACCCCATCTAGCTGTGGCCCTTGGGGGCAGGGTTTAGTGGTGGGCTTGGCAGTGTTGGCTTAACAATTGGGCTCGATGATCTTAGAGGCCTTTTCTAACCATAATAATTCTGTGGAATAGACATGGACACGGTTCTGTCTCTGGCACCTCCTCATCAATACCTCTCTTCCCACCGTAAACAACAGAAGTATATAGGCTACCAAAGCAGTAATAAATAAATAAATAAACCCCCACAAATTTTCTCTTACATTTCAATTGTTCTTCAAGAAATGAAAGGATAAGGTTTGCTTTACATTTTATCAGCAACTAGCAAACACTAGTAAAAGAAATTGCTGGTATCCCCACATGCTGTCCATCAGATCCTGAGCAGCACAGAAGTATCAACCCCAGGGAACAGCCAGCAGTCTGTGGACAGATCTGGGAGGATGACAATCCCAACACACCCAAAACAGAAGAATGCCTTCACATCAATTAAATATTTGTCTTATTCCCTATGGCAAAGATACAGAAGTGGAAAAAGAATTTACAGATAGAAGCTCAAAGATGTTTGAAGTGGTTTTGAAGATGTTTGAACTCTTGAGGCTACAGAAACTTTGCGTGTTAGGGAATTTGCTCGTTTTTTTAGCCCCTCCACAATTCAAACAGACTCACAGTGAGGAAATGCAGCTTATCTACACTTCAGGAGCAGCATAAGGGGATTTTGAAGACACTGCTCTTGAAATAAGCTCAGAACAGCAAAAAAGTAATTCAGGAATCAAAAATCATGATTCCTGAACCACATACACACATATATCTGCGTTGGAATTTCAACATAAGGCGTTTTTTTCCCCCTAACAGCTGCTCTCCCAGGGAAGTTCAGAGTAAGGAGTGCCCATGTCTGTCCCTCCCTTGCCTCACAGACACCACAAGGACCTTCATACAGCAGGGCAGTTGCTCAGTTCTGTGTTAGACTGAAGTTTCGCTGCAGACCCAAAGACCAAAGCTTTGTAACTTTGATCTCCTGTTGCAATCCTAAATTCCAGACGTAAATGATTTATTCCACAGTGACCGCATCTTAGAAGTTTGCTTTGTTGCAAGCTCTTCAGGTCCTTCTTTTCTCACATCTGAAGAAACAACAGTGAGCTGCTCTAAGCAAAGAGATCAGTATAAACATACAGCTCATCTTTTGCCACTTCCAATCTTTTACACCCCACCAAAAAGCCTCAAGCTGTCACTTACCCACCCACACGTGCATTTTCTACATGCACATCCAAAGGAGCCTAGCTGCTGTCAAAAATTCAGTCTAAACTACAGCATCCCACTGGCCTCCATACCAAAGGGAGCACACACTGATTTGCTTGCATTCTGTAATAGAAATTGGCTTTCATACAATAAAGACCAGCAGTCAGGTCTCCTCCAAAACTCCACATGAAACCATTTTCCACTTCAAGTGAATAAAAATAAAATAAATTAAAAAATCACTGTACTTGACAGGCAATTTAATTAATTTAATATTTACTGCAATACATCTATCTACTTCAGTTTTTGCTTCAGTGGAACAGTGCTTTAGGGTCTTTCTTTTCCTTCCTTCCCCATCCCCTGCCCCCAGCAAGCATTACAGTTTAAAATATTATTATAGGTTACAATTTTAAAGTCTAAGTGAAAGCTCATGTATAAAAGATATTGGCAAGAAAAATTGGCTTTTCCAAAGAAAAGAAATCAGCAGTAAACTGTTTTCAATGATTATTGAATTCTGTGCTCCAGGCTAATGGCTCCTGTCAACAGTGGTCCTTTAGATTCAGGTTTTCCTCTTCAATGACCAAGATTGAAATAATCCAATGAAATTATATAATGTAGAACTAATCAACTGTCTTTGTTCTTGAAGTCCAAACATCTTCCTTGAGAACCAAAATGAAATAAAATCACCATGCTTACAAATTATCTTAGAAGAAATACAGGAATGCTGATCTCTCAGTTAACATCTATTTTATCTCTGCCGGAAATGGGTAGAGTACAGAAACACTATACAAGCAACAAACATTTGGAAGAAACTCTTAGAACTACTATTTTGTTCTAACCGTGCACACCGTTTTCCTTCAGATTCCCTACTACAGTCTGCTAAATACAGCCTCTGCCAATGGGACCGCTCACACTAATAGAGTTACATGCCTGGCACTTGCAGGACAAATCTTTCATTGGCCTACAGCAAGGCACAACTGAGACAATACAAAACCTCACAAAAAAACCAGTCAACTCTACAAATCTGCTTGATAAAATAAACACCAAGCAGAAAAAGTACAGTTACTCCCGACAGATTTCTGAGAGCTTTGTTTTCCACGCAGCAGCTATAAATAAACAAATAAATTTCCCCATGCATTTTAAGATGCATAGAAAAACCCCAGACCACAATCTCTGACTGAAACAGCTGAATTTGCAGATGCAAAGACTATTTGAACTTCACTTCCAATGCTTCTTCCCCAGACAGCTTCCTATTCACATTTTTTTGACCTAGCCTTAAGTTAAGGCATCCCCAGTGGCCCTGGGTCAAGCCTAAAAGGCAGGACACATTCGTCTTGATTATGCTGTCACATTTAACAGCTGACCATCCCCCAGCTTGCTGAGAAGCATATATTAGTCTGTTTAAATAAATACGTAAGCAGAAAGAGCAGCTGGCAGCCAGAATACAAGTATCTTCTGGTTTTTAAAAGAAAACCACATACTGTATGTAGAAAATGAGCAGGAATTTTCTGCTTTGTATTAGTAATATGTAGATCTCTGAATCCATCCGTTCTAGTCTGATTATGACTAAAAAGCCCTTCCTCTCATGAGGGTTTAAATGACTGCAGGTGGGATGAGTTGGCTTTCTCCCTTTGCAGTAATGATTTGATTTTATGACAAAACCGCAAGAAAAATCTTTATTAGACTGCAGATCCAGAGTGTAATGTGCCATTATTGTATTTCTCAAGTACTTTAAAGGACTTCAAGATACATGAAGAGAAGGGGGTTCCACGCTTGTCATTCAGAAAAATATGTGAAATTTCCACTTTGGGAAAAAACCCTGAATCAATAAGGCAGGGTCAGTCAATAGCCCAAGGCCCCGCTGAAGAAATAAAGAATATATGCACCAGCAAAGGGGAAGGAGGGTAAGGGAAGGATTAAAAGAAGGAAAAAAAAAAAGCTGCCATAGTACACAGGGGGCTGAATGCAATACCAAAATGTGTGTTCAGTCATTTAGAAATCATCACCTAATCTCTCCCTCTACATTATGGTCCTTGTCATTATATTAGACCAGACTTCAAAAATGGACAAGTTTTCCAGATTCCACAAGCTGAATTTAGTAGCCTACAGACAGAAAAACCATCCAGTGATCTTCTGGAAAGCACTGATCATTTTCAATCAATACAGTAATTAAAAAAAGAACTTGGGAAAATTCACTGATTAAACCAGATTTTTAAATATTGCTGGTTTTTCAGATTCTAAGTTTAATTCAGCTGTGCATTTAAAAAATGTAACTTGTGATCACAAAAGCATCACCAGTAACTACAAGAGTAATTTTAACTGTTTAGAGAAGCAGTTAAAATGAGCAGAAGTGATTGTAAGAGTTTATTGATCACCTTCTGTAGGTTACTCGAAATCAAGTTAAATTTTTCTCCGTAGTTGTACGTCCCTGTATCAGTTGGTAGTAGTTTACATGAAACTAAGGCCATAAAGCCACTGCTACTTACCATTCATTAATTAATCATTTAAAACTTGCTTACCAAGTCATCAAGACTTACATCTCATCACAAAGTAAGAGATCACTGACCAAAACTATATTTTCCTTACCTGAAAATCTACTGACAATTTACCAGTGCATAGAATACCAACATACTGAAGCTGTGTAAGAATTCATCCAAGCAATAGCTTTCACAGAATTTAAAAAATTGTCTTAATTAAAATTTTGGAGAAAGAGGATTTGAGCATTCTCCATATATGAAAGCTATTTTCATCCAATTGAGTGGTGTGTTACCTTGGCCTGCTTCTCTATTCACACTGATGTAACCTCCTTGATAATTATGCCACCACCACTACATTTTTGTAAAAGACTTAAACTAACACCTAATAAACTTCTGCCATTATCTAAAAGAAAGAAAACAACCTATTGTGAGTGGACATGTGGCTGCAAAAAAGCTCAATTATGTGTACAACACAAAGGACCATGAACTCCAGGCTGTAACTAGAACAGCCTTCGACAGTTTTGCTCAGTCTGTGGAAACAATTTGCATGACACAATCTGCCCTATAAAATCCACAGCCATTCAGATTCATTATAAAAGCCTGAGTTCAAAGAAGTAGGGAAGGAAGAAAACAAACAAAAAAAAAGGAACTAGAAAGGAGCACTACTTTCTACCCACCCAAGAAAAAAACACAAACACTGAATTGTAGCCTACTAATCAAATACCAGTTACAAAACAATAATGTTCAGTGCATTCTCTATCCTTTGTGACATACTTAGGAGCAGGGGCATTTTGAAGGGATGGTTGTACTCTTTTCGGTAGACAAACCTCTCACTCCGTTCTCCTGTAGTGCAGGGCTGGGCATTCCCTAACTGAAGAAGACAGTAATGACACTCACAAAAATCAGGAGAGTACATGAATGTTATCAAAACCCACCACATTCATAAGTACACTTTTATTTTTGTCAGATGTTTAGTGTATACCAAGAAAAACAGGCAAATCATTAATAACCTATGCTTGAGAAGACATCTCCCTTTTTTCCTGCCATGGTATGACAGAAGTGAACGGCAACAGATTTAGAAGTGCAGAAGTGTGTAACTCCTCTGCAAATCTGTGAAGCCCAAATGGAATATGGGTCAAGTTATAGAAGGGGCATTTCATAGACCACCAAAATTTCATTAAATTCATAGGATTTCAGAGAGGCCAGCAGTTCCACCATCACGTTGCACTCTTGTTAATTACTGACGAACAGCTATAACCACCAGCCTGAACAACTTTGGTTTCTCAATTTCAAAAGTCATTCCCTTCTCCTTTTAGCAATGAAAGAGAATATACCATTTTCATGACAAACCATGTGAAGTTCTACTACCATGCAATGGAAAATCCACATTCCTGCTTTCCAAAATGTAAATGCCAGCAGACGTATTTAAATTTACTGACAACTGACCTGAGCATTGCTGCTGCTGCTGGCAGTGCTCTGCCATAGATGCAGGCTTTCTCCCAACTTTCCTTCACAGACATCATCTCGTTTCCCCTAAATTAGGCTGTCAGATGCAACATCCCTATCAGACGGTGTGGCAAACATCCCTTTTGATTTCCAAGCATTTGGTGCTAATACAGCTGCCACCACAGCCTGCGGCTCGCGCTGTGACTCATCTCCTGTTGACTACACAACTTAACTGGGCTCCTACAGATGGGGTGCAGGCAGCAGGTCATCAGGGCTTTAAACTACTTCCCACTCCAACCTGCAGAAAGCAACAGCAAAAAGCTAATAAATCTTTGTATTTAAAATATGTCTGCACACCATTCATTTTTTACTGCATCTATTTGTAACACATTCTGAATCCTTTCTTTTCTCTTTTAATAAAGACGCTACCAGCTGACAGAATAGTAACAAGGTGTGTTGTTGAGTGAGGAGTTTTACCCTTCTGGGACAGCATTATCAAAATAACATAGAACTGAGCAGCCACAGAGCTTTTTAAACACACCCAAAGGGAGCATTTATGAATCAACTTGAAAACACAGTTTACTGAGTTAATACTTCATATGATATCTGCGTACTTTTGATTTCAATTTCCTTCTTCACAGTTTCATTCAAACATATTTCCCCCAGAGCTGTCTTAAATCTCTTTTTTCTCCTTTCTGCCATCCACATTTTTGCTTTTCCCTTGGTCAACTTTCCAAAGATCAGCCAGCTAAAGTGTCTCTCATCATCTGTTCAGTGCCCAGAGACAGCCAAAATAGAAAGCTGGTTCCACCCTCCTCTGCCCCACCACTGCCCACAGTGCTCCCTCACAGTGTCAGCACAGGGACTCTACTACAAAATGCACTGAAGTGCTACATGTGTCATCAGATCCTACAGCCACTCACCAAAATTTACTTCGCCATCTTAACTTCAAAGAGATTTTGGATCATTTATACCAAGCATTACATCAATAACCTGCTCCTACAGAATTTCCACGTTATGCTGAACCCCAAGGAACTGCTTGGCTCCATGTTCTCTACTACATGCACACATACAACTTATTAAAAAAGCAAACTTCAAGCTGCAAGTGTCAGATTTAAGAATTCCTCATTTTGACCTCCTTTCACATATTCATTACAACACAATCTTTAACTATCTGATATCCTACTTCTCGCGAGACCTTGTTTCATTTAATGCCCAAAAGAAATTATTTTAATTTCTACCCAATAAATTATTTAAGACCTTGTTTTCCCCTCACTGCTCAAAGTGTAACTCACAGAATCACAGAATCAACTAGGTTGGAAAACGCCACCTTGTCTAATAGACCATGGTACTAAGTGCCAAATCCAGTCTCTTCTGAAATATCTCCAGGGACGATGAATCCAGCACCTCCCTAGGCAGCCCGTTCCACTGTCTGATCACTCTCTCAGTAAAGAATTTCTTCCTAATATCCAACTTAAACCTCTCCTGGCACAGCTTAAGACTGTGTCCTCTAGTCCTAGTGCTGGTTGATGGGGAGAAGAGACTGACCCCCACCTGGCTACACCCTCCTTTCGGGTAACTGTAGAGAACAATAAGGTCTCCCCTGAGCCTCCTCTTCTCCAGGCTAAACAACCCCAGTTCCCTCAGCTTCTCTTCATAGGACTTGTGCTCCAGTTCCTACCATGCCTCAATTCCCACCCACTATTCAAGCTCTTTTCTCTGGACAGACATTATTTTCTCCCTGAGCTCTTCTGTGGTGCTTATCACTGTAGTATTTGATAGCTTAGCAAACACTACTTTATTTTCATAGCATACCTATGAAGGAGAGATACCATTAACCTCATTTATAGGTGGAAAATCAGTGTACAGGGAGATTATCATCAAAGGTATGCAATAATTGAAAGGTTGCAGCCTGAGATGTCTTATGGCTGGATTTTCAGACTAGCAATTTTTCTGTCTATCCTCTGGCATGCAACTTGTGCCAGACATCTGCAAATTCAAGCTCTCAAGTGAGTAACACAAGGCATAAGCCCTAAAAGGAATGGTGGTGGAAAGGCCAGGCACAACAATGCACCAGGATTTGGTACAGCCTCTGCCACACCAGCACCACAGGAAAAGTGAGTAGATAGTCTTTTACCATGGACTCTTTAATGAGAGGCCAAACGAAGGTTCTATGGGTATCCTTAGTTCTACTGCCTTTTAAATTTGGACTGTGTGTCCTCAGAATTACAGTAGTCTTGCATGATGATTGGTGTATCATTTCCTGGGTTTCAGAGGGAAACTAGAAAATCCTCTGAGGAAAATCAGCAGCATTAACGTGTCTCAGTCATCAGTTGTGTAGTCATCATGGACTTCTGCACCCAGCCACAGCACGACCCCTGCTCTTTTCTGCTGAAAAAAATTACACAAAGTTGCCTAGTTGTGTCTGCACATATGATGAGGACTACCACTTGCCTTATGCAAATACTATCTATAGTAAACAGGTGTTTATACTCATGATGATGATTAATTACAGCTCCTGTTATGCCCTGCTGATAAAACACAGCAATCATTCAATAAATGTTTATAAACTCATCAGCAAGGGGCTTAAATTGTTTATTTCTTTGTTCCACTAATTGTTTTCAGTTTTCCACTGGAAATGAAGGGTAATATTAAAACTGACACCTCAGTAGTTGCTTCTAACTCCCTCTTTAATCTTAGTTCATAAAACCTGATGTTTCATCCACTTCACAATATCCAAGGGGAAAAAATAATCACATCACCACGTGTTCATGATGTAAACTGACAAAGTCATGATTAAAACCAATGACTTACACATCATTTCAGGAAGCAGAAAATCCAGATCTCTCCAAATTTCTTTGTATGTACACGAATATCATATATTCCAGACACACTAAAATATAAAGGGTGCCGAATTCTCTAGAACACTGAGGGTACAACCTCATACGAGCAGCCACTATAAGAGGAGGAAGATGCGTAACGAGTGCACTTCTTGAGCAGGGACAATCAGGATCTTTAATTATTCAGTAAAGAATAGGACTAGAAAGTAAATGAAAGCAAAGTAGAACAGATACTGTACACTCATAATTGCTAGCAGGGAGAAGTGTTTACACTTCATGCAAAGAGTTATATAAGTCAGGTCTCATTATTTCAGTGGCTTAAAATAAATAAGCTGTTTTCCCTCAAGTAACTCCAAAGCAATGTTTTACCATGCATGCTCTGTGCTGCCCCAGGAGATTAAGGGCCACTTGTAGAAGAGCCACAAAGGGTCATTCAAAAAAGCAATCCTACTGCTAACAAACTAAAACTGGCTGTTGCACCACAGTTTTATAGGGGAAAAAAGTAAAATTCCTCTGGCCTGTTTCATGTATAATGAAAGTGTTTCACTGATCCCAGCAGACACTTGTCTGGCAAGAAGAAATGCATTGCTCCAGTCGTGCAGGGAACCCAGAGACTCAGGTTTAGGTTCCTCCCTGGCACACCCTGTGACTGGGTACCACACTACTGCAGCACAAGTAACACTGACTTAACTGTCTTTGAATTTATACAAACAACATAATGCAGCTAAAGCCACTACTCAAACAGATTAAGTATCTGAAAACAGAAGCCTCATCCCAAGACTTACATGCTTTAAGCAATACAAAAGAGAAAAGGAGTAAAATAAGATTTTAATACATGCGTATTTCTTATGGGCTTGGAGGACCTGAATAATTTCACGGGATGCTGAAGAGCTGCTAACATTCTCCTTTTTATAACCTACTCCTACTAACTTGCTTGCCTATAAACTGAGAATAATATGTAATTCTTCTCCCCCACTAGGGTTCCTCTAGAAAGAATATGTTCACTAGCAACCATGATGAGCAAGATGATAGATAAATGGGATCACCTCCAAAACACACACGTACCTCATCAGAAGTCAAGTGATCTCCTCGAGAGGAGGACTGACATGAAATATAAAACTGAACTAGATGAAAGGACCAACTGTTTAAAAAAATTGCAGATTTCTAACCATTAACATCTCCATGTGTTGAAGAAGATGAAAAAGCAAGAGAAACAGCTTTATCTAACGACTGCCTGAATTTTATACAAAATGGAAAATATTGCAACTGGCACTTGCACACAGAAGTTTTAGCGGCGGATGCAGAGACAACATCACTTGCTACTGCTTTTGTTTCATTCAGAAAAACCTGAATGGGAAAGTTGATACTGCCTGCCCCACTGTAAAGCTCAAATACAGTAGCTGCCTTTATCACAGTGCCCGGTTTGCAAACTGACACTGGGCAGTAGGCCTGTGATAACAGTGTCTGTCTGGACTTAGGGATTGCATCCAGTTCCTGCTGAACTCGTGGTGTTGGGGCTATCCAGACCTCAGGAAAAAAGTGATTTATGGAAAACAGACAGAAATATTCAAGAACTATCATCTATTGAAAGTCGTGACAGTCCAACAGTCACAAAACAGTGATTAAGATGAAGGAAATTAAAAGCTTTAATAAATTTTAGCTATTTTAAAAATACTCTTTTCATTGTGTTTTCAAAGCCTGCCATATTCCCTACTCAGGATACCAAGCCTTTTTTTCTTGTATGCTGCGACAAATATATTACCTCTAGCTTCAATGAAAACTGAAATTTTACATGAAAGGAACTGTTAGTCAGAGAACAACCCCCACATAAACACGCATATCCCCTTAAACTGTGGATTAGCAACACACATGCTTTGTAAAATGAAAAGTGGTCATCCTGCATTCCTCACCCTTAAGACCAATTAACATCACTGCAACCTGAGCTAGAGATATAGAATACCCTTGTCACCACATTATTCATAAAACCATTAACTCTTCTGCAACCCCAATCAAATCTGTGAGACTGCTGCAAACATGAACTATTTGCACCAATTTACAAAATGGATAAAATCTTGACAACAGTGATGCTGCTACTGACCACAACATTAAGAAACCACAGCAATATCACTTCTCACAGTGTTTTGTCTTATATATTTAATACAGCCTTAAAATCACCCAGGGTATGAAATGCAAAGGCATTTGTTGCTAATATTTTGGCAGCTGTAGGATTTTCTGCACCATAACATCAAGTCATGTTGGAGAATGATGCCCAAGCAAAGGTTTTCTTCTGACACCATCCCAAATAGCGTATCATATGTCCAATATTCATTTTAACCAATCATTGCCAGATTTCAGTCAACAGACATTTTCAACTCTGAGTTATATAAAAACCTATAGTTTTCCCTTTTTTACCATACTTGCTAGGCTAGGAGTCAAATACCTTACCTTCACTTTCCAGGGACAACAGAGGGAGGGAGAAGGGACAATTAATGTAAAAAAGGAAAATATCATCACATGTATTTAGAGGGCAAGTTCAAAGAGGTTGATTGTCCTACAACTGAGGAACCAGATGATTTTCACACCAGAATTGTGGAATAATTAATAAGCAGCATCACAGAGGAAAACAATAAATTACTTCATTGCAGATGCACTATGACAGACTACTTTGTCTAACACATCAATGCTCTTGTTAAACAACATATACTAGGCCTTGACAAAAGCTAGAAGAAAGATATTTATGGGACTCTGACAGACTACATGGAACAAGTTAAGGTCAAGCTAAAAATCATGGGACCTTTCAGGTTAGTGAGTGTTTACTAGCAGAATTCTTTAAACACTGCATTTTGGGATAATTCTTTAATACTGTCATTGCAGCAACACAGAAAATAAAATCTTTATGCCAACAAACTACATTGTGAATTACGTTGAGAGGAACAACATAAGAACCATCACCAATGAAAACAGAGGATCTTTCAGGAGATGGATGACAGACACCAGAGGGAACATAAGACAAAATTTAACAAGAAACGCTCACAGCTCTCTGAACTTGCATGGGCAGATCGTGACAACCATGTTTCATGCAACCTCCAGAATCAGTTGGTAGAAACCCAAATCCTTCCAAGGGTTTTGCAAAATAAAGACTTACTGCTGAGATAATTTTAGTGTGTGGGAAGAAGTGTTTGTTTTGTTCAGAGGTGACCAAATCAGGCTGGGTCCCAAAACTACACTCCTGCTCAAGACTAGGCTGAAACTCAAAGGTCTTGGCACAACACCCCAACTTCAGTAAAAGGACATATGTAATTTTTGGGATTATTCCAGGAAACTCTGCTACACAGCATTCCTGATGGTTTGCAAACAGTCTTTGCAATAATATAACGAGAACCTTTTCCATGCAAAGGGTCATTATAAGGAACAGGTTGAATGGCAGTGCTGTTATGCTGCTCAAGACAAATATGATGCTTTTTAAAGCGTTTTAGGCAATAAGTACAAACTTATCTGACTGGGCTGGGTAGCAATTTCATCACCTATTATGTTCACACTACGAAGTGTCACTGAAATGAGTATGATGCCTGGACTACTAATGTGAATATGTGCTTGTATACCAAAATTATTACTTCAGTTATTCTAGCATTTTTTACCATTGTGCTTTACGTAAGCACAGACTCTTCAGAAGAATAGGAGAGCTGGTGTTGCATGTCAAAACAAGGTTATCCATTTAATTGAACCGAAATGGATGAAATGTCCAATAAAAAAATAGATCTGATTCAGGAGCTGGGGTCTCTTCTTTTACCCAGGGAGACTGAGGCACTATTGTACCTTCCCTTCATCCACTTGTGTCCCAGTATCATAGCTAATGTCGTCTTCCATGACAAAGCTTCAGAGGAATAGGGGCAGTATACCTAACAGCAGGAGCTAAAATATCTCAGTATCTGGACACAGCTGGGCTGAGGACAAACTAAAGTCACCTTTTTCCTGTGATGCCCAGAGGTCTATTCTGTTTTTTTATTTTGTTTTCTTTCGGTTTGATCTTGTGGTTATTCTAATGCAGTTTCTGCATTTTTCCATTAGTTCTGCCTCCGTACAACATTTGAAGCAATATTACAAATGGGGGAAGAGAAAGAGTAACAAGCTCGTAAAGTGATTGTCTCAATCTTCAAGCGTACTGGCTAATTCATATATCTCATAAATGATGATGGAGGAGGGATGGCTAACGATGTAGAGAGAGGAAACTAAATCTAAAAAAGCTCCAACTTCATTCAGCTGAATGAACAGTAAGTCTTTGATTTCATTAGCTCCAATTTTCTGAAAATTGTACCAATAAATGCAATCATTTTCTCAAGCTCACACTCTTCTAAGCATACCACTGCAGAAGGAATGGCTATTAAAAGATCTGCAATTACTCTAAATTTGCACTGTAAACAGCATAACACCAGACCATAATTAAATTAAATATGAAGCATTCCATTGTCCCAATTACAGGAAATTCAATTTGAAGACAGCATTTACAGGAGCACCAGCAGCATCTTTCCAGAATTTGCCCATCGCTTCAAGTAACTGCCACACCTATCCAACCAAAACACTGACACAGAGAGCACATGGAAAGACCAGACAAAAGCACTTGAGGACCAATTGTGTTTGAGATGGTATCTCTAAAAAGACTCCATGGCTCTAATCTTCTGTGACATGTTTGGTTTAAGTAACTGCGAGAAGTGGCGAACTCGTTGTGTATCCAACGCCCCGTAGGACTGTGCACTATTTTGATCATTCAATCTGAGTACTTGAACACTGTTGTAAACACCACTTCAAAATCCGACACACATTTCATCCAGTCTGAAACACTTATGACCTCCACAGGCTGAAGTGCATCCTATCTTTTTATTTTCTAAGTAGAGTAAAAGGAAAAACCTATTAGATCTTTGGCTCAATCTTCATACCTTACATTAAGAGTTAATAATTTATTAATCATTGATTTGACAGGTTTTGGACGGGTTTTGCTTTCTTCTCTAAAAGACTTTCAAACAACAATCACCTAGGGAAATATTTTGACATAGGGCTTTGACACATTGTTTTGATTTACATATCAAAGCAAGACAAAGTTACGTGCTCTCACTAACATATATAGTTTTCACATTTTTCAGTGCTAAACAGATTTAAAATTTTTAGTTCTTGTGTAGCATATTTTATGTCACTGTGTTACCGGTTATGACTGCACTGCCCCCAAAATAGGTCTTTTTCTTGCAAGAACTCCATCTTAATAGCAGAGATAAATTATATAATTTAATGTTACCAGCATAATAAATTTTCTTAAAAATGGAAAGAGAATAAAATTGTATTAAGAAGAAACCAAGTAAACAACCAAGTACTTCACATTAGTTCACTCTGGGAGATAGGCATGCATGGTGCACTGAGAGAAAGTCAGTAAGAAAAACTCTTGCTTTCTAATTTTCCACAGGATAGTGGTTCTCTGATGCTGTAAGGCACAATCACATCTATCATTTTATGTTAAAACAAATGTTTCTTATGATTTATTTCAGCAAGGTGGAAAGGAAGAAAAGAGATATTGACAGTCACTCACATGGCACAGAACAACAAAAGTAGTGAATCAAACTTCAGTGGCTCAACAAGGGACACCTTCACTGCAAAGGTCCCAAACCACCAGCCAGAATAGCAGAAACCTTTTAAAAAGGCAATTTCTGTGCATGACTGGCTCTACTGCCACCACCTCACCCTGACAGCGCTGCACAAGACCCCACCCAGGGGCTGAGCGCGGCTTCCCTCCCTCCCACCTGTCCCTGTGGGCACCTCTGGGCACATCCCCTCTTCCAGAAGACCACAGCAGACCAGCAGCTCTGAAGCCTGACAGGCACAGGGGACAAACACTAAGAAGCTGCAGGGTTCAGTGCACAGTTTGCACAGGGACTTCTGAGCAGATCGTTTATTTTGGGTTTGCGTGAGCAGCTGCTGCTGCCGCTGCCATCACGTGAGTGCCAGCAAACAAAACCCCTTGTAATTCTCCACGAGTGGTCCTGGACCTGCAGCAAGGAAGCAGCTCACTTGTGTTACTTGCTACTGAAAAGACCAAGTCACAGCAGAGGCTCAGAAAACTGACTCTTCCTTGATACCAAACATTAATCATCAACTCCAACTTACAAATGAGTACTTGCTGCCTCTGTAGTGCTTTAAAAATATCCACACAGCTTTCCAAAGGCACTCTACAAGGGCTACCACCACCCCAGCACTTCCCAACAGAGTGTTTCAACAAAAGGTTTCCAGCAGTCAGACTGGATTAACTGCACCTGAAACCTCACCATGATCTGCAGACAGACCCTGTTCACTTTGAGAGCTTCTGTGCCACTTCAGCTGCTTTGTATTGTTCAGCAGCAGCACAGCCAGATAAATCCCTCACAGGAACTGACTTTAAATACGTACATAGGACTCAGGTTCTAGCAAGGGAGGAATGTTATTTGCATTTTTGGAGTTGCAACATCTTAAAAGCATAACATTTATTACAGCCGAAGGAAAATGAGGTTATGTGAAATACTCACTTCGAAAATGTTCTGAGGCATAATAGTAGACATCCTCATAGCCCTCGTGGTAATCCTCCTCTGGCCGGTACTTTTTTCCTTTTCTTCTTCTCGATCTTCTTATCTGCTTCACAAAGCCCCAGAAGCGCTCCATGTCCTTCCTCAGCAGCCCCAGCCAGCAGCCCCCTTTGCCCTCTGTTTCACAAAGAGCTGTCCCAGCATGAATCAACCACACGCACCAGAGCAAAGCTGCAGCCTCCCACCAGCCGCTTTGGTACCATTAAACAACCCCTCCCTTATCTCAGCTGTGACTAGGAAGCATATTGTTTTCCATTTTTAAAAAAAAAGGGACACAGAGATACACTTTATCAAATCCACTGACTGGAATATTTCAACGTCAAAATAAATAAAGGAGGAAATCATTGAAGAGAAAGAGAATTTCAGAATTTCAAGACGTTATTAAACAGCAGAGGACAAAGTTGAAGAGATCTGCCTGCCAGCAAGGGGAAACCCAGCACTGAGAGCTCCCTATCCTGTGTCTCCATCATTTGAAGAAGGGCTGGGAGGCGGGGATAGATGTTAGTCAATGGGCTGAACCACATCTCAAGTTAAAACAGGTTTCCATTTGCCAGTTAAATGCTGCCCTCATATTTACCCGGCAGAGGTTCAGCAGCCCATTTGATTTCATTTGTTGTAAGAAGAGGAAACACTCCAATCCATTTCTGGCATCACATACGCTGAATGAATAAATAGCAAAGTGGTTTAATCCGTACACACAACCCACTCACCGGCAAGTGTGTGCCGAATGTGTTAATTGGAGCAGCAGGGAGAAAGCTCAGCAGCTGTTAAAAAATGACACATATACCCACTGGGCATTAGTGTATTCTAATCACTGCCAGATCTAAACATTAAAAGGCACTCCACAGACAGGTCTCCTATAGAGCTGGCCAGGCTATATGGCAATAGGCAAACAAAGAAAGCGACATCACAAGCACACCGCAACAATACTCGTTTAAAATCCCGGCAGAGTTCTAAAACACTTTAAAATTAACATATGGCAGATCCTTTACACAGGATGAGAGAAGCAAAAAGCCTGAAAGGGTACTGCCTCTCTTTTCTTGCTGCATGCCTGAATCCCACATGCATTCCCTGAGATAAGGCTGGAATTTAATCTGTGTTTCTGATGAAGTTTCCCTGTGTTTCTGATGAAGTTTCCCTGCTGCACAAAAACAAAAGCAGTGCCCACTTGAATCATGTTGACATCCGCCATGGGGTTTTTATTGTAATCATGCTCCTGCAAGCTGAGTGAGGTCTCTAGTCCAGCAGGACCTCTCTCGTCTGCTGCAGAAGTCAGGGATCAATCAGTCACCTCAGTCAAACCATGTGCTGAACATGCTCACCTGCACCCACACTCCTGAGAGATACCATTTTGCACCTATGGGCATGAGGAAGTCAGAAAGTCTTCCTGTAAAGCAGATTTTACAGGTTCATCATGTGAAAAACGAAGAGCACGCAGAGGTGGAATTAGTTGCTGGTGATGCAGACACTTCAGTGAGTCATTATTTTGCAAAGAGTAAACCAGGGCAGTGGTTTTTAACGTGTGAAAGAAGTAAAGCAAAAGCCAGGATTGTAACTCAACAATTCTGTTTCAACAGAAGCATTTAGATATTGATCAGTATTTAGCAGGGATTTTCTAGTTTTGAAACATGTGAAAGTTATTAGTAGAGGTCAGCTAGACCTGCTATCTGAGGGTCCTAAAACAAATGCACACTGAAAGCTGGCACTGGAATTCTTTTGGGCTTGTTACAGCTTTCCAGATATTTTAAAACAATATTGTCAAAAACCCATACCCATTTTATCCATAAAAGCTCAAAAAACCCTGGATGCTCCTACCAAACTCCCCACAGGAATACAGAC
Organism: Dendrocincla fuliginosa; assembly: GCA_035047845.1. NCBI lineage: Eukaryota > Metazoa > Chordata > Aves > Passeriformes > Dendrocolaptidae > Dendrocincla > Dendrocincla fuliginosa. The sequence goes on from JAWWMO010000043.1 coordinate 33,616,953, forward strand.
TCATCCTCCTTGACCTCACCAGCCCTGCTTTCCCACTGAGAAAATGCAGCCGCTGTCGCTAGCTGATGAACACCCCCAGGGCACCACCAGAACTATTTTTAGTGCAACTTCTATAAGGAGGTTGTGTTTTATTACAAGTCTGTTTTTATCACACAGCTTCCAACTTTCAAATGGTAAAGACCTAAGAGGAATATTACAAAAAATAAAAAAGCCAATATAATCCATGGACTTCAGGAACAGATCACTGTATGTTCTAAGGGTTTCAATTCGTGTGTCTTCTGTGCTCTGCCACCAAGCAGCAAAAACATTAATGTCATAAAACATGAAAACCAGAGTTAGCCTACAGCAAAGGCAGCACTCTCTCTTTTCAGAGAGAGAAATGTTGGTTTGATGTTGTATGTGCCCCTGTTAAGAACTCTCCCCCAACAGATGTGCAGAAAAGTATTTATGTATGTGTCAGAAACATTCAAGACAGAAGTCTTGTAGCCATCACTGTTCCTTGAAGTTAAATTAAAAAGTTAAAATTACAAAGCCACTTTTTAAAAAGGAGAAAATGTAAACTTTCTTTCTTTTAAAATGTCCTCTAAATGAGAGCTGAACACTGGAATCGAGTAGACACACTTGTCTTTTGTCAAGTAAATATGACCTTTTCCAGTGCCTCTGTTGCTCAACATGCTGCTGTAGCAGAGGCTTCTGTGGGAGAGGCGGCTTCTACAATCCTCAGTGTGCCCTAGGGAGACTCCGGTCCTTTCCATAACAAGACAAATACAGCAAATATGCAGATTAGGGAGCAACCAAATGAACACTGTTAGCAGCAGATACAGCACACCAACAGCCTGACTGCTTTCTAGAGAGAATCGATGTAAATTTGGGCAAATCTTGAGCTTTGGAAAGCAGGGCATTACCTTGTGCAATGGACTTTTCTCTTGTGCTCATGAGGTGCATCATATACATATATGGTTGATGTAGTAAAGCAGAAAAAACTGCAATAAATGTATTACTGGTCAGTGCTCGTGGTAATAGCTGCCACCTATCCTGTGTGTAAAATCTTTGTTGAGGTGGAGCACAGGCTCTCCTCAGATAAGCCTGGGAGTGCAAGTACTGCTGCACTCCAGTGTATCACACCAACTACTACTCTCTGCAATCTTCTGCACACAAACTGGCAGTTTTGCCTGCATGTAAATCATACACCCATTCCTTTTTGCATGAATGTAAACGGCAGAAACAAATAATTTCAGAATTTTTACCTTTTTTTTTTTTTTTTAAACATAGAACAAGCTGAGCTTTCGATAGGATTTTCTCTGTCCTAAAATATTTTGGTATTCAGGGTAATTTAAAGAGAAGGAAATGCATTAACTGAGAACATTGCTGTTATATATTAATATGATTCAGAGTATTAAGTGTTTTACTACACTAGACAGATTTCTGAACAAAACTTGTTTCATATGCATTACATACTACCACCACAGCTTTGCTGAAAATACTGGAGACGTTCATTAGCTACTCCTCATGCCATACCTGTAAATATTTTATCACAGTCCTACTTTCAAAGGTATACACAGAGAACTCAGTTTCATAAACACAGTTTACTGTAGTTAGAAAAAAAAAAAAAGAACCACAGCTAAAACTACAATTTTACTGATGTTGTCATTGCTCAGGATTCACCCTTTTGCAGCTTTTTGTGATGAACAACTCATTTTTTCATGCAAATGAACATGGTTGTTGCAACCTTCTACTTGAAAAGGAATAAAAAAGCAGAAATGTAACAGACACCTCTGGCAGTTTCAGAAAGGTATATTGATTTTACACGAGGAGCAGAGAAAGAAACAAACACTGGCCTTCAAATTTTTAAAATGCAAAACATCAGAAATGACAATGAATTCCATCCTTAGTGACAGAGAGAATAAGATAATTACGCCCAGAGGACAAAAAATTAGGGTTACATCAACTGTTGGTTGATATTCTGAAGGTCTCTCTGAACTAAAATTTGGAGAATCAATTTTCTGGTGTTATGAAGGCACAATAGAAAGTTGCAATGCAAATATGTCTCAAGCTCTTTGGCTTATCCTTTCTGCCTGCTCCAATCAAAGCAACTGTTCTATTGCCATTTCCAAGGGGACTCCTTAGAAGAAGCAAGAATTGTCACGCTCTCTTCAGCATGACTTCCATAACAAAAATTTTGCTAAATGACACCAATTACATAATATTTACATTCTCCATTCTGATAACTAATTTGTTTAAGTTAAAGAGAAGCTCCATCAAACTAGATCAACATGTCTCAGGCCAGTGACTTACTGGAAAAAACTTCATAGCAGTAATAAAACACATATAATTAAGACTGCTCTTTTCAAAAAGTTGAGCTGAAGCATAAATGCTTTTGCAGCCACAGATAATTTTATAGATGCCAGCATTTAAGCTTTAAATTGACTTTATACCCATAGCAATGACTAGGTCTCTCATCACATAAAATATCTGCATTTAACATTTTATTTGCACAAAATTAGCTATGCAGTTGCCAAGGTAAACTTTCACAGTGACATATTTATTTTCTACAGCGCTTTTTCCAGTATTTGCGGAAAGCAGTAGGAAAAATGACTGGTATTCAAGGATAAGCCATTAAGGTAGTAAATATTTAACATGTATTTCCATCTGAGTGGGCTTGCAAACATGGTGCTTTGAAACTAGAGCCTGTGTATGAAGCAAGCAACCCTAATGTCTTGTATCATAAATACAGAATGGAACTAGCACCAAATCTTAACAGTTTTGATCCTGTTCATCAGAAATGTTTCAACATTTAAAAGAAAAATATTTTAGACAGATGCACCCTCCCTATAGCTCCTCTGCTTCTCTGGGCAACCCCTAAAAGTCTTCCACTGGAGGAAGGAATGCCCCTCACTGGGAAGCAACCACGTAAGAGAGCGCACAACGGCAGTCACAGAGACCTACCTGCATTACACTACTCTCATGGAAAAAACTCACAAAATTATACATGCAAAATACAAAAATTAAGATTAATATAAATAGTTCTTGGAGGTTGGTTTAATAGAGAAAAAAGTTCTTTTCCCATCTCCCTCAAGCCCTTAAACATAAAGGTACAGAAAACCTCAAAAGGGAAGAAGAGATGGTTTCTTCTCTGGTTCTCTTTGAACTGAGGGATGTCTTCAATAATCCACTATCAGTTTTTGAAGACAAGCAATAATTAACAAAGGAACTATTCCCCTTGTTTGTCTTACTGTCATCTTGCCTGACCTTCTAGTTTTTCAAGAGATATTTCTTCACATCCCATAATTGCTCATGTTAAGGCTGCAATTTTCCATTCAAAATTTGCCCTAAATATCTTGATATAAAATGTGAGCTTATCAATTTGAAAATTATCAAATGCCTGTAATGTGCAACGTATTAACTTCTATAAGAACATATAGTCCATACATGCAGAACAGCACTGTGTACAGTCAATATTGTGAATAGTAACTAGGAACATTGCACCACCTTCCTGAGGTGGTGCCCCACCCAAAACTCTTCTGTCAGGCCAGCTTCTGAACACAAGTTCTGTACTCTTCCTAAACATATCTGGAAAGACCATCAAAAGCATGGGACATACTAAATATTAAACTGCGTATCTCCCCCATCTGACAATAGAAATAAATGCAGAATAACCAGCACACTATCTCTAGAATATTGCTGCACAAGAACTGGATGGTGATAAACTACTGCTCATCCACTATTGTTAAGATTTGATACTTGTTGCTCTGACTTTAATGCACTGCTATCAGTTTCACAAGTCATACCTTCTTGTTATTCATTGCTCACACAGAATCATAGGCCACTGTTTTCTTCTACTCCAGAATTAAAGAATGCAAGACTTGAGAGTTAGAGTTCAGCTTTTGCATCACCTAGTTGTAAATTAAATTAACTGGCAAATATCTTTGTCTTTTTCCTTTTTTTTCGTTACAAGTGAAAACACACACATTTTCAATACTTCGAGTTCTTTATTGTATTTTATCATATAGGTTATTTTGTATTAACATTCCCAATGATTTTGCTTTTAGCAACATTTTTTCACATAAAAGTGTGCACCTAAACATGAATGTTAACACAGGGGATGAGGATAAAGTAGAACACAACAGAGGAAGAGGCTACTTTCATTTATAGGGAACTGGGGGGCTACTCCTGTGTTCAATACAAGAACGCTGCCTGTCATATATGGAGAACGCCGAGAAATCTTTGTAGCACTCTTTTGAAAGGGTCACTTGTCAAGTTGAATTTCATGCAGAATGTATGCTTCAGGGGAAAAGACACTTTTTTTTCCCCTTCAATTCAGCTAACGCTGTTTGCATACATTCTATTTTTTTTCCTCATCTTTTTAACCTATTTGGCTTTAAATAAGTGACTAATTAGAATATACAAATATGCATTATCAAATGCCAGCTTTACCACTACCGAGGAAATACAGCTCACGTAAAATTACATACAAAAGAAGTTTGAATTTTCTTAATGTTTTGTGACACTAATAATCATTCTGTAAGAAAAGCTAACCAGAGTACTACTCTAACCATATGTAAAACCCCTTCAGGGTTGAAGCAGTAGAATGATATTTTAAAATACTAAAACTAGAACACAGTTCTTTGCGAACTCTGAATTAAAGGTGTTTTTATCTTTCTAAAGAAATGTAGCAAATGGCTACAGGGAACACTACCAAGATTTTGCATACTGTGTCTGTTTTATGCACAAAGTACATCTCAAATCAACTATGAAATACATATGAAGAAGTGGTTGGGAATATGGATGTGGTTTGAAATATGGATAGGGTTTTTAATCATCACTGAATTTAAAAAAATTCCCTAATTTTTGAATCTTCAAGAACTGCATATTTCAGTTCTTACCACAATTAAAATGTACATAGAGCACTGTAAAGAATGAATAATTAATGAATGGAATTACAGCTCACCAGAATGAAAATACCTAGCAAATACATTAAATGAATTTCTTGCACAAAAGCATCAAAATATTTTCTTAGGCTGCACACCAGAGACCACAAGAGTTATAGCACACCACCAAACAAGGCTGCAATAGGTAGGATATCAGTTAACTGACAGTGAAAGACCTGAAGATGATGTGTGAGATTTAAGGTTGGTCACAGGAGAATCTACTGCTAATCATCTCTTTCCATGTAAGAGTTCATGCAAGAGACTTTTTACTTTTACCTCAACAGATCAGCAAAAATGGTTGTGGATAAGGAGCCTTCTCATCCTCCCATAGGTGTATCCTTACCCTTCCCCCCACTCATGGTCA
>JAWWMO010000043.1:33622344-33689940 GCA_035047845.1 Dendrocincla fuliginosa
ACTGTAAAGAATGAATAATTAATGAATGGAATTACAGCTCACCAGAATGAAAATACCTAGCAAATACATTAAATGAACTTCTTGCACAAAAGCATCAAAATATTTTCTTAGGCTGCACACCAGAGACCACAAGAATTATAGCACACCACCAAACAAGGCTGCAATAGGTAGGATATCAGTTAATTGACAGTGAAAGACCTGAAGATGATGTGTGAGATTTAAGGTTGGTCGCAGGAGAATCTACTGCTAATCATCTCTTTCCATGTAAGAGTTCATGCAAGAGACTTTTCACTTTTACCTCATGAGATTAGCAAAAATGGTTGTGGATAAGGAGCCTTCTCATCCTCCCATAGGTGTATCCTTACCCTTCCCCCCACTCATGGTCACAGACTCACTGAGCAGTGAGCTCTAAGTACACACACACATATTCCTACAGACTATCCCATCCTATTTCCATGGGCTTAAAGAGGTTTCATCATAAAACACTAAGGTCCAGTATGACACAGAACACAACAAAGGAGCAACCTCCACATGCCATTTTATATAAATCCTCCTCTCTGTCCATGTCCTGTCTAATACCAATTCTCTGTATAAGCGATACCATATGAAAGAGTTAGATTTAGAAACTCTCTGGTGCAGAGGAATGTCTGTACTTCCCAGCAGCACCATGATGGGAGTTCTACCTCTTCTCTTACCAATATTTTAAAGAGCAGTGAAAACCTTGCTATGTTTCATTATTGAAGACATCCACCAGTCATATATTCTGCATTTCTCTGATGAATTAATTATTTCAACAAGAAACTTCTGTAATTTGTTTAATAAACTGAAGGAGCAAATGGAAGTAATAAATGATGGGCAACAAGAAAGAAATATGAAGAGAAAAACATGAAAAATCTGAAGGCAACTAGGAAACTGGAGAATGGAGAAGCCCCTCTGGGAAAAAACCCACAGGCATCCAGAAAGTGATTCACATCCTGAGCCCTGTAAGTTTTATCAGAGTCAAGTTATAATGGATAAAGAGAAAGATTTTGTTGCAGGTGAGTTCTGACAAGAAGAAAGTTCTGCTTAACCGTCAACAAAAGACAACTACAGATAAATTCCTCATTATGATCACATGAATTTACAATAAAAGACTCCATAAATATATATGCAAATTAAACCATCCATCTGGAGTCCATTGCCCTAGAGGCACAGGCCAACATGATGGCAATGAAGAATCCAGATGCATTAACCCTTCTCCTTCTCTCTCAATACCCTCTACACTCCGTTTTAAGTAATTCCTGTTGTCCTTGCACAATCTGAAACTCCAAAATATACAAAGTAAAAAGAACACAGACTTGAAGGGCAAAAGGACAACTTCACACGTAACCTCACAGTAATGAGACACAAGTATATGTCCAAAGAACTGAAGGATCAAGGTTTCCATCCACAAGCTCTCAATAGCAAGGCCCATTGAACATTAGTGTGGTACTTCATCTCTCTCACTCCAACAGCAGTTTGGGAAATGAGAGCTGCTGACACCTCTTTATGCATGAGGTTTGACTTCCCTTCTGTTCCCATTCCAAGGGCACAGAGCAGATTCTGCCATTCAGTGTGTAATTTGTTTCCTAATTCAAGACCAACTTCTTCCATCTGGGGGAAAAACCAAAACCAAAACAAGAGAGAAAAACTGTTTTATGCTGCTGCTAAGAGGTTAACAAAGGAAATACAAAGAAAATACACAGACTTCAAAATTGTCTGCTAGTTCTCCTCCATGAGAGCAGCATTCCTGCTTTGAATGTTAAAAGGCAAACCGAAGGGCGAAAACAAAAACATTACACCTTGGGCTTCTGAAACTTATTCACTTCTGCTATAAGGTTTGACATTTTCTGCTGTAAATTCATTCTTACAACAATTTTGCCATATAAAATTGTGGGACTAAATATAAAGTAATAATTTGTTCAGTGTTGCACCCTTTACAAGGCAATAATACAGAGTAGAACAAATAATTCTGGTTTTGTTTGTAAAAGCTATGAGATCCTTGACCTCAGCATATATTTCAGAAGCAACAGGATAATTGAGGTTTCTTCTCTTTGAAAGCTGGTGGTTCCCAAACTAAAGATTACTTAAAACTCACATTCTGTGGCACTTAGCAGAGACAAAATAGTCTTATTTTTCAAATTTCTCTTTGATGACACTTTGTACTTCAGGATTTACTTCATTCCTCTCCTGTGGCCCTCTTCATCATACATCATATAAATGCTTGGCAAACTGTTCTCAGGAAGTCATCTCTAATGCATCCACTTTAACACACTTTTTAACACATCTTTTCATCCTCTTCAGCCAGATCCGTACCCTCAGGCATTACTTCTTTCTTGATCCAGGGATGATGATACAGGAATCTGCTACTGCAACTCTTGGAGTTTTTGCACCCTATGATGTATTTGGACAACTCAGTAAAAATGTGAATATCAACAAATACATGGCATTCCTCTTTGGTAATTATAAAAGCCACAGAAGGTGAATATACTGCTCAAAGTTCCTTATTTCCTAATGCAAATGTGAAGTGGCAAAGTCTGTAATTAATCACTTCAAGACTCAAGAGACCAAGATAGTCAGAGACCTCCGTTTTCACCAACACTAATCAAATGATAAAAGAAAATATTAATGAAATTTTAAACCATATGAGATACATTATCAGTCAATGTGCAAAAATGACACAGCTAACCAGCTAACTTCACTATCCTAAAGGTTTTGTAACTATTGCAGATATCACATGTGAGGAACTTTTTCACTCTTTTAGATGCTCCAAATACATATAGTTCTAAAAGATGCAAATTCAGACAGGTTGTGTATTTTACAAACTAACTTGTTAATTATTGATATTTTGATTATGCAACCATTAACATTTTACTCAGAAGCACTAAACCAACTGCAGACACGCTCCTGAATTCTCCCTGATTTTATACCATATTGAGCAGACTATCACATGGTATCATCTGACAATTAAAATCCTTTAATAAACTATTTTGGAATTTGCAATTCTTCTTCCTTAAAGGAAAACACAACAAAACAAAAACACCTTAGGTCTGAGTTTAATCCCTTTAAAAAAAAAGTGTTTCAGGTATTTACAACTGACCATCCTAATCTCTCCTTTTGAAATTGGCTTGCCTGTAAATTACTCATGCACTACCTATTCAGGTGGAGATAACATCCTTTTTGTACAGCTTTAAAATAGGATCTCAATCTAGAAATCTTTTTAGAGTTTAACTGCACACACTGTCCCACTGAGCTGAACATGATGCCTGGTGGTAGCAAGCACTGTGATAATGAGCAGTTGGTCCATCAGATGCTCGCAGCTGCACTGGTATTGCCACATCCTAACTTCAGATGCAGTTATGCCACAAGTTTTGTTTTACTTAAGATACACATAAAAAAACCCTCAACATCACACTCATTTGAAGAAGAAAATTTTACAAAGAGAACTTTTCTGTCAGACCTAAACTTCATGTTCTGGAAGCTAAGAGTGATAGCTTGACATTTCATTTTCCAAAAAGTCTAAACAACCACAATAAATTTACAAATGTAGACATGCTGCACTGTTAAATTTCATTTCACGCTCAGTAAGCAAACATTATCAAACTGCAAGTACTGTCATCCTCTGTCTTTTTAGTTAGAAATCTTGTAGCCAATAAGAAAGTGACCTTGAAATATTTCACAGATGAATGAAGTCACTTAATTTGTGAGTCACTTTGTTACAGGTTTTGCAGAACTGCAACGTTAGGTCTCATTTCCTCTATTTTACTTTACAATAACTTTACAAACTGCATCATCAGTAAGAATCACTAAGAGTGCATTAATGAACCATGTGTCTGAACTGTCATGCAAAATTCAGTTTTGAAATTAAAAATGCTGAGATAATACAGAAGCTTAAGATAATTTTCTTTATATTTAGTAGTTCTAGAATTATTTTAGTGCCAAAAAACAAAAAGTAAATCCACACTGTTTTTGTGGAGATTCTAATACACTTTCAAAACCACAAGATGTTCTCTGTTTACGAGGCTAGTGGAAATATAAGGCCTTGTGTGAAGAGATGATTAACTGTTACAGAACACAGATGTAAAATTCTTTTCATCAGGTTTTCTCATGTGGGCTGAGTCTACTCTGATGTGTATGTTAAAGGGAAAACTAAAGCAAAAATTCCAGCACTGTTTACTCAAGGGATAGCTATTGTTTTCTGATATTCCTATTGCATTTGATAATACACCAGAGTCACTATACAAAACAAGCAGATATATACAACTATCTATCTTTTTAATGATTTGGTTAGCTAAAAAATTCTGTTCATTTAAAAAGACATAATAACTCATTTAAAACTTATTCAATACATTAGATCACATTTTTTTTTCCCCAAAGAGTAAAAATTCATTTCAGTCTAATTGCTAAGTTAGGTGACTAATTGAATAAGAATTGTAGAACTCTATAAAGGACTTAGGATCTCTAAGAGTTTTAAACTACTGTAAATAAACAAAAAAGTTGAAAATTAAGCATTTTGCATTTTTCAAGAAAAAAACAAATAAGAAGCAAACAAAAGTTAATTTAAAGCACTGCTTGGTTGATCCTAAGGATGTTCTCTTTTTTTGTCCCAAATGATTTCCTTCTGAAAGATCCACCACCTCCACCACACCAACACATATCTCAGTAACTAATTCCCCACAGGGCATAGAGCTATTCTGAAATCAGAAGGGCTCTGCAAAAAATAAAATCACCTGTGTCTGGAAACAGTCTCTCTCTCATACTTACTTTCCCTCCTGCCTCTATTCCCTTTTAGAGAAGCCCATTTGAACAGAGTAAGGCTGCTGCCCAGCCCATTGACCCTACTGCCTTTTATTCCCACAGTCATGGCTTCCATCTAAGTTAACCATGATTTGATTTTGCATATAAAATGCAAAATACTTGGACCAAATTGTCTCTTGGTCACTGTGACTTTATTTAGATTAGTGTTACCTTTAAAAGCAAGTTGTCCGAACACTGGCATCTTCTCAGGCCAGTGGGAAAAAAACTTTCATCATCTTAAATTGATGCTCCATCCCTGGATGTGTTCAAAGCCAGGTTGGATGAGGCTCCTAGCAACCTGATCCAGTGGGTGACATCCCTTCCCACGGTGGAGGGATTGGAATTAGATGATCTTTAAAGCCCCTTTCAATACAAACCATTCAATGATTTCCTGACTTAGCAGGTTTTTTTGTTGATTCTGATATCAAGCTTCAGCAGTTACTTCACAAAAACCAAAAGGAAATGTCAGGCATGAAAGGGCAGGCAGGGGACGACCCTTTCTTTTCCAGGTTACATCCTGGAGCTCATCCACTGCTATTTACAAGCACAGAGTCCAAAAGCTGAGCCTTGGTAGGTAAAGGCAAAACCGAAGCCTGAAAGAGCTGGGGGAGAAAAACCAACTTGCACATCTGGCTTTAAAATATGTCAACCCTTTAGTACAATGTATCTGTGTCACAGAATTGATGACTGTTACAGTGCCACTCTTTGCAAAAAGATCACAGCAATGGAAGAATTTCTGTTGCTAATTTTATAAAACATCTAGTCGTCTGGTTTAGGAAGACTAGCCTAAACTCCTTTATAGTGTGTACACTAGTTGGCCTAAAATCAAGTACTATACTAATGGGGACACATTAATGATTTATGAACATTTATGCCTTTTATTTTATCTAGTGTATTCAATAACCTCTTGAGAGAAAGATAAAAAATTATGAATCACATTTAAGCTTAGCAAGCAAGGATTTAAATTTTATTTAATGAGATGGGTCCGATCTGCCAATACAGTCAGTTTTTCGAGGATCCCTTCTGATGCCACTTCCAAGAGGTGAAAGGGAAAACGTGACATTGAATAATAACTTGGCAGCATTGTTTCTGAAAACTACATTGTTGAAGGCATTGTGTACCCATTAATATTTCATAAGCCTCTTTAAAACCAGCTCCTGGACTAAAGTAAATGAGAATTTCAACTTGTAGTTCAAGTACAAGTTTAAAGCAGACAAGATTTAAGAAACAGTCTGAAAATATGATTTAAAGACATTCTTGAAGTCAAAAGACAAAATGCTAATCAAGTCAGACCCTTCCCTACTAACTCTTTGCATTTATCCTCCCCCCTAGTTTACCCATTTGTATTTACAATATTCTGAAGTCCTATATTGGCAATATTGTTCAGCTTATCAAATTCAGAATCTTTTCATCTTAATGCAGTGAGAAGTAAACCTATCAATTGTGCTACCCTTCCAAGTAATCCCTATTTCTAAAGAGAGAGAGGAGAAAAACACAAGAAAAGCAAAATATACACTTATTCACAAAATACAAGGTGAGAAAACATTCTGTATTTCTGTGACAAATCAGTTCAGGATGGAGATATTGGGAATATCTTTTCACACTGGGCAGAGCATCACTGCCTTTGAGCCAATCTGACTTTGAGACAACCATCTCTGAGAGGACCTTATTGCTGCCTTTCAGCATTTAAAGGGAGCCTATAAGAAAGATGGAGACAGACACCTTAGCAGACCCTGTTGCAATAGGGCAAGGGCTAATGGTTTTAGACTTGGTTGACTTAGATTAGATATAAGGAAAAATTTGTTTACAATGAGGGTGGTAAAACCTTCGTACTGATTGCTCAGAGAGGCAGATGTCCCATCCCTGAAAACATTCATGGTCAGGCTGGACAGGACTCTGAGCAACCTGTTCTATTTGAAGCTGTTCCTGCCCATGGCCAGGGTTGGGGGTGGACTAGATGACCTTTAAGGTCCCTTTATTCTATGATCACAGTGATTCCTAGAGTCCCAATGGGTAATAGCACCTTGAAACCATGAAATTATGCATATGGTTCAACCACTGCCTTATCCTACCAGCCTCTTCCATTTCTCATTTGTCCACACTCTTTTTCCCCTGAAAGGGCCATCCAAGCTCAAAGGGCCAAATACCACAATACCACCAACTCCAGGAGGTGGGACCTGGGCTGACAATTATTCACCAAAAGAAAACATTTTCAAGGGTTTGTTTTTTTCTTTTTATACTCTCAGTAAGTTAGTAGATAGTAAATGTTCCAGCAGATAAAAGTCACAGTATTTGAAACAATATTTGCAGTAAAATTGGCAGTAGAGTTGCAGGGGGTTGTAGAAATAGGGTTATGCTAATGCCTGTGTACATTTGCGTAAAAATTTACATAGAACAATGTTTAAATTATGCTAAAGACCTGATTGCAAGTGAAGAAATGCAATATTCAAGCCACGTGCAGACCTTCTTCCAAACTCATGTGTATTTATTTTTAACAGGCACATCAACATCCATTAAGCACAAAGATAATTAATTTCTTTTTCCCAGGAACAATTATGGCTAATATGAGTCAGACTCTTCCAGCAGTTTCAACCGGATCTAAAATTAAAGACCAGTCACTTGTGATTATTTAAAGAGTCCATGGGATTTTCATGTAAGACATGTGACTACTGGACAAAATCTCAGCAATTGCTGGCAATTTCACTACATATGCATGAGATAAGACTTTCATCAGCATTGCAACTGGAGATGCTATGGCTTGGTTTGTGATAACTCTACAGTCTACTAGTTGTCATCTTTGAGAACTTCTGGAGGTACAAGACTAGAAAAAGTCAACTTCAGTCTTAAGCAGAGGGAGGGAGGGGCAGGAAGACCTTTACATGATTGGTATTAAACTTTCACTCAAATGCTGGGATTAAAAAATTAAACAGAACAGTTAAACAACAAACCAACAACACCTAGAAAAAGATAAGCAGCCAACCTAGATTTCTCACAATTAAACCTTGTACAATGAGCAGCAAGACAGCGACCCATGGAGGCAAAGAGAACACAACAGATATCACATGTGCTAACTAATTATTCTCACAACTATGTAATATATACCACTCTCTTAAAGAAAGTTTGCCTATCTCAGAGTGAATGCAGAACTGACTGGAAAGCTATGCTGAATCCAAACAGAAAAGCAAATAATTTAGAAACTTTTGGATACAGTGCTATTCAGTATTTTACTTTCTATACATTATGCATATGCAATCCTTTATGCGCAATTTTCATTTTTATCTATCTAGGTCATGAATAAATCCCAAGACATCACCAATCTTAGACCAACTGCAAGCACCCTGAATGATCAGATTAGAGTAAAAAATAAACAGACTGAAGTAATCATCTGAAAGAAACAAGACAACTGTCAACAGGGAGAAATGCAAGATATTCCAATATGCAGGAATATGCAACTATATAAAGTGAGGATGAAGAAAAAGTGATTAGGTAGGTATTACCCTGGAAAACATCTGGTGAGCATAATCATTCATTAACTGAACCCAGCACCATAACATCCACTATGGCAAATATGCAACCATACAGATACATTTAATAGTATTATAGCAGACACAAAGTTATTTCTTTGCTCTCTTCTATGCTGGTAAGTCACAACAGAATGTTTCTGTCCACAGTTAAGATGTTAGAGTTCCAAAAAAAAAAAAAGTGTGCATGGATTAAGGATCTGTAAAATTTAATCTGAATAAGAAACAAAAGCGAAGACTGAGGTAGAAACAGAATAAACAGTAGAGACACATCAAAGACCATGGGAAAAAAAAAGAAAACCTATTTTTCATTTTCTACAGAGATGTCTGGAAGATTCAAGTGGAACACAAGATAAAACATTCAGCAGATAAGGGCAGTGAAGTGCAGGAAGGTCTGACAGAAACCCCAAGAAATTCAACTAAAACAAATGCTGAATCCTACAGCCCAGGCACCAACTGGGAAGGAAAGCAACTCTACTGAAAAGGACTGAGGGGTCCTGTCCATGTTGCCAATCAGCCTGCAGTGCATCCTTGCAGAAATGAAGACCAACTCTATACTTGGCTGAATCAGTAGCAACACAGACAGCAGATAAAGTCATGTGATCCTTCCCCACAACTCAACACTTGTAAGACCACATCTGCAGCATTTTGTCCCATGTGGAGCACTCCAGTAGAGAAAAAGATAGACATACCATACAGAATCAGCCCAGTGGAGGGCCACGACAATGATCGAGGGGTGGAGAATGCAGTGTAGAGAAAGAGGCTCAGGGGCTTGAGTCTGTTCAGTTTCTAACGTTTAGAAAAAAGATTAAGTGAAATCTAAGTGCTGTTTCCAAGATTATGGAGTCAGGCTCTTCTCAGAGGTTCACTGTGGAAGGACAAAAGGCAACAGACACAGGCTGCAGAAAGCAAAACTCCAACAATTAGATAGAAAGGAGGAAAAAAATAATGGTAAAGATGATAGAACTTTGGAGCATGTTTCTCAGAGAAGCCTTACCAACCTTGGAGTTATTCAAAATTCAGCTGAATTGGGGCCCTGAGCAATCTGACCCAGCTTCAAAGGTGGCCCTGCCTTGACAGCAGACTGGACCAGACAACTTCCAGAACTTCCTTTCTACCCAAGTTATTCTGTAATTCTTCTACAGTGTCTGTGAGGAATGACAAAGAGAGTGCCTTGGGCTAAGAGACCAACTGTACAATCTCCAGGGGTTCATTCCAGGTATTTTTTTCTGCAATCCTGAAGACTGAAAGGCGCTAATAAATATTCAGACAGAATATATGTTTTCTCCTCTTTACGTGAACAGTGCCTCATTCATTTTAGCTAACAGGTTATAAATATAAATGAATAATATACAATATTGAATACTTAGAAATTTGATACCAGTAAAACTCAGAAATTAATTTTGGATACCAGACTTTTTGGAAAACAAGGGAGAAAAATGATAGTAGAAAACGTTACAAGAGTCAGCATATAAAATAACATTTTCAAACACTTTCGTATCCCCTCTGCAATTCCCAGAGAGGCTCTCAGGCACTTTGCTGACAGCCAAAGCTGTAACCTCCACTGAGTGCTGGGCTGACAGTCTGCAGTGAGAAAGCAATACATAGTGCAAAATCGCTTTAAAAACCCTTTTTAACTTTCAAGGCCTTCAAAGCACAAAAGACAAAGGGAGATTGGATATATCGCATAGGGAATTTACATGTGGGTCTTCCAAAAATAATCAAGGTAGGAACAAAGATTCCTCAACTGATCACCTATAAGCTTTCTAAAACTAATTTTACACTGAAAGTATGATCATACAACCATATTTTCTCCATCTCACACTTTAACGACCACAGATGATGTGGGAGAAAGGAGGAGAACTAAACCTTAGGATGATATCTTCCAATAAAAGAACTGAAGATTTTATAAAGTCAAAATTCTTAACATTCTCTCTCATCTCTCATACCTGGATATGATTTTGGATGTTCAGATGCAAAATAAAACCACTTTTTTGAACTTTAAACCAACACAATTTCCTTTAAGTTGCAGACATAATGCTTTGTCCTCACTATAAAAAAGCTGTTGATAAATGAAAGAACTTGGTTGGAACTGCTTACATTATTCCACGAGTGGCAGGAGAGACCACAGTAATAGTAATTATCTAATGTGACTGATTTCGTCAGCTTAAAAGAATAAACATTGCTAGCAGGATCAAGATCTATAGTTTTTGACATATTTTATGTAAGAAAAAATCATGTCTATGAAGTATTGGCCAGCAGACTGTTAAGCCTGAATTCTCAGACTGTATATAAACATCTATTTATACACGTGTATATATGTATTTTACAGTAATTCATATTATTTTTGGTGATTCAGTTATATAAAATAAGGACATATATTACCCACAGAGAATAAAGACAGATCTTTAAACTTGGAAATGCGTAGGTTTAACATGAAATAAACTAACAATTCTGCTACAATTAAAAGTTAAGCAAGTATATATGCCTATATACACCAGAACCTATATATGTGTATGTAAAGACATGAACACACAGACCTTTTATTGAAATATGAAATCTAGATTTTAAAAGTGCCTTACTAAGATTTAGTAAGATTTTGATAGTTTCATATACTTATCCAAGATTAGAGTTTCTTACTTCTACCACACTAAAAATTTGAGTTTGTAAAACATGTTACCTAGGAAACAAGAAGAAATGCATGTGCAATAGGAATAAAAATTCAAAAACCTTGGACAAAACTATATACGCTAGAAGTGAGTCATTTTTCTTTCACTTCCCTACATCCAAGCCAAAGATTTCATCATTACTATAAACAATGTATACATGACCTCAGTAATAATTTAAAGAAAAGGAAAACAAAAGTTTTTTAACCATCCTAAATAACGGGGAAAAAAACCTCTTTTCTTTTATACTTATTATACTTTTTTCAACCATCATTCTTCAAAACCAATTGGCATCCTGCTAGAAAAAATTTAAACTAATGGTACAAGAGAACAACACAACACTCAGAAGTGAAATTCACAGAAAACTAAATTTTTCCCAACATGTCAAATCAAGAGAAGTGCCAAGTTGTTTGACAGAGGCTCACTCTAGCAGGAATGGTTAACTACAAGAAAAGATATTTCTGCTTCAGCTTACAAGGGAAACCTGTATTTGCAGGTGCAAAGTTTCAGGGGTAGCATTTGTATGTCTCCTGGGAAAAGCAGAAATTGTCACATTTTTATGCACTATCTGAACACGACATTTAGGAACTGACAGAACAAGGCACACAGTCAGACAGCAGTCTTTGTCAATAATGATACTTCTCATGTAGATGCTGTTTGGTTGGGTGTGGGGTTTTCTGAGATTTTATACGCTAACAAACTCAAACATCTGACAAAAAGAAAAACTCCCTTTTTTACACTGTTCATTCTAATTAAATCAGCTTGCTTACCAGCATGTTGAAAATGGGTAATCCCAATAACTTGCTTAATTTTCAAAGTATATTCTCTAGCAAACAAGAAACTCGAGATAATTGCTGCTGGAAAAATTGGTGTAATCATATCCTGTAAAATACCATATTTAAGAGAAATGCAAGAAAGGATTCTGATACACTGACTCAGGAAATGGATTAGGTTAATACCACTTCTCTTCTGAGCACTGCATTTAACACACTTCAATTACAGATCTTTGTTAATTTATGAGTTCTCGTGTCTGGGCTAAACTTGTTATTAGACTAGGATAGATAAGAAAACAGTAGTGGGATTAAATTAAGAGCTGTAAAACTTTGGTGGATTACTTAAGAGCTAGAAAATTTCAAGATGCTGCACTGACTACTAAGTAGATATTCTAAGGGTAAACCAGAAGTGTCATCAGGCAGAAGTGTTTGTGGTGAGCGCTGCATTGCAGAGGTAGAAAATACATCAGAGGGCTTGTTGTTCTCATTTCTCAGACATAAGAATCTTGATCCATCAGTTTTTATATTCTGCAGTGCTATTCCAATGACTTCAAACACTTGCAAGTTCAAAATCACTGAAAGGTATCTTTTAAACAACAGAATTCTTTTTCATGGAAAATAATAAAACGCTCTGAATAACATCAAAATAAATGCTTTCTCATTTGGTGTATTCAGAAGGCAAGAAAAAATTAGAGGCTAGAAAAAATAAAGCATTAAAAGTAACCCTCCTAGTTACAAACACACTCAAAATACAAACTACAACTGCACGTGTTGGAAAAAAATGTTTTTGTCATGTTTAGAAACAATTATTTGAATTATCATAGTCTCCAGTTGTCTTTCTAGTCACCAATCCAAGAATTTTGTCTAAATTTTCATATATGAAATTTGTCCATGCTGCTTTGTGCTGTATATCCCACTTGTCTTATTCTTGACTACAGAGGACTTCTCTTGCAGTCTTCTGGGTTTTTTTTCTCCCTTTCAGTTCTCCAAACCTTCTCAGCAGTCTTTATCTCTTCCTTATTCTCCAAAGATCTTTTTTCCCTTCCAAACTGAGTTTTACTCCTGTAGTTGCACAGACTGTTTTCAATACCTGCTTTTCTTTCCCATGGAGAGGTTAAACGTGCCAGCGGAAACACAGCAGGAACTGAGAAGAGTTGATGAACATGTTATCTTGCCTCTGTGAAATAAAGAAGCTGAAGGTTCTTCCAGACAAACAGCATTTCAGCAACCCCCTTCAGCACTTGTCCTTCCTCCCTACTCACTTCACCACCAGCTACCCAATCTCTTTTCTTTGTATTATGTTACTGCTTACCTATACTCTCCACTGCCTCTGGTTTCTGCTTTCTACTACGCCTTATGTATTTTGGGTATTTTCCCCTAACCCAAATACTCAGATTTTTATATACACACACACACACACACATCTGTGTACTGACATATAAACTTCCTAAAAAGATAAGGTTTCTACCTTTCCTTATTACCTTATTTTTTTGCATGTATTTTTTTTTCTCAAGAAGACTCAAAGTTGAGCACACAGACACAAACTAAGTTTCTTTTTCTTATGAGATACTTAAATTTACACAACCTAATTCTAGTATCTGTGTAAATATTTCAGGTATTGCAACAACTGCAACCATTAGAAGAGAACATTGCTACTGAAATAGTAATTACAGCTGCCTGCAGCCCAAGAAAACTGCATCTCCAGCTCAAAGTCTTCTGACCCCTTTAGTGACAAGGCTAGCAAACTTCCAGAGCAGGCTGACAGGCAGCTGTGCACTTTTTCCCAAGTTAAAGGCTAGGCATGCTAATAAAAACCCAGCAGGGACTAGGAAATGTGGCTGAGCACCCCAAACTGTCTTGGCACAAGATGACAGCAGCTCCTGACTCCTGCTGAACCAGGCCTCCTGACTCCAGAGATGCTCCTGCCAGAGTGAAGCTCAGGGCAAGCAGCCACAGCTCTCCCCCTCTCTCCACACAGAGCCTCTGCAGCTCCTGTCCCACCACCTCTGCACTGCTCCCCTTGCTGAGCTGGGAGAGCTGTGCATGACACCGCACCAAGAACCAAGTCAGGGACCAGATCCAGGTTAAAAATAAGCCTTCCTAGGAGGGTCTAGCATCCACGCTATAGGCAGCTGTCCCCTCTTTTTGTGTGCCTTAAAGAAATTCAAAAATGATGGCACAGCTGTAGCTTTAGTGTGGCCATCTGCCACATGAAAAGACATTATCATTAGACTGTACTTATTTTGGAAGGAACATTGAAACCTACAATATTAAATTAATTTTCTCTTATTTTTCTCCATTGGTGCTGCAGCTGACATCTGTAATTCAACCTACTCTTTGCAAGAAGGGTTCATTTCCACATCCTCTTGAGTACTGTTTTCTTTCTAAAGCTCCATCAAGCCTGCCCAATGAAAATCTCTCAAGTTGTTTTTGCTGTCATCTTTGAAACAGATTTTCTTTTCTTCCCCAGCTCTTGCTCTGTAAGAAAGGCTCCAGGTAAAAGCAGGAGGGCATTCACACAAGTGATGACAGTGTCATCATGAGAGGTGCTCACTGCAATGAGCAAGGAGGGCAGGCTCCATCACCTGCACTGAGCTACACCTGCGTGGTGGCAAGGCAGCACTAGCCCATGCCAGACAGAACCCCAGGCAAATGAGCTTCCTCGGTGGAGGATGGACTATTCAATAAAAATCTTCAGGCATCTGTCATTTTTGGACACATCTCAGGGAAACAAAGTGCTTAACTTTCCAACTCAATAGATTGCTGAGACAGGTACTTAGAACATTTTTTCATTATTTGTCCTCGAGAAGGATCTGAATGATGAACACCTAAAAAGAATCTGAACACAGGGTCTACATCAATGAGCCTGTTTCCTACCTGTTTATATTTCTGTCCTTTTTTTCATGTCTAATAAATGCCAGGAGAATACTTCTATCCCCTGCTATCTCAGGAAAAAGACAATGATGCTCTGGTGAGCTGTTTCTGTACCTGTTAAACAACTACAGGACTTTTCAGAGGCTGGCAGAGAATGAAGACACTAGAAAGCTGGGGACTAGCATGCCTACTGGAAACATAGTGCTGTGCTGTTGAAACTGAAAAAAAAAAAAATTCTGCACTTGCACAGATTTTTGCTGCGCTTTTAGCTTTCTTCTGAACACCCTCCCAGCGCAGACCTCTCTAATGGTACAAGGCAAAAGGCAGAAGTGAATACAGGCAGAGGTCAGTGAAGGACCTTACCTCTTTCCACTTAAAACTTTCAGTCAAAATCCATATCCTGTGAGCAAAACTGTGTGACAAAACAGTGACACATTTTTTTTTTTTTATTAGGAATTTGAATACTTTACACATCTCTAAAGAAAATATTCCAACTTAAAACCAACCAACCAAATAAACAAAAAAAAAACCATAAAATTGAAGTGTGAGAGGTCAGAATTTTGGAGCAAAATTCTTGGCTAAGTACTCCCAAAGACTGAGAGCTCCCTTCCAGAGAGCTTAGGTGCTGCAAGCATTTCTTCAAGTGATAACAACAACAATGAGATACACTACCACAATGAGAAATACAAAAAATTGATCCTCAGTCACAAAAAATGTTAAAGCAAGGTGTGAATAAAGCTAAAAATACCAGAGGAGCAGAGCAACAATATCAGAGAAATTGTAACATGAATTCATGAAGTAGCTTCAGTGTCTGCCTTGAAGACACTTGCTCACTTGCCAAGTCTGTCAGAAAGAATTAACTTGTCAGCAAAAAAAGGGTATAGTATATGAAAAAATACTTTTTTAAAAGTTATACTGCAATTTTTCCTTTTTCTGCAGAGCATTTCAAGCTTTCAGGCATGATTTGCTGTTTTTCATCTTGTTAACTGTAATTCTATCACTTGGGCATATCCATCCTGACCTCGATGCTTATGTAACAACACCCCCAAAAGAGATGAGATTAAAAAAAGGAATACTTTGCAACTTTCTTGATGGCTAAGAACAGGAAAAGGATTATACAGAAAGCATCTTGAATTTTGGGACAGGAGTTTAAGATTAAGGATCTGTTGAGAATAGAGAAGTCTGTCTGAAGCAAAAGCTAAAGATGTGATGACCTGAACAACAGAATTGATGTCCAGGTTTCAGAGCCTGGGGCCATCACAACTGGCCCCCAGCCAGCAAGGCCACATATGACCTCAAGTATCAAGTCAAAATATTTGATTATGAGCTGTTCAGGAATAATCTAAGAAAAAGAACATACAGATGCAAAATGTCCTCCTCAATTAAATGTTTAGAATTGGTTTACTCTGAATGAATTGGCTGATAGAGTTACTTGGATAGCTTTTCTATCATGTGAGCAGTGTCCTCTGTACCAGGGCACAATAGAAAAGTCTGAAAAATACACAGCTCCCGTTTTTCTTCCCTGTCCAGCACCATGAACAGCCCCTGTCAACTTACATGTCTGTACCCCTGCAAACATCAATATGATGGATCAAGCAGAAAACAGAAACTTCTACCGATTTTTAAATTCTTCTTCTCAGGCTATTAATTTTGAAACTGAAGGAAAGCATCTTTATGAATCTTATCAGAATTACTGTGGGAATAAAGCCAGCGCACCATAAGAACATTTATTCATGTTCCAGCAGAACTGCTGCTCACAGGTGATAGATCATCTCACACAAAGGTCTCACAGCCACTAAACCCACCTGAGGCAGTGAAGAAACCAACACAGTCTGCTCCAAGGACACCACTGGCCAGCCAGATGGGGACCACATCTTTGTTGCTTTCTGAGATGTGTCCCACAGGCAGCCAGCTTAGTAAGGGTCTCAGGTTCCCTCTTCTTCAAGGCTTGAATGATTTTGAGCTCTAATATTCAACATTAGGTTTAGAATATTAGACCTTATAGTCTAAGATACAACTTACATTCTTAGACACAGCTCATCTTTTGGGAAAAGAATATAAAAGAGGAAAATCAGAGCTGACCAAAAAAAAAAAAAAACCAGAAAGGGTATCTAATAAAAATGTCATGTTAACATTTGAAATCAAGACTGCACATCAATATTTCCCCCAATCTGTGCTATTTAGGTGTTATTTACAAATAGCAACTGTATTTAGCAGGAGTAACTTCAGCTATTTAATGTCTTCTATGCAGATTCATAAAAGGACAGACAACGTTAAGTCCTTCTGAACTGAGACCGCTCTGCCTTCCTCCACTGACCACACGGACAAACTCACTGTCTTAGGTTCATCAGTCTTTACCTTATTCTCCAAACAATGAGTTTTCCTTCACTTTTAACTCAATACTGAAGAGCACCCACACAGCATGGCCAGAGACAGATCAGGAGTTGCAGTTTGGATGCTTTACATCCCATCACTCTTTTACCAGTATTTCCCATGATAACACCAGGATCATGGTGTTATGATGCTACATTGAACATGACTGCACAACTCAAGGGAGGTATATTCAAGCAAGAGATAAGTCCAGCCATGAAGAACCAGGTTGCAAAGGTTCTGAATGAGAAATCCCACCAGACATTTTATTAGTCCAGGCAGATTCTGTTCAAATTCACCAGGCCTCAAAACAAACATTTCTATAGCAATAACTGAATTTCTGGTACTCATTAGCTCAATGTAAGTCCCTCCCTGTAAAACTCATGCAAACAAACCAACCTCATGGAAAAAGAATTACAAATGCATTAAAAATACATGTACTAGGAGACACGTTCAAATTTTGTAGAAACTCTAATGTTTCTGATTTGAAAACACAAAATGACAAAGTTCTGGTAAATTCTTTGAGTTTAGACACGACACAAAGAGAAGCTAGGAAGAGTTCAAGAAATAGGGCTAAAAGGACAAGATGCACCTAAAAGCATGACATAAACTGATCTAGCAAGATAACAGGAGCTTTGTCACTTAATATTATTGTCCTCAAGATTCCTAAACCAGTAAATGATCACATAGCCCCATAACATGTTTTTAATAATGTCACCCTCATTCCTTCATAAATAGCAAGGATCTAAGTGGTGATGATGATCTCCAGAACCAAATGAAAAACATTTGCAGCTGCAACTGATCCAAGAAACTTGTGGTTTACACCAAAAAAAGGTGACTTGCAGGTATAAATCCAGTTTTAAAAAGATTAAGTGAGAATATGCAACGGATTTACTAAAATGGCAAATTACAGCATTACTGTAGGTTGCACCTAACTCCCAAATGTTCAGTTCATTAAACATAAATTAACTGGAAAATCTGGCATTATTTCTTTTTGGTATAAACACAACAGCTTTAAAGTCCAATTTTACACACACAAACACATGCTTTCCTGTAAATATGCAGAAAAGATCCAGTGATGCCACAAAACAGCAACAACACAGTTGAAGAAAAGGCTTCTCCACTGCTGTGTTAACATCTAACTTCTTTCTGCCACCTGCTCTCCGTGCCTTCTCTGGTTTGACAAACATGCTCTCCTAGTTCACTTGGCTTCAGTGGTGTTCTTACTAGGTATGCCTCAAGTGTTTTGTTTGCCAGTTTGACTGGGAGACAGTACTGGGGATCACTGTAATTTTCAAGGCAGCAAGATGCCAACAGAAATGTAAGGAACACGTCAGAGACAATGTTAAATCCAGGGTCAGAGCCCAGCAGAGGTCTTCAGGAATGCAGAAAAGGTGGCAGACAGGGCTGACATGGTACACGTGGATCTATAAGCAGCATAGACTATGATTAAAATTACAGCCTCGCCTCCATTACATTAATTGTGTCCTGTGCAAAACCATCATATGACAAGTATTTTCTCCCTATTCCTTTCCCTCCATTCCCTCCTGAGATCCAGCTGTGCAGTCTGGTGTGTCTCCTGAATGGTAAAATGTGCTGCTTATAACAAACCTGACACAAGTATCAGTAGCTGATTGCCAAGTCCCATTTTGTCAGCACTGAGAAATTACTTGTCCAGCAGCCACAAAGCGCCACCACAACCCCACCAGGGCACACAGCAGGTGGATGAGGCAGGGGGTTGTGCAAGTTACTTTTTTTATTAGCTTCTCTGTGACACGAGCACTTCTAGTGGGCTGTCACTGCCTTGCATAATAGCATTCAGTAGTTCATACTCTCTTTCCCCCTGGTTTGCATTTGCCAAAAGCCCTCGGCCAGGATCACACAAAGGACTTAAAGTGCAGCATCAAGGAAAGTCAGAGCATCTAGCTCAAATATAATAAATAGAAGCCCTGTTACTGCAAAAGGCCTTTGCAAGCAGACAGGAGATTGTGCCTGGCTGGTCCCCAGTGCCCTTCTGGACTCAGGCACTTTCCGCATTTATATCATCAGCAGAGCAGGCAGAAAAAATTAAACAGATAAAGTAAAGAAGGAAGAGGAAGAATTACATCCACACCCAGAGGCCAACTACTACTCAAGAATAAGAATGCACGCCTGCTCAGGGACTGGGGGGAGATACCCATGTGGGGAGGAAAGCAAGCGCTTTTGGGGAGAGCATAGGAACTGGCCAAAATATGTTAAAGGAAGCAATCAATATGGGGGCAGAATACACAGAGAAGAACGAAGAAGAAAGCAGCTCCAAAACTACTATTTCCCCTACAAAGTTGTGCCACACAGCATTTTGGTTCCTCAGAATGGCTTTGCTATTACAGCTAGACCATGTGCACAGTGGATACCATCTGTGTGAAGGAGATACAAGATACTGAGACAGACCCTTCAAAACACCCCTGGGGAAGGGGAAAGCCATGAGCATAGCAACAGAAACTTGTCTTCCAAACAAAAGCTGCAGGAAAAAAATCAAATACTGGGAAAGATGGGATGAAGATCTGTGTGAAAGGACTTCATGCCTTTAAATTAGCACCTAAATGTTCTTTTGCTCATCCCAAATTATCAACCCAATTGTTTTCCTAAGTGAGTTTCACAACAACAAGTCTAACAGATAAAGCCTACTATGCACTGCTGCAAGGCCGTAAGAAACAATTGAGTTTGTTGAGTTGAACAATGCCAATAATGCTTTACTTTTTAAAAAAGCCTATCCCAGCCTATCTATGTCATCTCCACTAAACTTCATAGATGAGAAATCAGTAATCTCTCACACCATTTTTAAGCCTCCCAGGGGAAAAAAAGAAAGAAAAAAAGAGTAAAAAAAATATTGGGTTTTTTTTCAAGGGTTTAAGGGGAACAATTTTTTATGGGGGTTGAAGAGAAAGAAAATATGGGAACACAATTTTGTATCGTATCATTAGATGCAATTCACCTACTCAGGTCTAAATTATTTACTTGTTATTTTATATTTCCAAGCCACCAAACTCAGAAAGCAAACAGTTGCTCCTGTTGATCCCAAAATGTTAAAAGCAGATAGGCATTGTCCAATTTCAGTGACGCCAGCCCTGCAGCTACAGCTATAAGCCACACAGAAAATTTGCTCTTAATCTCCTTGATGCCAAGGACTGATGGCTAAGATGTACTGGGTATGCTGTTTTTTGAGAACTTTGTGAGTGTTCCACTGGGGAAAGAGCTCTGTGCCATCACATTTGGGTAAACTGGGAAAAAACATTGATACCAAAGCAGTTTATTCACACCTATACCCACCCAGAAATCTTCCTATTAATACATTTTGGAGACACATGTAAAAGCCAAATGGGTAGGTGAATTGAGGTGAAAATTAGTCAAGAAAAAGATACTTTGTGGTAGGGATACTACCCAATGTCCTACATTTCAAGGAAAAATTTGCAAATAAGTAACACTACCACATTTGTGATGTAACAGCAAATACACATGTAGCTCCTTCTGAAAGCCAGGGAGAGCAGCAGAGAAACTGAGCCTCCAGAACATACCACCTTGGTATAATTAAAGGTGAAATCATTAAGCAGATTGGTTGGCAGGATTCTCAGTAGATCAGCAGCAAGAAGACTGCTGAAGCATTCCGGGACAATGCTTTCCCCTGTTATATCCAGCAAAGCACTACAGGACATCTCCTTGAGAAATACTTGGACCTCTGGGCTGAAGATCCAAGGTGAAGGACGAGACGCAGAGGCAGCATGACATTAGGTTACCAGTTTGTCAAAAACCTGATTTTAGGTCTATGTTCAGTCTCTGCAGGACTTCTCAAACCAGGAACCCCTCAGAAATGGCCTGTGTGACCCTAGCTACCTGAAGCACCTCTTTATTTTCATGAGGGGACACAAAGACTACTTAAAAGAAAAGGCGTATCTGTATTGGAAATTGACAAATTATTGCTGCAGGTGGTGATGTTATGAATTTTTAAAGGAATCCAATTACATCATTTTCATGGCTCACCGCATGGCATAAATATCAAACGCACACATGCATACATTTCTCTTTTCAGGTTCAACCCTATTGTTTTTTCCTTCTCTTCCCCCCCACACAATTCAAGTGAGGAATCAAAGGCCTTTTTCTCTATGCCTGTGGCAATAATACCACAGCTGATGTCTTGGCCACCACCTTAACTATCTATTTAAAGGTTAGCTACAGCCATGTAACAAGCACCCAGAGCAGAGCAAATGAGAAGATTTAAAAACAGATTTTATACTTTTTGAGCCATTATTTGAGAAAACAGTTCAAACAAGATAAGGAGTAGTGCAGAAGTAAGAGCAAATTGTAAGAAGAGACTCCAACCAAGAAGTTCCTAGTTATCATACTAATGAGTAAAGAAGTCTCCCTCTACCAATCTCACTCAATAGCAGTATCTGTAGTCATTTTGCTCTTTCAGCAAACAGGAAATGATAAACGCCAGTAAAAAGCAATTAGATCTGCTATTACAACGAAGAGAAGGTAGATTTGGTTTTGTTGAGGAGATAGGTGATAACCCACTTGTAACAGCCTGGAAATCAGGCAGCCGTGCTGCATATTGCATATGTGGGGCCTTAGGAAGTGGTGCTCGAGCCAGTCTTTGAGAGGACAACTGTCTCATACAACAAAAATAAATTCAATGCACCATGCACTTCTCCTGTGGTTGATCCATGCCAGTGGTGCTGGCATCTGCACCTGAGATGCCAGTCCAATAGCTTCTGGAGGCACCTCAAAAAAATGTTTTATTTGAACACCACTGACTTCTGTGAGTTGAAGAAAATACAATGGTCATATAAAGGCTTATGAATCTAATTTATTTTTGAATAGCCTAATCTCTGGTAATAATCAGGAAGTCAAAGTCCTTAGGTTGCCTACAAAGGTACTCAATGCCTTTAGTCTCTCTACTGAGGATCTAATGGGGACAAGTAGAGACAGAAGAGTCTACGTGCAGATATGAGTTTGCAAAAGCACAGCTATAATGACAGTCATGTCACATGTGCCAGGATCCCAGCTCACAGTCCACTGAGCATCTGCTCTACCCTGGCTCCAAATCCTCTTCCCCCAACACCAGACCAACACCTGAGACAGGCCACGACCCTGTCCGTGAACTCTGCAGCATGCATCCCTGTGCTGTAAAGCCATGACCACAAGGAGCAGAGGTCAAAGGCTGACCACAGCTCAGAGCGTACGGTGGATGCATATCACTGCAGACATACTGAGTTCTATGGTAGTGACAGAATCAAATGGTATAACTCCAAAAACACGTGTTATACAGGAATTGAAGTGAATTATCCTAATGATTTTGCCTAGAGACATAAACAGCTGCTGCAAACTAGCATCAACTGAAGCAAAATTGAGGTGTTTATTCTGAAAAGCTGCTTATTTCACATCCATTTACAATGAAAGACTGATTATTTCCATTCCAGGAAGAACTATATAACTTAAAATATATTTTTAACGTACACTTTTTATAAGAGCAGACACAAACCTTTAAGGAAAACTGCAGTCCACTAGGCTAAGCAAACTTCATGGCATGGGTCCTTATGTCTACAGTGCATCAAAATGAAATACTAAACAGCACAGCTTTCAGGGACTCAGACTGGAATCTTAGCATTCTTGGCCCAAGCTATTTATAGCTTCAGGACACATTTTCTTTATACTGTATTCTCTTTTGGAAATACTTTTCAGACCCTCATTTTAACTTGCTTTCATGACCAACTGCAGAACTGACACAATTACAAAGTCTGATTAATAAAATTATTATCTTATGGTACAATGATCTTTCAAAACAGTACTTTAATCTGTCTTGGTCTCGAGATGAAAAGCATTTAAAGGATGTGACTTATTGTTCTTAATTTAACCTTTGTTCATCAGCTAAATCTTTTTTCTTCTAATCTTAAGAAATTGTTTCTAAGTTTAGAATCAATGTCTTCCCCTGAAATGATGAGTAAAAATTCACCTGACAGCTATAACTGCTGATAAAGTATAAAAGAAAATCAAAGGCTTACTTATTAAAGACCATGCTCTGGGGGTGGTAAGTTTGGCCCCCATTCTAAACAATGAACATATTCTAAAATACATATTTTTAAGGCTTATTAAACTCTGAGTTTTGTCATGTGCTGTTTTCCCTTTTCTGCAAATTTACTACTTTTTGGAATTCTGAAAGATTTCACTCAAGGAGAAAAATAATGAAAACATGTTTTCCTGAAGAAATTAATCTCACAGAAACCTTTTTGAAAGAGAAGCAGATTTTGATAATGTCTTTAACTGTTCCCTAGATGAATATTTTCTTCAACTACAAGAATTGTCAAAAGAAAGTTCTACATTTGTGAAGCACAGACGGCTGGGACCATGCATGGCACTTTATAAAACATAAAAGCAATTAATTTTCTAGTCATATTTTAAAAATAGTTCTTTAATTTTGGGGCTGATTAGAAATAAACTCTTTTTTGTTCGGTTTCATTTCCAGGCAGAATATCACCCAGAACATGAAATCCCCAGTTCCCACAGGGATGCCAGACAGCAGAGCAAAAGGAATTCTGGCTATTCCTGGGATCTCAGAAGCTAAGTGGATATACCAAGAAGAGGCAGTAGCAAGAACAAATTACTAGCTGAAGCAGCAGGACTCAAGGAACTTAAGTCACAGAAAGGTATGCCATTCTGCCCTAGGCTTAGCCTCACAACCATGGTAATTATCTCCACTTCAGATAGGACCAATTTAGATATAATCTGTACTTAGTTCTTTTCAACCTCTTTGTAAGCAGGGGCTGGAGAGAAGAAAAGGATAATCCTAGGTACGAATTGTTCCAAGCCTTTGTTCTGAGGAATGTCAGTCTCCAGTGGCATTCCTTATTAATGTCTATGTCTATGACTGACATTTTTTTTGTCATGGAAAAGAAGCAGTAAAATGTGTGGGCTACGGATCCAGATGTAGAACATTCCTGCTTTCCCAATTTAAAGTGCGTATTACTTCTTAAGTTATTTCATCACAAAACATTTTAAGTCTTCCTCATATTTTGGTTATTGTTCATTTAAGGTAAGGAGATGATTTGTGGAATGCATACTAAA
The DNA here is from genome assembly GCA_035047845.1 of Dendrocincla fuliginosa. Classification (NCBI taxonomy): domain Eukaryota; kingdom Metazoa; phylum Chordata; class Aves; order Passeriformes; family Dendrocolaptidae; genus Dendrocincla; species Dendrocincla fuliginosa. Next base: position 33,646,462 of record JAWWMO010000043.1, read on the forward strand.
AAATGAGTTCATTAGGTCCTTCAACCTAGTCTGAATGCGAGGCACTCTTCAACATACTGAAAAATCTTTTGCACTCTTGAATAAACCATGAATCATTCAAGGAGCTCTGATGATGTGATGGCTCTGCCTCAGAGGACCCAAGCACTGCAGCCCAGCTGCTCTGGATGCAAGATGGAAATGGAAATGGAGACTCCCAGATCAGCAAGACCCCATCTTTCTCAGTGCTGCGGACACAGTCAGATGGCAGCACCTGCTCACAGCCCACTCAGCGTGCCCATGACTTCACTGGGATCACAGATGGGCACCACACCAGCCCAAAGGAATTCACAAGGCTTAACTGGAAATTTAACCAGCTGAACTGCAGTGGAGCCTAGCAGTTGCCCCATTAAACACCCAGGCAGGGATGATCCTTTCCCAGGCAGACACAGGAGTTCATCCAGGATCTTTTCTAGATGAAGTAAATTCTCTGCAGGCTGGTGAACAGGGAAACCAAATCTGTAAGCATCTGTCTTGGACAGAAGTTTGGCCCCTGCTTGGCAAATTTTACCATCTAATTTATTTATTTAAGAACCTAATTCCTTCAGTTAATAACAATAACAGATGGACATGAGTTTTTTGTTTCGGGGTGGGGGAGGGGGAGGCAGGGGGTTGAAGCTAATTTTTTTTCTTTTGCTCTGGCCCATGTAGGGTGAAACACTGAAGAGCTTTTAGTCAAGAAAAAACAGCACTACAGGCATCACGCACTCAGATCTGCCAGCATAGTGACCCTTTTAAGATACTTCATATATTACCACTTAGAAAAATGTTTAACCCAAGGGACATATCCACATCTTTGAGAAACTGTAGATTTTTGAGCATCTGCAGGGACAGCTGGCATGATGGTTACAGCAGCTGTCACACTTGAATTATGAAATTGTGCATTGCCCAAGGAAAGGATCAGTGTCATGCAAATCTTACAAACGTGAATTCAAGTCACAAAGAAAATGAAGGTGGGATAGATAACTGTTCTGATGATATAAGCCAGACTTGTTTGAATCACTCCATAATTTTAAATAATACATTACATACTATGTGCTATAATACATAGTGCATCTCTAAGGCTTCCATCTGAACAGTCATTTTATTTTGAAGTGTCTACTAAAATTTTATTAAAATCTTTGGGGGAAAAAACAGCACTGGGAAAGCAAAAAGGTTATGGAGTTTCTAAATCAAACTTCACTAAAACATTTATTTTTTCTTACTCAAACCAAGCAGAAGATGTCAGTCCCTCAGTGAGGATTTCCTGCTTGAGAAAATTATGCCTTGGTTCGCAGTCGATTAGTTATGTGACTGACCTGATTTATTATGTATCACTGCTACTTCAAAAGAGGAACAGCCCTGAACAAAGAAGCAAAAGATACATCAGTATTAATGACTTGCCTCTATTCAGTGGTTAACAGAAATAATTACATTTACTATTTTTTACCTTGCTATTCAATATTTACTGCTTTGTATGGGGAAAAAGATAATTTTAATGAAATTCAGGTAATTAATAAAATAACAGCTGAGGTTGTCTGCTCACACATTGCACACAGGAGCAGAGGGCTTGTAAGAAAGCTTTCTCCCCTAGACTCAGCTTTGCTTTTGAAGGATTCCCACAAACCCAGGGAGCCCTTGGGATAAAAGAGGTCACAGCCAGCTGCTCGAAATACTGTAACACCCCCTAGCTGGGTCTGGCCCCTTTTACAGCACAGTTGCGTCAGACTTCTGAGGAATTACAAAAATCACACCATTTAGTTCCTCAAGAAAACATGTTGGGAGGTTTAGAAGGAAACAGCCCAGTGAGTGACACTTGACAGGTACTTATTTTTCACATCCATTTTAATTCTCTTTCTTTCTCCTCCCACCCCCAATTAATTTCCATAAACAAAAGATCTCATGCAGTGGTAAGTTCTCCATGTCAGGAAGTTATCAGTTCCCCCCAGCTCAGGAACTGAAGTATTTACTTAGGGTAGGGTTTCTGGATACCAAGTCATCACTGGAAATGCACATCATGAAGAAATGCCGGAAAACCCCCTATAACAGTCATTAACATAAACATACATCTACTTAAATAATCTAGAACATTCAAAGACAAAATCAATACTACTTTCTATCCCATGAATCAATTTCAATATTATTAGAGGACAGAAACATCATCCTGTAATTTAACCTATACAGTCTGGGCACTAAATACAAAATAACTAGAAACTCATCACAGAACACAGATTTGTTTTTCCTCCATCAGAACTTCCCTGAATTTAAATGACAAAAAAGTCAATTAAGCATCTTATACTTTGATTATTTAATGATTTTTCCTTAAGTTTTCTCTCCTGTCCATCTTCTTAAGACATGAAAATGGATTAAAACAAACATTTCTGCAAAATTATTCACTTATTGCTAAATCCTTAATGCTGCAATTGAAATACATACTGCAAGGCACAAATGAGTACAAAACCCACCTGATTTCTGTTTGTAATGATTTGCTTAATCATCAATAACATGTGAAGTTTATACGAATATATATTGTTACCTTAATTAATTTGTTATTTTAAACCTGAAGTCCCTGTAAATGAAGACAAGTTCACTATTAAAATACTGCAGTCTGTCAGTGCTAGCAGTATGTTCCCCTCTCTAGAGAATTATGTCCCCTTTGCAAAAGGGAATCACCTTCAATTATTTCAACAAATTCAGCGTGGACAAGAATGCTGAGCTAGCAAAATGTCATTTAACTACTGCCATGACGAATTGGCAAGCAGCAAAAATTTGAGGGACACATTCAGAGGAGCCCCCAGTAATCAATGCAATGAACAGCAATCCAATAAAGCATTTTAGTGTCCTTTCTCAGGATCACGCAGTTGATTAATTTACTAATAGATTTATACATAAGAAGTTGCCTATGTATATCTCTGTCAATTTTTAATGGAGGGTCCTCAGAAGTGCTTCATGATTAACAATGCACTCCACTTTAGTTAAACAAGAAAGGCCATTAAACTCACTGTAAGTACAGCCTAATTTAATCTCATAGCAGCACACTAACATGCATAAAAGAAAACATTCTTAAGTGGTACTTGCCCATACTTAGAGGACTTCATGTGCACCACACCATGATTATTGACAACAGAACTTGCATTCTTGGTCATATTCCCACTTCAGAATTCTCCTTTTGATAACAGCGAGGCAGCAAAGCAAATTGATCTTTAAGTATTTTTTTTAAATCCTATGTAATTAAATGTGTGATAATCAAACATCTTCCACCGACTTAAAAGTTCTGTTTATGTAAGGATGCAAAGAAACATGAATATCTAAGAATTGCTACTTTAAAGAGAATTTAAGAACTACAGCCACCTAAGACATTATGAAGATGCTAAGGATTACAGTCCTCCACAGCAGATTATTCCTAAATTAGAGATACAAGCATGAGGTATATTCCAGACGAGCCAAAAGGACGTGAACCAGTAAATTCATCAGTGTGTGCAGACGAGCTGACTACTTCTGCTTGGGGTCCATCAATTCTGAAAAAGCTAATGGCTCCTTCTCTCTTATTTCAATTTCACTCTCTGAGACTCAGATTTGTTCACAACTTGATCCCAAGACCAAGGAAGCAGAAGAACCAGACTGCAGCTGAACCACACCACCAGTAAGTGTCACAAGAAGAGGGTCATTGGCTCAACATTTGGAGAGATGGTGTTTACCTCCAGAAGAGACTGAGAAGGCATCAAATTGAAATCATACTGAGGTCTCTAAACCCTCTGATTTCCTTTCTTTTTTAATGGGATGCACATAATATTGACCCAACTTTTCAAATTCTGAGGCATGAATTACAAAGGAAACTTGCATCCACTAGGCCTTTCAGATCTTTCACAAGTCATCTAGTGCTATGGAGCACAAAATGCTGTCAACTCAACTTACTACAAGAAGTAGTCAAGGTACACATAGGTAAGGGGTAAATTCCAATGAGTTGACAGAATCACAGTGACAGTCAGTAATTTCTCACTACCCCCTCTGAAAAGCTATCCAGGTTTATCAAGCCTCTTCAGTACGTACATATAAGTGGTGAAAACTCAAAAAACCTGTGAGGGTTATCATTTCTTACATGTGTTGCTCCCTTTTGAATGGAAAATTGAGATCAGTGTTCTTACATGGGCAAGCAGTGTGGGAAGAAAAGGACCAAAGGGAAGATGGTAGTGCCTTCACAGAACACCCTCTTTCCTCATAGCCGAATTTGTTGATAAAATTCACAGGTTTGGCATATTACCCAGAGCCTCACTTGGCCCTACATCTCCAAGTGGCCCTTTGGCAAAACTTTTTATGGTGTTCATCCAGTAACTCAAAAATATTCTGTTTTTCCCTTCTGGAGCTAGCTCCAACTTTCTGACTACCAGATGGAGGAACTTCCACGCACACGTTGCTTCTGGAAACTACTGCCAACACACACAGCAGTGTCTTGTTGACTTGACAGTGTTATCAGCAGAAATAACTTCAAAGTCTTTACAGACTTCTTACTCCTTTCTGGATAAGACTCAAGATACTGAAGTTTGCATATCATTTGAGACACAGAATGAGAAGACATTTCTCTTTCACACATTGTTATGACAGTTCTTAGACCTAAAGGAATTAGACTGGGGGTGGAATTCTCAGCAGATGATGGTATTATTATTTTCCCATTACTGATCTGACACAGCCCACTCCATTATCTGAAAATTTGTCACACCTCAGCTTATTTCTTTCGCTGCATGACTTTTGTTCACTGAATATATTTTTTTTCTTAAAAATACATGACAGATGTTTTTATAAGTCACAAGCACTGTGAAAATCATAGTCTAGCACTATCAGGTCTCTCACCCCAAGGAGAGGAAATGGTTTACACCCCAGTTACCTTAACTTGGACAAATTATTGTGGGGTATTTTGACAAGTAATACTAACACATGGATCAGCATACCATCAGGTTACCTGGGGATGTTACACAGCAACCTTTGTGCTTGTTTTTAACAGTTAAAGGAAAAGAAAAATAAAACTTAGAACAGTATGCTAAAGTTAGTTCTAGCATAATTTTTAACCATTTAGAGTAAGTTCTCCTCATTCTGTCTTGCAAATTCCTACCTAGTTGAAGAAGCTCCTGGGGAAGTTCTCTTCTAAAAAACTTCTGCTCAACTTCTTCTTGATCTGCTGTGCTGCACTGGAATAAAGCTGTGTTGCTTGACTTTCATTTCAGTAACCTAAGCTCTTAGGTAATTAGCAGCAGAGCCTCACTGAAAGCGCCAAACATCATTGGAAACAGCACTGAACATCTTTACTAAAGAACTACGAAAGCTTTACGTGACATATATGCTAAGCTAGTTCACATAATTCTGATTTAAAACGCTTGGGCCTTCTAATTTTCTATCACTGCTTACAAGAAAAAATGAATTGCATACAAAGGTACAAACTCTAAATGAACACATTTATTCTACCCACACCTCTCATTCTATGGTTACAGCACAGTGCCATCTGCTGTACATTTGTTTATGTACAAGTCTTCCAACCACAAAATGACAAAGAAAACCTCATGCTGGTTATTTAAAACCTTTGAGCGTCAGCAGTCCTATAATACGCAATTTTGTCACTAGCATTTTAAACCAAACTAAGACTGAGCACTGCATATTCCATTCTGCAAGTATACAAAAGGCTACACAGATGTATGCTAACATAAGGGTGGCTGCTGAATAAAGAAATCAGATGAGACCATAGGGAACCACTGCTTTTATTTCTCTCAGAAAAAGAGCCAATTTTTATGGTCACAGCTGGGGTTTACATGAATCTTCATCAATTTAATATTAATATGCATTTTTAACCGCATTCCCTCATTAACAACAAATGATGCCACAGGCTGCAAAGAAAGCTGGGAATTTTCAGAGCTCACTTTGCTCCAGGTTACAGTGTCTGTCATAAACACCTGGTTTCATTTTTTAAACATATTTTAGGTTAAAATAGGAAGGGAAAAAAGTGTGTCCCTGGAGAAAGCCAAGGAAATGTTCACAGCAAATCTTTGGGATAATGTATCAGCATAATTACTTCATCAGAGTGTGCACTACAATGAATATAGTGAGATGCACTTGCCCTATCTGTAGAAATTCTTACTGTATCCTTCTCTTACCAACTGAATCACTCTCAAGGTCTCACTTCCTTTTCCAATGAGAATTTTCTTTCCTTGGAGACCCTAAACAGACCTGCCTTTCAAGTGACTAAAATGTTTACTCTGGCCTAGAGGTCAGATGTACTCATTCTGCCTTCGCCATTAAATGACTGGCATGAGCTGCTAATACTGGAAAAACCCCACACTACACTGTATGTAGCGCTTACTCATCTAAGGGCACATTAACAATATCTGAAGCCTCACAGTACTTCAAACCTCTCTCTCTCCATGACTTACTACTGTGCAAGAAAGGCAGTGCCTCATCACAGCCCCAGGGAGCTCCCCACAGTGATGGGGAGGGATGAATCCCTAGCACCAACAGGCACCCAGAGTCATGCAGCAGTCTCCAGGCATGAAGAACTACTGCTGCGCTGCTACACCTCTGAGACTTTTTTGGAAATACTGGTCCATACTTCTCTTCCTCCAACATGTTCTTATTTGTGCAACTTAGGACTACAACACTGTTCAATGTTGGTTTGTATTTTAAATTAGAATCCATTCTCAAGAGCATTGGTTCTTCTGAAAATTAATTCCTACAAACATAACATCTTTCCATAAAGAATTCGATCAACTGCTTTACACATTTTCAGGTTCCTTATTACATGAACTGAAATATGCTGCAGATATGGGCACACTTCATGGAGGTTTTCCCAGGAGGATGTGTCTTGAATACTAATAATTTCATCATGAAAAAACTTCTTATCAGATCAGGTGACCATCAAGTTTTCATTTTCACAGTCACAAAAATGCTGGAGAACATTGTGCTAAGAAATGGCATAATAAAATTGAAATAGCAAATAAATTATTTTTACATTGTGATTTTTCAAATGCTTAGGTTTGACAACACTGCAGGTGGTTAGTAACACTGCAGCTGAACTCCCTTGACTATGTCAGTAATAGCAAGTGTATCTAGTCTCAGTTTTGGAAGAAGAAAGCTGGAGTTCTTCAATCTCTACAGCAATAGCAGCAGGAATGGAAAAAAATAGATTCTGAGGTGATGAAAGATGCTGCTGTCATATTAAATGTATCCGATTTGCCTGCTATGATATTTCATCAATTACAAAATCAACATGCAGAGAACTAACTATAGAAGTGTACAGATATTTCTCTGGAGTCACACCAGCCCTGCCAACCATGAAATGTATGCTGCTAAATTACAGATGCTGCTTGCAAATTAATATTCTCTACTGAGAGAATTTTAGAGCAGCAAAACATTCCGAATAGCTAATTTGCAAGTTAAACAAGGAAAATGGATAAACCTAGGATATTCTGATGATAAAATATCAGTTAAGTCTTGATATGCATAGCCTTAACAAGAAGCAAAGGTTCCATGCCTCTTTCCAGGCAGCAACCACAAAATGCCAACCAGACAAATGCCAACCACAATGGGAAACTAAATCCCAGTTTTAAAGATAGCCAGAAAAGACTAACGCTCCAGAGAATGCAGCATACTTCCTTTCTCAAAAAAAGAAAATGAAAAATATAAAGAGTAAAGATACTCTTACAAAGTTGTGCCCTGATATTTCCTTTGGGCCTCAGAAGCATAAGCTGGAAGTTAAACTGATTTCTGTAAAATAAATTTATAAATCAATACATCCATTCAAGATGACAACTTTTCAGGTAACCTGTTGAGAAAGTACTGCTGTTTTGATCTAGAAGACAAAGTTTCTGTTAAAATTATAATAATAATCATAATGTTCTGCTTCTATCACTCTTATTTGTGCACTATAGCTACAGATACATAGCTCATGGGTGACTCTCCAAGCTCTGACTTCCCCCTACCTTTTTCAAAAGGCACTGGCTACAGCAGAGCCTGTGAGCATGAGACACAGATCCCTCCAAATGTTGTACACAACACTTTGCTCAGCTCTAGCTACCCCTATTTGGAGCCAAAGTTAGCTTCTAAGAGTTCCAAAGGTGAAGGTAATAAATACTAATTCCTTAACAGCACAGTTCATGTATGTTCTCTACTAACTCTTCTGTGTTCCCACTCATTTTTTGCAGGAAAACAGAATCAAGCATAGTTGGTCTTACAAGACTAATTGAACACTGGTAGGGCTTGAGCACAAGCAAGTCATCCCGACTCCCAAGCTCTTGAAAAAAAGCAGTGTATTTCAGTTGAGAACTTGACATGCCAAAATCTCTCTACCCTAAACCTGTGAAAGTTATCTAGCATGGAAATTGCAAAACCTGGAGAATAGATTCACCTCAAAGTAACAAATTCCTTCAGCAATCTGAATTCATGGCTTGTACATAATAATTAATCATTGATGAAATAATGTTATTTCTTGGATTCAAGTAAGAGAGGAATCTGCTGATGAATGCTGTTGGCAGTCTATTTAGGAAGTTAATTTCTCAAATCCTTTGCACAGCTAATTCTACACCTCCGTTATTCATCCAGAGAGCAGACTAATAATAAATGCAAAACTGTCATGAAGTTTCAGATGGCACCTTACACGACAACTGTTTCCACTCAGACATGACTGCAAAACACCCACTAAAACTCTTCAGCTTTCACAACATACCAGCAGCTGATTTAAGACTTTTTTGAGGTTCTTATGTGAAGTTTCATTGATCCTTTGGGAGGGGAGTATATTCACAGGATTAGCTTTTTATTCTCTACTTTGAATTTTTTCCCTTCTTCCCCATATAATCTCTTTCTCCCTACAGAAATTAAAGGAGTCAGCACAGTGCAGCCATCTAATTTTCTTCAGATCATTAGTAACTGCAGCAGGAAACACGTTTTAAAAAACAAACAAACAAACAAAAAAACAGAATCAGTGTCTGTATTGTGCAGAAAAAATTCTGGGGGACAACACAGCACTTTCAGTTAAATGGTCTCAATGTTAGCCAAGATGTTGCTTTGATTCTCTACTCTTAACCTCACACTTGAGGACATTTAAAAATGGTCAAAAAGTGGAAGATTTATGATTCTTCACAGTACACAATATTATTTGCTGAAATCTGTTAACTTGAAAGAGGACTGCTAGGGAAAAATAAACAAAAGGACAAATTCCCATGATCAAAACTAAAGAAATCAAATCAAACAGAGGTTTGGTTCATTTTGAGCTTGGCATTTTTCCTTTGGTTTGGGGGGTTTTGTTGTGGTTTTTCTTTGGTTGTATTTTGTTCAGTTTGAGTTTTTTTTAAAAAGAAAATTGGTCCAATCCCCAGTGTAATTTCTGTCTACCGAGTTGATTACTCTTTTATCAATGTACTTGAATTTCAGCTAATTAGACAATTCCTCTTCTCTAGCATCAAAATCAGTATGAACTTCGGGGAATTTTTCAGTCACCTTTAAAGAATATAATTAATTATATCAAGACTACTTTTCAGAGTAGCACAGAGAAACACAGCTGGCAGGAATTTGACAATCGTGGTTTGTCATTCAGGCTTAGCCTTCAGAAACAAACCCTGGAGACATTGGTGTTGCATGTCTTTGTGCTGCAGACATCCCTGGGGACCAAGGCTGCCCATCCATGCTCCGAGGCCAGAATATAAACCTGCAAAGGACAGTTGCGATGCAGCCCCAGGGTCTGACAGGTGTGTGGGACTGAACCATGGGCCACCTGCAAGGTCTTCAATAAAACTCATTCACTTAAAACTTTCATGAAGAGGGAATACCATTCCCTCTCAGCAACTATTCCCAGGAAGATCCACTCAGTATTGGTGAAAACTGTTTTGTCTCAAAAATGTAAAGGTTTTCCTTTTCCATAAAACTTACTAAACCAGGCTATGAAAAAACAGATTTATCTAAATCAGGTCTATCAGTCATTCAGCAGCAATAACACCCTGTCAAATAGTAATCAGTTATTGTTAACATGTATTTTTATTAGAAGGTTGCCCAGGTTTAAATTTTACTGATGCATGAAAATAAAAAGCAGCCATTTGTAATCAGAAGTAAGCAAAGTGGAACTTTAACATTTGAAATGGACACTGCGGACTGCTTTTATCCTTCATTTTGACTGCTGTAGAATTTGCATAAGTGGTATTTAAATACACTTTATTTACTCAAGTTCACTACAAAAAGGCCATTTTTTTAATATGAAGGTATATTTCAAGACATAAACCAATGAGAAGTAACACTATATTTTTCATAAAAAAACTTTGCTTCACATAGAAATGGAGTCATGTTAAGTCTAATGAAATACCAGGTTCATACAGTGGACAAATCAGTCACTCTAAATGGAGTAGCCGAGAGCAAAAGCAAAGCAATGTGTACTTAATTTTATACATTAAGTACAAAATATTCCTGATTGACAGCTTAGAACTATAAAAAAAAGTTAGCTGTTGTCTAGCTGCATATTAATACTGCATAGAACAATGACCTGTAGGCTTCATAATTATTTCATTTGTTAGACTAGAATCAGGAGTCCACAGTCTTCCAGGGTAACAGCAGTGCCATGAATTTGTACCTGCCTGTTTCTACCCGGATGAACTGCTTCTAATACATATTTTGTATAGACAGACCAGAGCTGATCCAAAGCCAAAAATTCTCTTAGCAGAGGATACTCCAAGACATCTCTTTTAGTTTTTATTTGGGCAACAGGCTGAAAATCTTTCTGCCTTCTAATATAGATTGGTTTGCAAAAGGTGTAGATTTTTTTAATTAATGAGCATTTCATTAAATATTTTCAGCAGCCTCACAGGTTACAATGGTAACCTGTAACAGCATCAAAAATATGAGTTTATATTTGGACAACTAATGGTATTTTTCCTGCTCAGTCTCCAAAGCACTAAGATCTAAAGCTGAAAGTGAATTTCTTTTCTTTATAAACCTTATAAAAATAGCTCCAAGAAAAATATATGCACATACATAATCCAATCATACCTGTTTTGTTTTGGTTTTGCTGATGGTTTTACATAATCAGACAATCAGGAGGCTGACAGTTTCTATTTTCAGTCCTGTCAGATGCCAGTGTGAAAAAAGGCATTTGAAATACCGATAACCCAGTAGTATCTCCTGACAAGACAAGCTAAATCCTAGCTCCCCAAAGACCCTTCTTGTTTTTCCCAGTACAGTTACTAGAAAACATCCTTGCTTTGAAATGTAATGGCAGCCTACCCTCTGCTACTGAGTGCAACAGAAACTGGAATGCACAAAATAACCCTGTAAGCCTGACACCGAATGGTGTGAGCTGTGCTGTAGGAGCACGTTTCCATCCTTAAGGAATCACTGTAACAGAAATTATGAAAATAGCTTGAGGAAGCAGAAATAAGAGCTAGGCAGCAGTGCTGCACAGGGCACCCTGAGATTCTGTGACAAGGACAGCTTTGTCGTCCGCTCATCCCAGCATGGGGAACCAAGAGCTTGCTGTTCATCTAAAAAAAATTTAAATCCTTGTTTCATCAGTTTTGCCCTCTGTACAGTCAACTGTTATCTCCTACTCTCAGCAACTGGAAGGTTTTTACTATGATTGGTAGAGCAGCAGTCTCTTTCTGAGCCAAAAATGGATGGATGTTGTTGTGATAAATGTTATCCATACAACTGACTTAGCTGTAAGACTAAATTCTACATTAATTACTAGAACTAGTACAATTTCAATGAAGATGATTAAGCATCACCATTGCACAAATGCAGAGTTTAGCTTGCACTGACCTTTTATCATCCAGAACTGAATACCCTGACTTCAACATTGCACTTTGGATTTGCCATGAGCATCCCAAATCACATAACTGGCCATCAAGTCTATCCAGATAAGGCAACAAGGTGTCTAAAGCTGTGAGCATCCAAGGACACATGAGCATATTCTACCATTTGCTTTCTTAACCTAGGAGACCAGGGGAAAACAATTTTTTTAAAAAAAAATTTAAAAAGTTCCTTTACATATAATGGGGAAAGGGTGAGGAGACACTATCAAACTACCAAAGTCACCCTGATTACAGACATCCATTCCATGCTAATTTTCTCAGACTGGCTGAGTCACATGTAGCCAAACAGCAAAAAGACTGAAAGTCCAATTAAATTACACTTGGACAGTGACTGTTCTTATTTCCCACTGGTTATGGAGAATGGGTTGGCCTATATTGCTTTTCGTGGGCATGTACAGTTTGCTCTTTGCTTTTCCATCAATGCTAAAGACAATAGTGTCTGTCTGACTTCCATTCTGCACCAAGGCCTATTGTCTATGTAGGTTCTGATTCCTTGTCGCATTGCAAAAGCATCACAATTAGATGTTTGTCAACACTATGCTTTTCTGGGGATATTTGTCAGCAAATGGAAGTAGAGCAGACACCAATGCAGGGAAAAAACGTTCCAAAGGAAAACAGCATGTCAGAGTTTTCCGGGGCGTTTTTTGGTATAAAACGAAGACGAAAAATTGTGACAATTTTAATATAAGCACTAATACAAACACACAGCATGTGCATTAGTCTGTTCTATGGTTAACTTTGATAACTGATAGGTTGGTTCTGCAAAAATGTTAAAAACCAACTGCCAAGCAGCTTCACATCCTGGTTTACCAGAATAAAGACAGATCATAATTACTTCTAAAGAACATGGCTTCACCCTCCAGAGCAATGTTTCCAGAAAGCTATACATGCAGTAATGCTTGTGGTAATGCTGCTTCTTCAGCAAGAAATTCACTAGACAGGATTCTCTCTAGGCTGTTTAAAAACCTAATAAAAGAAATAGGATCACAGCCATTTAACAGTAGAGGAGTTTAATAGAGGACTGGACTAGATCCACACACTGTGGAAGCCTGAAACTTTTAAGAGCCTGTCTCCAAAAGGAGCAAACGCGCAGCATTGCACTGTATTTCTAGGCTCCCTAAGCTGTGCACAAGATGAGCTAGGAGCCCTAGCACATAAGTCACAGGATCAAACAAGTTCCAGGAGAGCTGAGTACCCTACCTACACTAAGGACAGCAAGGCATCCAAAGTTGCTTCCATCCCTGGCATTAGGGTCCCTCTGCAGCCTTCAGTCCAACATCCACACACATCTGGGATACAGGACTCCACATCCTTTCTGATTTCAGGTGCTACAGCCCCCTTTTCAGGTTTGGGCTATATTTTTTTAAATCCATTTCTTCGGATTTTCAAAAGTAAATCTTAAAACTTTAAATACATTTTATAATAAATATATTCAAAATACAATAAAGTAAAATATTTCACAGGACATGGATCAACCCTTGTTTCAGCAACACAGCATTCTAGAAGAGGGCCAGGACCACCACAGGAGGGAAGGTGGGAAGACGGGAGTGTAAGCAAAGCCAAAAAGGCAAGAGGCACTTCAGTCTTTCAGATCCACTCTGAAGAACACTGGATTTATGGAGCCACGGAGAGACAATACAAAGCAATTTGCAGCTTAGTGACAGGAGCGCTCTGCTGGAAGAGGGGATACCTGAGACAATTCCCAATACTATTTAAACAATTCACCTAAATGCCACTTAAAATCAAATAAATGAAACTCAGGCTACCAGAACTGGAGACTTTTCTTCACCAGATAAATGCTCTAAAACACTGAATTAGAGGAGCTATGCTCTTCCACATATATGTTTTCTCTGGCTCTTCAAGTTTTTCCTGCTCAGCTTCACTATCAGAAGATAATAATGACCCTGTTATAATCGAGCCTTATGGTAAAATCTCTTTTGTGAGTCCCTCAGGTTGACAAAGGCACTGAATCAGAGTGCCTTCTTTCAGAACAAGCATTCAATCACTACCCTGTACAAATAACTTACACAGTCTAATCTATAAAAAAATAAAGCTCTATCAACACCTAAGTTTTCAATGGAAAGGGCGGCAGCTGTCATGTTTCATGCTGAGAGTGACTAGAAACCAAGAAAACGAACCCGCTACCTCTGAAGCTTCTCAAGAGGCCAGAACAGGGCCAGCTATCACACAGCTCAACTTGGTCACACAAGTACTCGAAAGATTTTGGTTAAACACTCTGTAATCAAAGCAGGTGACAAATTAGATAAATTTCTGCAACATTTTCACTGAATTTCATTCAGAGAAACAAGAAACAAATATCAAGCAGCCCATTGCCACTTGCTTCCCTTTCCACTTCAGCATTTAACTTTCTACCTCAGAATTACCAGATTTTCAAGTGGGAAATAAAATGTAAAATACATCTTAGAAATTACGATCATTAAAGAGTTGGAGAAGGCATCAATTACAGTAAGTCATCCTTTACCATTAGGGTTTCAGAAACCTGTAATTTTTGCTGATGTTTTTAAAAGACACTCAATCATGATCACCTATTTGCTGTCATGCATAAAATACCAACTGCAAGCTAGAAGTTAAGCATGAGCCAGATGTCTGACATACATCAATTTTACAGTTTGTTTCACAAATCATTTGACTAAATTTATGTCCTTCAGGAAAAAAAACAAAACAAAACAAACCAACCTTTGAATTTATTATGAAAAAAACATCTGTCCTGACTTTTATTCTTATTCTGACACCAGGACTGGTGCTTGCATTTTTAAAGTAAGTAGGTGTCACTGCTCTTTTATACCTAAAAAGACACAGCTTACCTTAACAACTCTCAGTTCAGACTTTTTTCACTGGTTGCAGTAAAGTGAACACAAGCAGTACGTACCATATTATCGCCTCCCTTTCCTCAACACCCAGAGAGGGCATATTCATATACTGTTGGTTTTATAATAAAAAAGTCAACCAACTACTAACAAAACAACATTAATAACTATTGGGTTATCCTCATGAATCCCAGAACTGTGTCTTAGGCTCTGGTTGACTCCATCACTGCGTTATTGCTTTCAACACTGCCTCTCACAACATACTCATAGGCAAACTTGAAAAGTAGACAATGAGGTGGACAGACTGGCTGAACAGCAGATCCGAGAGTCATAATCAGTCGCACAGGGTCTAGTTGAAGGTCTGTCACTAGTGGTGCCCCCAAAGGTTCAATACTGGGTCCAGTATTGTGCAACTTATTCACCAAAGATTGGGATCAAGGGGCAGATGCCTCCTTACCAAGTTCCCCGACAACAAAGCTCGGGAGGAGTGGCCAATAGCCCACAGAGCTGTGCAGCCCTTCAGAAGGACCTCAATAGGTTGAAGAGATGGGAAAAATAAAATAAATAAAATAATAAAATAAAATAATAAAATAAAAGGAATTTATGAACTATCTCCACTGCTAGCATGTTTGTATCAATTTAAAAGGAAGGTAGGAAAAAATCAAAACAGAAAAATAAAGCTTTTCTGCTGAAGTAAAAGTGAAACACCACTCAAACTTTTCTTTTCATACTAAGAACACTCTTACGTAACACAGAGAACCGTGTTCATTCATTTCTTTAGAATACTTAACTTTCTAAAACATTGAAACAATGTAACAATGTGGTAAATATGCTTATTTTCTTGAATCATGACAAGACCTTAGTTTTCCTTGTTTGGTCTCTTAGAAAATGCTTTTGTTTTCTCTTTTGAGATGAACCTAAGTGTAAAAAATTAAGTCAATTAATTCTTAGAATCCAGACATGTATTTACTGAGCCAATTTATTCTTTTGACTCAGCATAATTCTCCCTGTAGTCACATAGACTGTACTGAATTTTAATAAAGAAAGGTTTCTATGATGCACTTTGACAATTCTACAATATTTTTTAACAGAATATATTTCTCTTAATCTGGTTGCTGCAAAGCTGTGATTTCCCCAACGGCTCTATAGGTTGTCAAGTCACAAACCCTTTAATTTTGTGTGTGTCACCTATGAAACAAGAATTGTGGTGCGATGTTGAAAGTCTCATAATTGTAAAATTATGGGTTTTCTGCCTTGGCTGTTATGAGGATGCACTGACACTGAATTTACTTCATTAGAAATAATTTTTCACAGGTGCACAAGGAGAAGAAAGGAATGGTACTTCCATTGGGGACAGAGTTGACAGTAGCATGACCAGGGAGAAAAGATATGGATGACTGATTAAAATCTTGATAATTCATCAGCTGCCCAAATCGGTATTATTGTCACTGCCTTTTAGTGAGACCACTCAAATAGGAGGCACAGTACAATAAAAAAAAGTGTAAAAGACATCTGTGGGACAGAAATGAAATATTGTCGTTACTTCCTTCATGCCCGAATTCTATCCAGCTGACACTGACATATTCAGTAGTGTATTTTAATATAGGAATTATTAAATTTGGTGTAAAAGAACATTATTTCAGGCAAATATCATCAAACAGTATTTTTCCATTAATTGATCAAAAAATTGCCTTTTGCTAAAGGCATTTTAAAATGTATACAACCTCACAGCTTGGTCTTAAAAACCTGTTAACCTCTGCAGTCCTGCAGTACAATACAGCCAGTTTTAGAACTAGCTGCTGATACGTTATTGGTTTTGACAAAGTCATGAAAGCTTGGATTAAGCTTCTATTAAAACTTACAGTTTACGACAGATTTGTCAGATTTAATTTTTTTCTAGTTCAGTTGCATCAAATTATCCCAATTTAAGACTTGATGATATGATTTCTACCACAGGAAAACATATTATTTGGTAACAGATTATGTAAACTACGATAGCTCAATTCAGAGAAAAAGTCATCTAATACAAATTACTATCAGAGGCAAATAGGGATACATACTTCATTCACTTGAAATACCTTTCTCCATTTAAAAATTAAATGCTCATGTACTCTACGTACATTTTCTACATTATCATGAAGTCGAGCACATTTATTTCCTTCTATATTTGTAAGTGCATGATACAAACTTCCTTAGGTCAGAGATCTTGTTTCCCATCAATTCTGTTTCACTTGCACTGCTACTAATGAGAATTATGCACAAACAAAATACAGAAAACCCTTCATGAAAAAATGCCAAAAAGAAAACCGTATAGCAAAACAAACTGGTGTAACCCAGGGCTGGATGAGGTTCACAAGACTCTCTTACATCCTCTGTCTGAAGGATGCCCATCTTCTCAGCACACATCTGAGATCAAAAGCTTCACCTCCCCAGACACAAAAGACACTTTCTCAATTATTATTTTAAGAAAATATGTGAGAGAGAATAATACAGGTAAATAAAACCTCTTTTTTATTTTTTTTTTGAGCCCAACACTGCTCATCTGCACCAGACAGACAAAGCTCCTACCTGGAAGACCTGTGCTGGCCTAATACTTTCTGTCAGCAGCCCTTGTGGTGTCACCTCCCTCGCTGTATTTTGTGGAGCCTTATGAGATGGAGGGGCAGCTCTTGGGCTGAGATGTTCAAATGCCCCCAGAGGAAGGGCAGGAAAGACCTTTCTTCCAACCAGCTCACCCAGGAGTCCCTTTTCCTCCTCATCACCATGGAAGACTAAGGAGTGGTAAAGCAATGTGAGCACAGGTGTAGTTTCAAAAACAGGGGGTCTCTCTGGGCAGCAGAGCAGCAGAACACACTACAGGACCAGTGGCACATGCAGGAGAGCATCCCTCCTCAGGCAGCACCAGCAGAGCCAGGAAACAGGGGGACTTTCCAGGGACCAAAGGCCATCACAAGGCCTGCTCAAGAAAAGAAGCCTCAGAGATTCCCTCTTCTAAAACAAAACCATTTCAGCAAACAACAGAAAACAGCAGAAGGGAAATCTGCCCTGGAGTGCACCCAATGACACAGGGCACCAGCTGAAGATTGGGTTCAGGATGGTGAAAGTGACGACAGCCACAGGCCAGACCTAGAGATGTAGTTTTGTAGCAGTAACAGTTCTGTTTTTTTCCACTTTTTTTATTCCTACACACTAATAGTCTGACAAAATGCTGAATTTAGGATTTTATGTCTACACCAGTGTATTGGGTTTGCATGGCCAGGTTTTCAAAGCAGCAGGGGATTACAGCGGTGGTGGCTTCTACGAGAAGCGTCCCCCATGTCTGACAGAGCCAATGCCATGCAACTCCAGGACAGACCTGCTGCTGGCCAAGGCCAAGCAAATGGTAGTAATGCCCTTGGGATAACATACTGAAGAAGGAAAGAAAGGCTATTGCGCAGCTGTAATTGTGCTCGGAGAAGAGAGGAGGGAGAATATGTGTGAGGAACAACTCTGCAGACACCAATGTCAGTGGAGAAGGAGAAGGAAGAGGTGTTCGAGGAGCCAGAGCTGAGATTTCTATGCAGCCTGTGGTGCAGCCCATGGTGAGACAGGCTGTCCCCCTGCAGCCCATGGAGTCCCACAGCGAAGCAGAGATTCACTGGCGGCTGTGGAGGACCAAACACTGGAGCAGTTGGATGCCCAAAAGAAGGCTGTGACCCCGTGGGAAGCCCATGCTGGAGCAGGCTCCTTTCAGGGACCTGTGGATCCATGGAGAGAGGAGCCTACGCTAGAGCAGGTTTCCTGGTAGGACTAGTGACCCTTTGGGAGACTCACACTGGAGCAGGCTATTTTGAAGGACTGCACTCCATGGGGACCCCACTTTGAAGCAGTTCATGAATAACAGTAGCCCATGGGAAGGACTCACACTGGAGAAGTTCATGGAGAACTGTCCCTGATGGGAGGGACCAGCGCTGGAGAAGAGGAAGGACAGCAGCAGAAATAACCTGTGATAAACTAACCACAACCTCCATTCTCCATGCCAGTGGGGGAAGGAGGTGGAACCCAGGAAGGAGGGAGGAGTGGGAGAAGGTGTTTTTATGAATATTTTTTATTATTATTTCTCATTATCTTGCTTTGATTTTGATTGGTAATAAGTTCAAATAATTTCCCCAAGTCAAGTCTGTTTTGCCCATGACAGTAATCAATGAGCAATCTCCTTCTGTCCTTAACTCAAGCCTTTCATTGTATTTTCTATCCCCTGTCCACTTGCAGAGGGCAGTGACGGAGTGGCTTTGGTAGACACCTGGCATCCAGTCAGGGTCAAATCATGATAGCCACTAACTCTATTTTTATCTTTGGAAGAAAATTTTCAGCACCACACAAACACCATATCAATTACCTTCTTATATCACAGAACTAATATTTACATTTAAATCTATGAAATTATCTTTCCTCTTTTTTTTTTTTAAAGGCTTTGGGGTTTTTTCTCTTTGATGTCTCACCACTTCAAAGAGAACGTGAAAGATGCATATGACACATACTTGCTCTGGTGCATCACCTAAAGGCTCCCAGCCAGCCACTTTCAGATATTTCTCTGGTAACACCAAACTACTGAGCCAACCCCTGAAAGTACCATCTTGGATAGTGTGTGGATATTTTTAATCAAAGAATCCAAGACTTCCCCCTCTTCAATCCTCAGAGAAGGCTCTGCCTACCCAAGACAACGAGAATTTAAATGCACATTTACCTCTTGCACATATGTGTATTGCAGTAAATTACTATATGCAAGGCTTACTGCTTCTGAAATTCTGATTTACCCAAATTAATTATATGGTCTTCCACCTACTAACTGTTTACTTAACACGCACTACCTCTGATTTATGCAGTCTTCAGCAATGCAAGACTTAACAGGCAAGCACAGGCCTGCCTCAACAACACTGGAGTGTATGAGTTTTTCTGTAAAGTTTAGGTGATAATTAAAGAAGTGAAATTGAAAATTATGTACTACCCCACAAGAGAAAGACCAGTCAAGTTGGACACACTTACTATACGTGAAAATTTAACATACTAAATGGCAAAAGAGTGCTACTGAGTTTAAAAAGGATCCAAGCAGATATAAGGGCAGAAGAGGCAAGGTTGAGGCGAAGACTAGCAAAAGGCCATAAAGCAGAGGATCCTGGAAAACACTGACTGGGGTACAAATATTTAGCCCTTTACAACTTCCCATTCCTTACTTTTATATGTAGACCTGACAAAGCAGCATAGTTTACACACAAAAAAATAAAAGCACTTAAGGGGAGGGGGGGAACCAAAACAAAATGACAAAAACCACCACAAAAACAAACAAAAATGCAAAATCAACAAATAAACACAGAAAGGGAAATAGTAAGCTTGGGCAAATGCCTGGAAGATGACTATATGTCCGTTAGCTGTAAGAAGTTCCCAGGTACCCCCCAAAGCATGGATAATGGCTTACCACTGAGACTCAGAAGGTCTAGCTACTTCTCCCATATTTCTAGTTTTTCCAAACTTTTACAATTACTGTTATGGATGAAAATGCTATCTTGCTAGGACCAAAGGAAAATTTCAAATTGTATTATTTATTTAAAGAAAGCTGCTGAGCTGCAGTTCAGCAATGCAGCTGACAGGGAGGAAGCTCACATTCCCCCAGGGCAGCTGATTCAGAGCCGCAGGGATTAGTGTGCCCATGGTGAAATATCAGTGACTTTGCCAGCCACAGCAAGAGAAATGCCCAGCTCCATATGTGAGTCTGTGCAAGCAAAGTAAAGCACAAGAGAAGAGCAGGGAATATGTGTCGTCCCAGGATGTCATAAAAACGAGCAATGATTGTGTGAAATACATGATGTCTTATTTTCATCCATTTGAAATTTACAAGAAAGCAGTTTCTTTCAATTCAAAATAAACTTGAATAAAGTTCTGCCCAATGGAAAATTAGACTAAGAGAAAACTAAGTTTTGTTTAAAATGGAACAAAAATACTGAATAAAACATTATGTCTCTACTACAAACACCAAATGGTGTCATTGTGTTATCGTGCTTGACCAGAGACAAAGCCTTAAAATACCTGAATAAACCACGCTGCAGTAGCAAATTAATTTTTAGCCTCCTCTTCATCTCTGTTCAGCTTTACTGGTTAAAGGGAAGGCACAGAACAAAACCATTCTAAGAAAATCCTGAATATTTTGTATCATTGTTGTCTACACTTTTTGTTACCTTTGATTCTATGGCAATATCCCTAACCCTTAGATCTGAAAGCAAATCAGCAAAATGCTAATATTACCTTCTTTCTTTTTTCCAAAGAGAACATCAGACAGGATATTAAAGCACATTTCATCTCCAAATATGTAATTACCATATATTTAATATATGACATGCAGAAATAATACTAATAAAAGGGCATCAAAGCAGAATTTCATTGTAATTATTGCACCCTGCAGACTGCTCTCACACTCCCCCACCCCTCTTCTGTGGGCACATCATACCCAGTGAGAAAACGAACATTGTTCATTACTCCCAGTTTATTGTGAACCATCATTAACTCCTCTGAATGCAATACAGAGGAGCTCCGCTGCTTGAAATTATGTCACTTCATAAAAGCTTTCTAAGAGTAGTTCTGATACCAGGCCATCAAAACAAACACTGAGATCCATGGACTGTATCTCCAGCCTAAGTGACCTGAGAGACAACACAGGGATGGGCTTTTCACTCATCTCTAACTGTCCTTAAACTGCTTCAAATTTCCCAATTTCCTTTATCAAATGAAGTTACAGTTTTACAAAAAACAGAATTGTATTTTTGAGGTAGAGAAGTCTATAAAAAAGTTTTAAAGAAAGTTCCTTATGCTTCTATCTATTTAAATTCATATGATCAACAATTTCAAAATCATCTGTGGCTTAGTCTAAGACCACAGCTGGCAGAAACCATGAAAACAGGAGTTTCGCAGATGAACTACTCAAAACATCTGTCTTACTTTTCTCAGACAGCTTTGGCAATTCTACAAGTGTTATCTCTAGGCACTAAATGCCCTCCAGGAGAGGTGCAGGAGCCCACACAACCTTTCCAGGGCCCAGTATGTGCCTCATAAGAAGCCAAAGTGCATATGGCCCCAGCCAGAGGTTATAGAATTCCACATGTGGCTGAGGAGGCAGCCAAATACACAGTCCCAAAGTTCAAGCAAATGATAAACTACAGATTCCTGTAACCCAAAGGGAAAAAGAAGTTTGAAAAAGGTCAAATATCTCTGAAACGTCTTAACCACAAATATATGCATTAGATGACAACTGAGATAATGTGCACAAACAAAAGTGTCATCCAAAGTGACTGATAAGAAATACTAAACAAATCAAATCACAAACCCACCAAGCCTAGATCACACCTCAATATATTGCCTCTGATAAGATTATGAAGAAAGTTATTCCTCCATGAAAGAGGAAAGAAATGCTCAAGGGAGAGATATGAAGAGAGAGAAAAGAAGAGCCAGGCTGTAGCTTTACATCCTTCCTTTTGCTGACTTGAACTTTTGCAAGGGAGGGCTTGTCCACTCGAATAAGAAAAGCAGGTATGAGCTGACCACACACGCTGCTCATCAGGCTCTGAGTCTCCATTCCCAGCTGCAGGTGCAGTGAACAGCCACCCCTGTACATGATGCACAGCACCCCTGCAGGATGCAGCTTGAGGCAGCCCAGGGGACAGAAGGCAGAGTACATGGCCTACAAAGATGTCAGGAGGTCACTATTTGAGACCAGTGCCAGAAGACCTGCTCAGTGGCAGAGTAGCTTCCTCCCCACACTGTTATGGACAGAAGCAGTTTCACTGCTGCAGAGCCAACTGCCTTAAAAATACAATAACAGTTCCCAAATGACACAGGACATTGTCCTTGGACAAACTAGGAACAGTTCTCATGTTCTCTTTCAAGCACTGTCCTTTCAATATGCAGCCTAGATTTTCAGTGTTTAAAAAGTCACAGCCTAAGTATCTGTATGCAGCAGCTACAGCATCAACAGTTTCAGCTCTCCCTCTCACATGCTGCTGCCCTGAATAAGTATTGATAGTCTTCACTCACAATAAAGTGATGCACACACAAAAAACCTAGTGCAGCTACCTAGCATCATTATTAGACCTTAGCTTTACACAATATCCTACACATACCAGTATTGTTATAGGTCAGTGAATGCTAAGCCTGATACCCCAATACCACTATGGTGACTTTATCCAACTGGAAGACAGGGGCACTTCCAGCTTAAAATGTTTTTTTTCTTTGTATTTGTCCTTTGTAGTGCATAAACATATTGTTTTGTTCCCCTTCAACTAGAGTTTGAATTTGGCTGTTAACTAAGTTTCCAGAAGCTGACTTCATGTCCCAAGAGATGAAAACTGCTTTACCCCCAAGGAAGAAAGCAATAACAAGTGAGGCTCACTTGCCCAACAGGCATACAAGGTCAAAACAGAGTGTCATATACTAACTGCAGTCTCTATCCAAAAAGCAAGGCTTCATATGGCAGCTTGTCCACATTATCAAAGCATCCACAGACCATAAGTATCTCAGGGCACAGACGCTCCAAAATACATTACTACAAACTACAAAAACCAGCCTAGTATGAATAAATTAGAGTGTAATTTCCAACCTATGATATATATCACCACAACTACACTGATACCTGCATTTATGAGACCAAGGCAAATCTATTCATATATGCATTCATCATCCAACAACCAACACACCGCAAGGCTAGAGGAAGCACCAACCAAGGGAAGTTCTTGGCACAGCCATACCTTTAACAGATAAGAGAGAATTAGTATAAGCTTGCAAATTAAATCATGGACTTGGAAATTAAGTGGTGATTTGTATCAATCTGTGTGCTACAACTCTTACTCTATATGGCAAGGGATTGGAACTAGATGCTATTTAGGGTCCCTTCCAACCCAGAACATTCTACGATCCTATGATATACAGACACTAACCACAAGGGTTGAGTTTCTTGGTTGGTTTGAGGGAGTTTGGGAGGTGTGGGTCTATGTTGGAGAATATAGCTAAGAAGACAGCTGAATGAAAAATAAGCAATTTATATTTCACCCTAAGTACCAAAGTAGAAAAAATAATTCTTGTGATTACTGAACTGAGCAAATCAGGACACCAAGGATAGTGTAGAGGATAAATACACATGAAAGCAAAGTATTTTTTCTTTGTCAGTCTGTTTTCACAAAACAACTTCCACTGGGGAAACACGTTCATTGTGTCTGACTACTTTTAGCTGATGAAAGGACAGTTGTGTCATTTTCTATCAGCCCATCAAGGAGAGAACAGAAATGTTACAGTAAGACTTTCTCTCTTACTGAAGCTTTAGTAACACAGATCTGCAAGGTTTCCACTCCAGGCCACTTCTGAAAGTTTCTAAATTCTCATCAGATATGATGTTTTCATCCAGTGTTAAGTTTTCCATCTAATGATGAAGTCTAGACAAAACTCTCAAGTGCACACTAGCTACAGAAATATGTTTAAAAGTTACCTATTTTTTCACTCTCATATAATAAGGCATTCCCACCGGTTGTCAGGTAACTGCGTATTCTAGACCAGTAATGAAACCATTAGGAAGGATGAAAACATACCTACTTAGGAAATAACACTTATGTTAGGGACAATTTTTCACTACACCCATAAGTTAGAATCTCCAAGTGCTGAAACATTTTTCTGTCACTGTGGCATAAATTGAATTACTCAATTTAAGAACTACATGTAAGAAACTTTTCTTAAATTATCCAGATGGTTTCCTAAGGAAATTCAGCTTATTTTATCATATTATCTGCCCACTCAAACTGTAAGTCTGTTGGATGATTCTAGTTAAATTCTACAAGGGATGCAAACTCTTCAGAATAATTATGCTCCTACAAGTTTAACAACGATCAGCTTCTGGGAATTTTCACTACCTGAAGCCTCCATAGAGCAGTGGAGGAACTGCAGCATCACTTACTAAGTGCTGGCAGCACCTGACTGCCAAGCAGTGCCACCAGCTGCTGCACCTGCTAGCTCTCACACAAGGGGCAGATTTTAGGAGACATCTGGGAGAAGAGTTTTTGCCCTGCTCTGGACAGGATTTTGGCAAGACAACAAAGGGGCCAGCACAATTAATGTGCTGACAATTAACAAAATCAGGCTCTGTTAGTTTTTATGTTCAGAGATGCAACTGTAACCCCTTATGATTGTTATCTGCCTCTCAGGATCACAGAATGGGTCAGGTTGAAAGGGACCACAGTGAATCACCTGGTCCAACCTCCCTCCTCAAGCAGGGTCATCCTAGAGCACATTGCACAGGACTGTGTCCACACAGTTCTGGAATATCTCCTGTGAGGGAGAGTCCACAGCCTCTCCGAGCAATCAGTTCCAGTACTCAGTCACCTGCACAGTAAAGAAGTTCTTCCTCATACTCAGGTGGAACTTCCTATGCTTCAGTTTCTGCCCACTGCCTCTTCTCCTATTGCCTGGCACCATCAAGAATAGTCTGGTTCCATCCTCTTGACGCTCTCCCTTTCAGATGCATATTTATGAGGTCCCCTCTCAATCCCCTCATACCAACCAGCCCAGCTCCCTCAGTCTTTCCTCATAAGAGAGATCTCTCATACATTTGCTTTATCATTCAGAAGCCCATTGGTTACAACAAGACGACATCAATGAAAGAGGAAGTCCTACCATATAGATTTTCACAGGCTTAAAATCTCATCCTGTGCTGAATAATGCAGTGATGAGATTGACACAAGGGTTTTTTCCCCCCAGTGTTTCCAGCAGCTGGCAGAACAGAGCACACTGGAAATCCGCCAGAAGCAAAGCCAGGATTTATTTGATAGTGTTAAGATGTACATATATGAAAGATGTGAAGAAGAGAGAGATGAATCTTGTGCAGTGGAGAAAAGAGGGAAGATGGTGAAGGGCCTTTGAGGGGAAGCCATATGTGGCTGAGGTCACTTGGTCTGTTCAGCCTGGAGAATAGGAGACTGAGGGGAGACCTCATTTCTTCTGCTGGAAATAAAATATACTTGCACGAAGTCTTTGCTTCTGTAATTCAGGAACAGCTTCAGTGTGCCTATCAGTAACAACAGTCCACCAAGTAAAAACAAAGTCCAAGAGCTCATATATCTGAAACTTTTGAAAATGATGCAAAAGCATCAATGATCATCACTGCTCCTACAGAGGGGTCTATGGCACCATGACTATTTGTCATACAGTATTGAGGCAGTAAAAGGGAAAAGCCTTGTGCTCACGATGGGACCAAGGTAAAAAGTTATTCAGTTTAATTTGAACCATAAAAACTTTTCTAGCCAGGATTTCTGTACTGCATCCTAATTCCCATCATACTTAGACATGTCAAGAGCTTTTCCATCTGTTTTAGAAGATGCCATTACACTCAAACTCCCAGGATCCACTCATAGTGCTCAGCAATTATTCAGATGACAGCAGCAATGGTAGCTGGCACATACCACCAACGTGGCCACACCAGCCATGCCTAAACATTGCCTGAGTGCCACTGCCAAGCTTCACAGTCAGCATCAGCCAAGTGCTTGGCTCTTTCCACCAAGACAGTCCTTTCAGTGCGTGGAACCCCTTCGAAACTCAGTTTCCAAAACCATATTTGCAGTACTAAATCTAAATAGCAATACCATTAGCCTTCCCCAGCGACATCTGTCAGTATAACACAACCCTGAACAGCACTTTACAGAAGCAAATACACATTTTTAAGACCAGGGTATTTCATTTATCATCTGTCCCATGGCTCACTGCAAGGATAAAGAGTAATACTATCTCAGAGCCCCTTTCAGGAATCCAGCCTTCTCGTTGTCTCCAGATAAGCTGAGAGGGAAGGAACAACACACAGGCTGCTTTCCGTAAGTGCCCTCGTGTTGCCCATGAATAGAGCAGAAGAGAGGCCACCCACCCCCGTGTCATGGCAGTATTAGCCCAGGATACTCAAACAACTCCACACTGCAAGATGCTCCATGAAATGGAAGGATGTCTTGCTCTTTTCTTATCTTATTGCCTGTATTTTCATTAATGATGCATTTAATAACAGGGTGATGACAGCTCATCATATAGTTACCGAAAAAGGTCATGGAGAGTTGAGAAGAAAATGGATGGTTAGACTTTACATTTTAAAAAATTTGCTGAGGGATTTCTTTCTTTGGTTTAACACAATATCTAAAGAGATGAAGGAAAAGTCTCATTCTTAAAGGTGCATTTTTGATACTCTCAATGGACTAACTGCCTCAAAGCATACACTGCACTAGGATGCAAAGTAGTAAGAGAGGTCAAGCATGTTGTTTTTACAAATATCATGTGCACTTCACTTTATTTTTCTTCTTCCTGACTCCAAAATGTTATACCAAAAGGAAAACACTTTGAGGGAGATAAAGAAAGATAAGGTACTGTCCAAACAGCAGGAAGGATCTTTGAGAAAACAAAGGCATTCCAGCACCTGAAGAACAGCATCCAGCTCTTCATAGACCAGCAAAATCCATTCCTCAAAGACACAAACAGAGGATGAAAGAAATCAGACAAAAAGCTGCAACTTAGTAATAGAAATAGAGTGATTTATCAGAAGCTGGAGAAATTAAAATAACATAAGACAGCAAGCACTTTCTGAGAGCCAAAACTGATCATACTGCTAAGGTCTGCCGGAAATACAAGTTTTGAAGAAAATACGGCAACATGAATTCAATTACACAAGTCATTTTTCTCAACCTATTATTTCTTTCCTGTGCACACTGTGAGCTCTGAAAGCAGATACATTTATTTAAGAGACATGGTATAGGTCTGTCCAAATCGCATGCACCACAAGAAAAAAAGAGTGTAAGTACCAAACCCTGCTGAGGCAGCCAGAATAATGGCACCAGATACCAAGCACAAGGCTTCTCTAATCTGCCAAAACCACACAAATCTATCAGAGCTGTGGTGAAAAACATCAGGTTTTCCACTGAATGGGTTGGTAGGGGAGCAGTGGAAAGGGACAGCTGCCTTTCCTTCTCTCTGAGCCCAGGCCAGAGTTGCAGTATCTATAATTTGCTCTCCTCTAGTGGTGATTTACGAGATTCCGGTAACAGTCCCCACAAAATCACCACTTCACTTCAACATAATTGCAAAATCAAGACTAAAGAACTCCACAGGCTCTTGAAACTGGACTGTAAAATCATTGGTAGAAAAAGCACCTATACAAAAACCGCTTTTCTTTCTTTTTTAAGCCAAGGTTTGTGATCAAACACATCAGATTAATAGCACATTTGTCAAATAAAGAAGAAAAACTGTACACACAGTAGTACTGCAAGTGAGCAAAAATATGGAGAGGTTCTTGTAATAAATATTTTCCCTTTAAAAAATCTGGGGAATATCCAGATCTGTTACAAGACACAAGTTTAACAAAATAATAAACTTGCAAGATATTAATTTCATTTTCATTATTTTCATTATTTTTACAGGAGCTTTCAATAAACAGAAGCATGTATAGCCTTATTTTCTAAACAGGCAAATTTTAGCATGGAAAACTTTGAATACACCTGTGGGTGACACTTGGAAAAGAAAGAAAAAAAAATCAAACCTGAAACACTAACTTATGAATAAAATAAAACTACATTTTGAAATTTTTCATCTGTAAGACATACAAAGGAAAAATTTTATTTTTAAAACAAACTTTTAAAAGAGATCATAGCCTTTTAAGAAAAATAAGCCTCTATTTTAGTGTTTATTACAAAAGGAGGGAATGTAGTTATTAATTCTAATTTTCAATAAGACTTGATTTAGCTAATTTATGTAAACAGGTATCCGAAGACTCCATCATCCAAAAGATGGAATCTATATCACAAGACACAGTGAAATACACACAAGGGATGCAATAATTATACTCAATCACCTATAAAGACAGAGGAGAAAGTGTGTGATAGTGACACAGGAGGCTGGGATGTGTCTGAAGAAGCTACTCTTCTTGCAGGTGCCCCCCATGAGGAACGAGAGGGGACTTCAGGCAGGCTTTATATACTGAGGATACCAGAGACACCACCCGCAAATTCTTGAGGAAAAAGGCCTTGAATTCTGCCTGTCCTTTAGGCAACATGCACATCATTGCGCATCTTTCAGTTTTCCATAGTGTAAATTATACTATTTTTAAGAGACTGAGTCACTTTCCAGTCTATCACTTTTTCAGCAAAAACTCCTAACTGAATCTTGGGAGGAAAAAAGTTGGGTTTAATACACAAAAAACTGGAGATGAAACACCTATAAAGCAAATACATTACATTTTAGCTTTTTAGTACCCTGCAAAAAGCAGAAGCTACTTTGCAAGTAAATCAAACATGAAGTCAAAAGACAGAAGGGGTCTATTACAAATAGTGAAACATCATGTTACATTAAATTTAAACTGGGTTTGTTATTTATAAGTGAACTATTAAGCAACAGTAAGATTTAAAAAGCTGTTTTCACCAGTGCATTCAAGTAGAGCAGCAGTGTAAGTTTCCAGGTAACAACCTCTCTCTCAAGGAATTCTAAGTCATTTAATCAATAACTCCATAAATAGCAATTTAAACCCATCAGCTACAGTTTGATGGGGCCGTATCGACTCAGAAGTTTTTAAGAAAGTTGATTATTTCCCACATTCAATTAAAAACAGCAACACCATATACATAAATCACATGACAAATGCACTGAAAAACCTAGTCCTGTAATTAAGCAAAAGACTAATTATTTATAAAAAGCATTTGCTCATTTACAAAATACAATCTAAACTTCATGGTCCATGAAGCATGATAGTATTTAATTGAATATGCAGGCACTAAAAGTTCAGGTCCTCCCCAAATTCCAACTGACACGAGGCCACCCCAAAATTAAAAAAAGTATAAACAGATAATTCAAGTGCATAGACAATAATGAAAGAGTTGTCATTCAAAGTAAAACATAGGGGTGACAAAGAAATCAAGAGACAATCAAAACAATATTATTGTGTTAACTTACAAGAAAACTTCACTGTCAACTCATTCTTTGACTAAATCGGGAATTTGAAGTTTTGATATATTCCCTCTTGGCAATATGGGTCTCACATTCTTACACCTGGGCCTGCCTTAGAAGCACAGTAAGTTACAGGATCAGACTGTGATTATTTTCAATCCATTGCATAAGATAATAACAAAATTGGTGATAGACACCATACTTCGTGACTGTCCTCCTTGTCCTCCACACCACCTATGCTGGCTGGCTGCAGGTGACCTGCTCCTGTGTAGCATGCTGAAGAGCCAAGGATGGAATTCCTGCGGCATTGCTGCATCCCTGCCACACAATCTCCACCACCTCCACCTTGGGGAAAGGGTCTGCAGAACAGTCAGGAACAGGATGCAAGGCCATAGAACAGGGATTATACATGCAGCAGGCTCAGGTGAATGGCAGCAGGGTGGCTGCAATGCTTTTATTTTCTCTGGGATTCAGGATGAAACCATGGGTAAGGGCAGGGATGATGAAGAGAAAGGGAGAAAGATCAAGCAGAAGTGATTAGGATATGGAGAGAGTGGAAAACAGTGTTGCTAAGAGGGCTTCCCAGGATGCCAGAATCCAACTAAGCTGGCTCTCCCCAGAAAGGCTTCCTCCTTCTGGGATAATCAGATTTCCCCTTAACTTCATAGCAGAATTTTTTTTTTCATTAAAAAGTGACAGGATTGCACACCTGTCACTGGTGCTTAGAGCCAGAGCTCAGGAAAAGTTGTGTGACACCACAGGCAAACTGTTCCACATCCCTCAGAGGATACCCTGGACTGTGAACCATAATTCAGAGAATGAATGGCCCTTTTAGTCTCTCTGCTTGGAAAGCAGAGAGCTGCACCAGGCCTGTAAGGCTGCAGGATATTGCCCGCCCAGCACAATCCCAGAGGACAGATGAGGAAAATGGAGGCCATGGTCTTTGGCTATGAAGATACCAAACAAGTCCCCCAAGCTCAGTTTTAGGTTTCCACATTCTGAAACACAGAGCACATATGTTCAATTCTTCAAAACTTAAAAGATTTAAGGATACTCATTTTCAAAATTAAATTCATCTTTAAATCCCTGTAGCCATACAGACAATTTTTAAGCAGCAAAACTTCACCCGGTTTTCAAATTCATGTTTTAGAATGTCCTGTCCAGGTTATAGTTTTAAACCTGAAAACTCTACGTCACTAACTACACGAATCTTTTACTTCAGGAAGCAGTTCTGACAAATTCAGGTCCCCTTAAAATTTTTGCATGCTATGAACTCAAGGTTTTAACATTTTAGAGATGAGCATTTACAGTAAGTGGAAGCACCACCTGACCACTGCCTGAGAACAGTCTCCCTCAGCCCTTGAAGTGATGCTTATGCAGCACACCTCAGCCAATACTGATGGCTGCAGCCATGCACTGCAGGACAGGGCTCCTCCTCCATGACAGATGAGGAACATCACCGGGGAAGGAAAAGACAGAAGAGATTTCCCTCTTCAAGGGAAAGGATTATTGTGCAAAGGGGAAAAAAAAGAAAGGTAAAAGTATCTCCAAGATTTTATCACTGTTTTGCTATTAAAGATAAATTAATGATTAACTAAAACACTGTCTTACTGCATGCAAAATGCAGCAGTCCCCATTTAGTTTGTAACTCCCATCGGCAGAGTCATGGCAGTTGCGGGCTGGAAACAAGGCTGTTTCTGGTCCTGCAGCGTTGCCATGACTGCAGGAGGAGAAAAGCTGCAGGGCACCAAGGAGGGAATTCCCTCAGAGGGCCTAAGTGCATGCTGCAGACTCAAATTCCTCCTTCTGTCATCACCACATCTGCTGCGTCAAGCATTACTGACTCTGGAGGCAGCTTGGGAAAAGATGCAGGGATGCTGGAATGATCCAAGCTGCACCCAATTAAAACATCCCTCTAGTCACAACAGGTGCACCAGGGAGGGAACTACTACAGTATTAATATGTCTTGGATATCTCAGAGTCAAAACTATCATACAGTTGTTACAGGCTACCTTCTATTTTAAATGGAAGCGGCACAAAAGTTTTTGGGATGTAATGTCATATAAAAGTACTGATTTCACATTATGAATCACTCTATCTGACAGCACAGTAAGTGCCATAAAGCAAGATTTAGTACTCATGATAAAATGTTCAGTTTTTATAAAGATATACACAAGGCAAGGAAAAATATCTCAAGGGAAATCTGCACCAAATCATAAACCACAAGAGGGACATAGAGATTAAAATTCTGGAGGCACTGAGCATTAAACAAGCAGTATACTATTCAAAAAGAAAAAAATCAATTGAAGCAAATTCAGTACTTCTACAATTATTATAGCACAATAAGTGCCATTTTGAAGGATGAAGGTTGGTTATTTCAAAGGTTTCTATAGAGCACTTCTCTGCCTACTTGAAATGTGGTATTTTTAAACTGCAGTATCAGCCAGCCAAATAAATGTATCAGACACCTTCGAGCAATGCACTTAAACGAGAGAATATTCATAAAGGATTTAGAAAGACATCTCAATTCACTGACCTAAATATTACAAAGCAAATCACCAGACTGCCTTCTACATGCAACTGTGTTGGAAATTTTCAATTACTTCTTATCTTATAATTAAACTACTGGCTTAATACTTTGTATTTTTACGGTACCTTTCACCCAGGGAGCTTAATGTGCTTTACAAACATTATCAGCTTTTACAGTTAGCTGGCTTTTGTGATGAGACACTGTACTGCAGACTTCCAGTTTGAGGTTTTAATTACATACAAGCAAAAAAAGGGATTGCAAATCACACCAGGTAACAAAGTTCACCCAAACAAACTGAGTTACTGTGAATTCATGAATGAGAGAGTCAACTCCGAAAAGCAGTAAGAAGGAGCACACCATAAAACATACCATCTTTAGATATTTTGCTGCATCGCTGCTGCCATTTTTGGGGAGTGATGGATTTGATGAGTGGACTATTACATGGAATATAAATTGGTTGGACAGTCACATCCAGTCAACGGCTCAGAGTCCTAATGGACATCAGTGACAAGTGGTGTCCTTCAGGAGTTTATACTGGGATGAGTTTTATTTAATATCTTCATTAATGACAAAAGACTAAGAGATTGAGTGCACCCTCAGCAAATTTTCAGGTGACACCAAGCTGAGGGGTGCAGTTGAAACACCTGAAGGACAGGATGCCATCCAGAGAGAACTGGACAAGCTTGAGAAGTGGGCCCATGGCAATCTCAGGAGGTTCAACAAGGCCAAGTGCAAGGTGTTGCCCTTGGGTCGGGGCAATCCCTGGTATGAATGCAGGCTGAGGGATGAACAGATTGAGGGTAGCCCTGCTGAGTAGGACTCATGGGTGCTGGTGTATGATGGACTGGACATGAGACAGCAATGTGCACTTGCAGCCCACACAGCCAGTTGTATCCTGGGCTGCATCAAAAGCAGCATGGCCAGCCGGTTGAGCGAAGGGATTCTGTCCCTCTACTCTGCCCTCATGAGACCCCACCTGCAGTACTGCATCCAGCTCTGGGGTGCCTAGCACAGGAAGGACATTGACCTGTTGGAGCAGGACCAGAGGAGGGACACGAGGCTGATCAGAGGGATTGGAGCACCTCTCCTATGACAGAAAGCTAAGAGAATTGGCACTGTTCAACCTGGAAAAGAGAAAGTTGCTGGGTGACCTGTGACCTTCCTGTACCTGAAGGAAGCCCACATGAAAGATGGAGAAAGACAATTTAAAAGTGCATGTAGCGATAGGACAAGGAAGAATGGTTTCAAACTGAAAATATTTAGATTTGATACTAGGAAGATATTCTTTATTGTGAGGGTAGTGAGGCACTGGAACAGGTTGCCCAGAGTTGTGGATGTCCCATCCCTGGAAGTCTTTCAGGTTGGGTGGGGCTTTGAGTAACTTGGTCTAGTGGATGGTGTTCCTGCCCATGGCGGGGGGGGTGAGAATTAGATCATCTTCAAGGTTCCTTTCAACCCAAACCACTCTACAATTCCATGAGTTCAACATTACACAACCAATACTCCTTTACCAGGTACGTTTCATTGCTCCAATAGCACTGTCAAAACGCATGTGCTCCAAGATGTAAATAATCCTGATTTTTTCTAAAAGTGCTTAAAATGTTAGAAATCTTGCCATACCGCAGCAACACACAAAGTCTTTAAAGTTCATCTAAGACAACTAGGAGCAATAAGTACCACCACTTCCACTACTGGTGCTCAGGCCATGAAGAACAGAAAATAAGTGCAGAATTCAAAGTTCAGCATGTTGCACTATTAATAAAATATTTAAAAAACACTTTAAAGTAATGAATAATATATAGGTACAACTCACTGCTGCAGAACGAAGCATCCTTACAGCAAAAAAAAAGAAAATATTTTATAAAATTACAGATTCAGAATTACAGAAAAAAACAGAGAATGAGTGCTGAAGTACTGAGTGCAGACTTTTTTAAGATGGTACAACCTCAATGTTCACATGACATATGTAGTTCATCTCACCTGAGTCCTGATTAGAAGGCGGGAAAAAAATTCTTTAGTGTCCAGGAGGCCACATATTCTACAGACATTACATACTTTTACTGAAAAACTACTTAAGCAGCAATTTACAGAGCTTTCAATATTTTATTATCTCTTTACACCTGCAAAGCACAACACTTCATTCTGCTATATGTTCAAGATTACAAGATTCACGAGAAAAGAAAAATTACAGCTAATACCTTCTTAAAACCTTACAAAATATCCTAAAACAGCTTTTCTGAATACAAAAGCTGGAATATTTTAAATACAAGATTTAGACTCTTTCCAATATAGCCAAATACTGCTATTTTTTTAATATTAAAATTATCTCCCTTTCCTAAGATAAAAAATTATACTATTTTGCCATTTAAGATGACAAGACACAAGACCTAAAACAAAACAAACAAAAACAACAAAAATGCAAACAAAAAAATAAAAAAAATAATAATAATAAAAAAAAACCCAAAAACACAAAAATCCCCCACAAAAAACCAAAACAAAACACTAAAATCACATCAACCCACAATCTGTGGGGAAACCATTTCATCTTCAAAGCAGTATTACAAAGGTCCTATAAAATGATGAAAAGATAGAGAAATAGAAAAAACAAGCAGCATTCAAAGCTGCATGACATATAAGCATACAAGTACCACCAATTCAGTATGTAATTCTTCAAGTCAATATTCAGATCTCTTTCTGTCTCTCCTCCCTTCCCATCTCCATCTCACTGTCATTGCACTGTCATGGTACTTCCTCTGTACTTCAAAGTATGTACTCAATGATACTGAACAGATGGTAGTCACTTTATTGGACATATCCACAGGAATAAACCTACTAGTCTAGAAGATAATCAGCCCCCAGCACACCCGAGCATCATTCCCTCTCTCCTTTTACAAGATCTTAATGAAAGACATGGTATTTACTCATATCAACAAAACATTTAGGTTTTTTCCTAATCATTTATTTGAAGAATTAGTCTGTTTTAACAGTGCTGAGATTACTATTGTGGTTTTGAATGACAGTAGATAAAAATCAGGTACTTGCAGTTTTCCATGAAACTTTGTATGTTAACAAAACCTCTTACAATCTAAACACAACCCCATTATCTTGTGTGTATGCTGAGCTAATTCAAGGGAGACTGTGCTGGAAAACACAGGTATGAAGGCAGGTAACAGCAGTGCTGGTTACCTGCTCCTACAAAGCAGTCCCACCTGGCATAAGCGAACGGAAACAGGACAGTAGATTTGTTAGAGAAAACAAAAAAGAACAAGCATGATGGTAAACCCCAGCCTTCTAACTTTGACATGCCTTGTCCCCATGGCTAAGGATTACAGCACACTTTAAAAGACCAGAGCAAATCAAAGCAAGCTATTCTTGCCTCTTGCCTCACCATACTCACTCCTGACGACAAGTTCCTGGGGAGGGCAGGGCACACATGCTGAGCTCCTCATGGCTGGCCAGGCAGGCAGAGCCAGGCGAAGGACCCAGACCCACACACCCTCTGGCTCTGCCTCAGGGCACGAGGGTGGGCCATGATGTGCTCAAAGCAAGAGCATGGGCAGCCGTGTAGCACAGCACACGGCTGCCTATTTTACAGACTGTGCCATTTTAAACTATTTCATATCTGCTGACTTCTGTTTCCTATGTTACTGTAACTGAAGGTTAGGCAATTTTTGTATTTTTTTTCTGTAGTTAGGTCAAACATACCATCAAAAAGCTTCAAGTAGTTTCCATTAAATCCCTTAAATTGCACTGCTGCAAGTGATGAGGTTGTATGTGGCCTGAAGCAATCATTTTAAAAAAAAAAAAAAAATCTCTTTCAGGTCGAGTGGAAATATATGATTTGTTAAACCAGGGTAAAATCAGTTATGGCCTGGAGATGAAACTTCCCTTCTGTCTGAATAAAACTGACATTTCTGTTCCACACTACAGATTCAACGAACAAAAGTTAATTAATTTAGGACAGTAATTCTTTTAATGCTTTTGGCAATATCTTAAACAAGTGAATATAAATTTAAGTATTTATGATGTTCCAAAGTCACAGAGGAGAGTGGCAGCCGAAAAATTCAGAACACTAAAAATAATGCAGAGAGCTGGGCCTTGGTCTGTACAGTGTTCAGATTGCTCAACCACCACTCATTTGCCAAATGCCATTTGAATCTAGATATTTCTTCTTTTCCAGCTAAGTGATTCATACTGTTGCTTGTTTCCTTAAATTCTTACTGCTGGAAGGATCAGTTCAATTTTCTACTGATGCTCATTTGTTACTTGTGAATTATACCAATAGCTTGCAGTATGTTTAGAGACACAAATCACCATATGCATTTTATATGCACACATATAAAGAGACAGAGAGAGAGAAAGAATACATTAGAAAGACAATAATGTATTGTAACATTTACCAGTTGTTTGCCTGAATCAATTCCTGATGAGATGAGTGGACTAATTTCCCCAGAGACAGATCATTCTGTACTCTGTGTGGCTGCAGGCTTACTGCCCTGAGAATAAAGTACAGCACCTCTACCATGTCTGGAGATGTGAAACAACATCTCAAGCTCTAAGTTGACCTGTCACAACTGTTTGTATTTGGTAAACACGGTTAGCATTACTGTAGCTAATTCTGTGCAAAATATTTCTTGCATGAGATGCATGAAATTTAGGATTTCATTGCCTTTTACATTCCATTAATAGCTTTAGCTTTCAGTTAAAGCGTATTCTGATTTTAATTTTTTAAATACTGGAGTCACATGAAAATCTGGACTTACAATTAAGTCATGTTCTACCATGCCAAATACTTGGGCTTAATCCTCTGCCCTCCTCTGGGCTGTCAGTCTGAAATTACATAGTGTTAAGACATCTTTAGCTTCAATCATTTTTAAAAAGGATAGAGTAGAGTTTCTTCTTCCCTACTCTGACCTGTTCTGTACAACCAGTTCATAAGCACGGGCTCCTGTATGTGTGGCATGCTCCTTAGCACAGAGAGAGCTTTGTCTTGTTCAAAGCTTCCGAGCAACAATTGCCACGCCACCACATGTGTTTCACTAAATACATCAGGAGACAGACCATCTGGACCATTCACCCCTGCATTCACAGGCTCCACACTGACTACAAAAACAGCTGCCCAGGCCCATGAACTCACTTATGAGGAGAGTCTGTAGGAAATCTACTTCCAATTCTGCGAAACATTTTGGCTTAAAAAATCCCATTTGATTCAAAAATTCTCCTTTATCCCTATTCACAATGACAAACACTCAATCTTCTATGTTTTAGGACCAAGCTCCAGAGGAAATGCAGACAAGGACTTGGTATTTGAAAGATGCCATGCTGAGGCAGACAATTTTCGTCCTGAAGAAGAAAATTCAGTGCTCCTTGATGGCAGAAAGAAATTTTCCTGCATATGAAATCAAGAAATAGCAATTTTGAGGGACAGGAGAGCAGAGATGGAGACATCTTCATGTCTGAACACTTCCACTTGCCATACACAGCACATGCACAACCAGGGCATGCTATTTCTTTTCAGCCTGACATATGTTCTGACTTTAGTAAACGAACTAGAGAGGCTACAAGTTTATAGTGGCAAAACAAAATTACATACTCAGTCACCTTAGCAGCACCAGTATACCAAGTTTAATCATCAATTATTTCCAAAGCCCCAGGCAGAATTTTATAGAATCCCTATAGCAGAACATGTTAATGTCCCAGTTCAATACTGGCAAAAAGCAGGCATTTCCCACCCCATCTCCACTGACAAAAACTCCAGACAGAAACAGATCACTAATAGCCTGGGGTTAGGAAAAAAGAAAAACATCCTATATGAAT
This sequence comes from Dendrocincla fuliginosa, assembly GCA_035047845.1. Classification (NCBI taxonomy): domain Eukaryota; kingdom Metazoa; phylum Chordata; class Aves; order Passeriformes; family Dendrocolaptidae; genus Dendrocincla; species Dendrocincla fuliginosa. The sequence continues at coordinate 33,684,459 of JAWWMO010000043.1, forward strand.
GTTTGTTTGTCCAAAGGACTTTAACCCAGCCAAGCCTTTGCTGCCAGCCACTGCAGCAGTGCATCAGCCCATGAGGTAATTCATTGCCCTACTGCAGTTCACACAGCAGAGTTTGCAGGACTTCAGAAAGGACTGATTAGACATCGTAGATACACTATGTAAGTACAAGGATCTGAAAAAACAATATTCTTAAAACGTGAAGGAAATTAAGACAAATGACTAGATATATGGATCTGATATAGAATGATCAAGAGAGACATAATAAATTATAGATTCAATTGAAAACACCAGTTCTTCAAAGAATTCAGGAAAAAGATCAGAACTGGGTATGCTAATAATAATAAAAAATTAATAATAATGCAAACCACAAAATTTTTTATTTGCCTTGTCCATGGCAGACACCTGTAGAAACTGTCGAAAATGAAAAAAAAAAAAAAAACCAAACTTGTAAAATTTACTATAGTTAGAGGAAATAGAGAAGAAAACATTAATTTTTTATTTGTACAGCTACTGTGCTTACTATAACAATTTTCTAAAAAAAAAGAAAGCAATGCTTTTTCATAATTAGTGTACTGCCTGTAGGTTTTGCCCCTAAGTAAAACAAGGACAAATATTACTCCTTTAAAAAATTACATACGTACACATTTAACCAACACTCAAAGCAAAGTTTACATGGGGAACCTCAGATTTGTCCAAAAACCAGAGTAAGGCACTGTGTAATACTGCCCTGAGATGCATTTCCTGAAGACAGAAGATGATACTGAGTTTTGCTGCATCTTGGGGGGAAAAGTGAGGGATGCATTGAAATTATATGAGAAAGTCAGAAAAGCTGAATATATTTCATTTGCCTAACAGAGGCGCACAGAAACCTCCTTACACTGAAGGATGACAGGATTAATTCAGAAAATTACCAGGGTTGGGGAAATTATTATGACTGACAGAATGAAACTGTTGAGTATGTAAATTCTGACAATAAAAGGTATTAGATTATGAGACAATTTCCAAAAGAAAATGACAGAAGCATCATTGCCCATGACAAGCCTACCACTACACCAGACACCTGAAAATAAAGACAACCTGTTTGTTTGCTAGACAGAAACAGTACCTAATTAATTCCTGCACAGATAAATAATTTTTAAAAATCAGAAAAGATTCATGATGCTATGCTGTTAAGAGGGAAGCTACCAGTAGTTTTGCAGATCTGCATTAAGATCCATGCTACTTAGTATATTCTTAATAAAGCTAGGAAAAGAGTGAATATTTGGGTGTAAGATTTGTTGCCAATATTTAAATTAGCCAGGAAACTAAAATACGGACCGATTGCAAAAAAAACAACAACAACAACAAAAAAACAACCAAAAACAAACAAACAAAAAAAAACAAACCCCAAAACCACATTTAAAAGTTTCATTTACAAAAGGCCATGCACTTGGAAAACAGTCACAGATAAAATAATGGGCTTTGATCTGACTCCACTTGGAAGTATAATTCTGGGATTATCATCTTATTTCATCTACACAAATCCACATACATCTACTTCCAGGACTATCCAAAGCCCATCTCAATAAATGCGGAGGAGCAGAGGCACAGCAGCAGGCAGGACCCCACAGCAAGACTTAGGCGGAGTAACACCCTGTCTGTCCTAGGAGAACCCCAGTCACAGCATCTGGGCATGAAGTCCAGCAAGATGAGCTGCAGGGAGCAGCTACCCCACATCACTTTTTGGATGAAGGAGGGTTTCCGCCTTGGGGTGTGGGACACATGGCAGGATGAAAGGGAAGGGCATTTTGAGATTGTGCTGGGTTTATAAGAATGTGAGTGCTAGCAAATGCTGAACTGGACAGAAGTGGTCTGGGAGCAAGAGACTTAAGAGTGGGTCTCCAAGGGCCAGCTGTGAGCTTGGGAGCACCAAAAAAGAGGATGCTGGCTGTGGGGGCTTATCTGTCCAGCTGCCGGGCAGATCAAGTGTCTTGAGCTCAGCTGCTGGAAGCATCCTCCTCCAACCTATATATACACATACTCTCACAGACCTCCGTCCTGCTCAAACAGAACTGTCTGTGCCAGAGTGCTCTGTGTGCCTGCCTTATCCAAGCTGGCCATATACACACACAGTGCATGCCCACGCCTGCCGGGGATACATTTCAGCCTCACCACTGGTTGGCCCTGGGGCACGGAGCAACAGCTGCCTCCTCCCGGGCTGTTGGACCCGGCATGACATATTTCCCTCCAACACAAAATACATGCTTTCAGGCAACCATCAGCTAAATGTTTAGCAGCCACAACAAACCAGCAGGTTATTAGGACTTATGCAGAGGACAGAACAAAATAGAGACAAACTTAATACTACATTAAACCCACTGTTGGCCTAGACCTTGAATGCTGCCTACAGCTCTGCTCCTCCCCACACACAAACAGCAGCTCAAAAGCTCAAATCCTGCTGCCTGGAAAAGGGATGAAGGAGCCAGGATATAACAATGGCCAATAAAATTCACAGGTGGCACAGCCCGGATGAAGAGTTGTCCTTCACATAGCCCAAGAGCTTGGGAGCTGACATCAAACAAATGCAGGTAGTCTTCACACAAAGTCGTGGGACTCTGCCACAGGATACTGTGGACACTACAACCCTACAACCTTAAGGAGAGGCCCAACAAATTTATGGAAGAGAAATGTAGTAATGATTAATATAATTAAGAACCACACAGAGATCACCCCTATCTCACAAAAATATTCCATGTCACATACCACTGAAGGGGGGGGGGGGTTCACCTTGTTCCTGTAATCTTCTCAAGCTTTTCACTTTTGGCCAGTCAGAAAGGCTATGAGGTTAGATGGACTAAGAGTCTGACTCAATATGAATAATTCCTACATTCTGTCCTTATTTTGATTTTTTCAAAAATTAAAAATAGTAATGACACAGAGGACATCTCCACAAAGTGATGATACTTTTCTCATAATGTAGACAGATCAGTCTGAAGCTTCTTCCTCTTTTTCAGTTTGAACTTCCTTTCTTAACCTAGATCATTTTACACACAAGGTTAGAGAAAGAACCAGCACAATAACTGCCACAGCAAGGAAAACCAACATCCTTCTCTGGGGAAATGAAAGGAGGCAGCTGGAGAAATGAGAAATAGGAAAACAATGCCAGTTTAGACAGATCTGCTATTGACAGAAGAGCAGTATGCAGTCAAAGCACCCCCTGCCTTGCTGTACATAGGCAGCTGCTAAGAGTGAAGAAAGGTTAAGGCACAAACGCTTGGGAATCCTCCTGCACCCCTATATTTACATAGCACAGGGTCCAGTTCCTATAGCCCTTTAGTAACAGTCCCACATGTAATAGCCTAGCTTTTTCCAGTGAGAGATTTTCAACATCAGTGCTCCTTTTAGTCCTTGCTTTAGTCCTTGCAATGCAGATTCTACAGAACAACAAAACTTAACTCTATAAACATCTGAACGAGTATCAGCTGACTCTGATAGTGAAACCAAAAATCATGATTCATTAATTCCACCAAATCACCCGCCCCATCTGAGGCACCTCCTGTGTCTGACAGAGGAGGTCCAGCCTGCACCTCCTCACACCCGCTCACACTGTGGAAGAGAGCTCTTCTCCACACAACATATCCACCTTATGACACAATGACACAAACTGCAGTTGTTCCAAGAATTACTTAAAAGCCCAGTCATGCACCATTTTGTCACTATCAAAGCAGAGAACGGAGAGATGCAGTTTCGTTCTACTGGGTTTTAAGCAGTTCTCAGTTTAAGGAAAATGCACAGTACAAACTGCAAACAATTATCTAAAATGTTACAATTACACAGAGCCACCTCAGGCAAAGCTTTCTGAAACGGCAGAGACGATTTTCCCACACTGGAGACAGCAATGCAGTCATCATGACAGCACTTTGTTATTGTTATTTAAAAAGACAGAGTCTAGACCAAAGACACAAAATCAGCAACTTGAAACTCAAGTTCAGTGAAGTCAGGCAATTCAACCGCCTGCAAGTAAATAAGCAATAAAGGAAAGGGGATGGAAAAAGTATTTGAAACAGCAAATGTGTACTCACAAAACTGCAAATAAGGGTAGTATTTCAAAAAGGAAATCTACACAACAATGGCCACTGATTGACAAAGCTTTCAATGAACAGACATCCCGTGTAGAGAAGACAATAAACATACATAATAAGAGACCTCACTAAATGTAATCCATTCTCACTTCCAAAAATTAAAGACAAAATACTGTTAAAATATATTTTAAACAAGGATATTATTTATAAAATTTTTACTGACTCTTGTTTATTTATTTTTAAAGAAAGCACCGAAAAAATGCTGCCACTGAAGAAAAGCCCTCTGATATAAACTAAAGCTCACCCCACTTAGGGTCTGACGGACAACTGGGAGAAATTAATTTCCATTAGAGGCCCGGATCTTCCAGAGCTTCCAGAAGTGGGACTCCTGACGTGTACAAACTTTGAGTTTACCTCTAGGACAAACCATCTCCCAAAGTTCACCCATGCAAACATGGGGAAACAGAATTGCTATGCACCACTAGCAGACACAGAGAAACCAAGATGGGATAAATAGTAACTCTCCTGCAAAGACAGACAGGACTATAGCGTGACAGAGAAGCTCGCAAGCATCTCAGCATTGCTCCTGGTTTGGACACTCTACACAATACACTACCCTCATCCGGACTTGCACTTTATTCTCAGAAGGTTAGTAAAAGCAGGTGGTTGCAGACAACCAAGAATTTACTTCACCCAAACCAGCAGTGAAGATACTAATTGCTTTACAACATATATGGGGGGAGAAGTGGGAAAAAAGAACACATAGTACCTCAAAGCAGAGCACAAGAAGCCCTGAAAATGCAACTACTTAGTACCGAGACTCAGCTAATAAGCCCCACTGAAAGCACTTGGGCACAGTGTCATTTTTTTAAGACATGGCATGTTCCTGTTATCCTAAAACGCAAACACAGCTTGATGAAACTGAATATCCAATTGCATTTCATTTCCAGATTAAGGTAAGGAGGGGCAAAAAAAAAAAAGTCAACTGGTAAGCAGCAGGGGGTTGCCAATAATTTCTTACACTTATTTCTGGGAGGGTGAGTTTAATTAAAAATAAAAACATAAGAAATTAAATAAACATACAGACACAAAATGATGAAGCATTGAACAGAAGTGGGAAATGTACCAATGGTGTTAAAAACATTAAAACATTTTATTTGCAACCTCTAGAATTAAGTGTGATGATAGACAAAGCTAGGAAATAATGAACCATTCTAGCCTTGAAATTAGGTTAGTCCCCATAAATGGTAAGTGGTTGATTTCAGAATAAATGTTATCAATGTGTAGCACTAGCTAGTATTTTAGTAAGACCATACTCTCAGAAGAGACTCCTGATGAATCCTTTGTACAAAGCAGGAGAATGGCATCCTTTCTTGCAGGTATCATCCACACCTCCTCTTCTTAAGCAATACATCTACATT
>JAWWMO010000043.1:33690040-33714279 GCA_035047845.1 Dendrocincla fuliginosa
TGTACAAAGCAGGAGAATGGCATCCTTTCTTGCAGGTATCATCCACACCTCCTCTTCTTAAGCAATACATCTACATTTCACTCTCAAATCAAATAGAAAGAATACAGCGACAACAACATAATTTACCTGGCCACAACTAAAAGAAATTCAGCTTTCCCAATCAGTATACAGATTAAAATACAAAATAATTGTCTATTAATTAGACATGTTTCTGCCTCTCACTTTCATAAAATATTCTGTATGAATTTTTGCTACAATGCAGTTGAAGTCAGTCAAAAAAAAGCATGACTGGAAATAAACAAACTCTAGCACAATTGTGTCTAAAAGCTTGAGGTCTATATTTTTCTTTTTAAAGTGGCATATGGATTATCTTTATTTGCCTAAAATGGAAGCTACCAGAAGAGCAACTTTATTAGTCTTTCTCTTACTGGAAGCATAAAACTAGCAAATGCAGGGAAGAGTTAGTCAGATTTACTGTAGAGTGTTGTCTTTAATAGTACAATGGAAAATAAGGAAATCAAAGTTGGTTAAAAACATGAATTTCATTAAATCTACTTTTCCTGAAGGAAAGGAGACTCAGAAACTTGAATTTTTGAAGCAGATCCTAGTAGAAGCTGAGACCAGCTATGCTGTTGGTCCATGGTGGTGAATGCAAGCCCAGCATAAGCACAGGTAAGAGGATTTGGAAGAGAAGGATAGAAGAAAGCCTGCTCAAAGAAGAGATCAATGTTAGAAACAGAACCTGTCATTTAGCCACTACAAAAATAAAACCTAAACCAGCCGAGTGCGTTCTGTAAAGTTGCACAAGACGAACAGTTGGCTCCCAGTCCGAGAACACAGCAATCCAGCTGTAGTCTATAAATGCAAACTCAAGTTAGCTGAGTTTGCAGCTTGTCTAGTCTCAAACTACCAGCAGTAAGCAAGGGTGACAGCCAAAGCTAAAGCCAGTAGCCAGCCTTCATAAAAATACCATGTAGGGTCTGAATTAGCTGCATTCCCAAGCACAGCCATCCCCCAGGACCTTAACAGTTCTCAATATCCACAGGTAGAAGAAAGCACTTACAAATACCCAGAGAAAATCTAAGACAAAGTCTGTGATGCTTGCTATGTAAACAATACATGATAAAATTGCTTTAAAAAACATTAGGAAATTAAGACAACTCATCCCAAGTCCTTAACTCACTATACCTGTTAATTTAAAAAGTTACTAAACACAGCACATATCTGATGTCACCCAGCTCACGTTCTTCTAAATGCTTGATTTTCTAAACATTTACAACTGTACATGTCAGTAATGCTGAAACAGTTGTTTTTTTGGGTTTAACAGAAGCATAGCCTTTTTATATTTTTATTTTTGTTCATCTAATGACTTAAAATTACAGTTTTTCTAAAATCACGTAGGAGTATAACAGTGTTTTTTCCTTAGGTATCTTCCCCATTTCTGAATGCTAGTTTTGAAAGAAATCTATCCATCAAATAATGCATTGCACAAAATAAAGCAATAACCAAGCAAAACAAATGGGCCACTGCATACAGAGTTTAGAATCCAAAACATTATCAAGCAAGTTCTTCTGAAGACTCATAAGGCACTGTGCAATTTGTTCTCCATGAGGTCAGACTGCCTAATCATCCTACATCACTGTAGCACATGTTAAAGGGCACCTTGCAAAGTTATGCTTTGCAATATTACAAAACACTTTCAAATAATAGGTAGCATGAAAAAGACTACAGAAAAACAAAATAGATGTTTTCATTACCCCAAGTTTTATTCATTACCAAGCTCTTCTTTGTTTCAATTTCCTAGAAGACCCTTGTGTTTCTAGAGAAACTGACGGGTCATTTCCCAAAAAAGCACTCTGAAAAAAATGCATCAGGTCAATGTATACTAGCTTTGAATGTAATTCATACTAAATATTGTCAAGCACATTACTAGAATCTACACAGTAAGCATTCTACATGTTCTATTAATGCTGCTGCAAAAAGAAATATGCTATTTGCTCGTTTATTTTCTGAGAAATGACACACCAACTCTATCTCAGCACTCCCAGTGGGAACCAGGACTGATGTCGTAAATATCAGCCCTCAGGTAGCAGGAGAAGCCAATCCACTCATAGCTGGAGACTAAACCTTTCCAATTTTAACACTGATACATATATTTATCCTAGTCAATATCAATGGCAATGATTAAAACTGACACAGCTTTTATGTGCCTCTTGCTTTGCTGGATTTTAACTGGTAAGCTGAAATTTCTCATGGTATGTTCAGACCTAAATGACAAATTCCTTCTATTTTTATTTTTAGTAGACATTCTGAGACAAAATGAACCTTTTATATAACATCAACTTTTCTTTCAAAAATTTTAGATACACCCTTTTCAGCTAAGGGCACTTGAAGCCCAGTAGAAAGGGCTCTGTACTAGAGACAAGGTAGACTTTCCAGAGAGTTTAGAAACCCCACGGAATCAGAGAATAGGTAAGGTTGGAACAAACCACAGTGGGGTCATCTGGTCCAACCTCCCTGCTTAAGGAGGGTCGTCCTAGAGTACGTTGCACAGCGATGGCTGACAGATAGACAGACCTCTCTTAGACCTTAATTTGTACACATCCATTAAAGCTCTCACAGAGTTTAAAACCCAATATTTTTGCAGAGTCCGTTCATTTGGAGAAGTCTGTCCACAGACTGCCCTATCCACAGGCAAGTTTGTTGAGGGAACCCAAGCCTGGAACAGGCCACCCATTCCCATCAGCCTGCAAGTACAGGAACAAGGGCAGAAAATGTCTTCATCAGCTCTGGATAATGGATTGGAGCTAAAAGGGACATGAGGAAACCTGTTCTGTCCATGAGACAAATGGTACGTTAACAAAACCCAACCATGCAGATTGTAGCAAAATGCTCAAGAGCACTGCAGGAGCAGAAGCTCAGAAGACTGGAAATCAACAAGCAAACAAATTAGGTGAGAAAAAGAAAAAAAAAACGCAAACCTAGAGAACTACCTAGAAGGTACATTGAGAAGGTGAAAAATTAAGAGCAGGGGCTTGTCACACAGAAGGGGAACCAGTATAAATTGCTAACACCCAAATGGAGGGGACTGAGAGCTACAGGAGTCAGGACTCCAAAGCGAGTATCCACTCACTGGTTCTCCTGCAACACAAGCCTTCAGACCAACCCTCCATTTCCCCCCCAAGGAAATCGCTGCACCTCAGTTGCAAGACAAATTGACCCTGTCCTGTCCAGGCTCCATCTCTTTTTCTCAAAGCCTGAAGACAGCTGACTGCAGAGATTCTGTGCACTCTGTCAAAGCTTGAATGCAGCTACAACTGAGGCAAGGGGAGCAGTGAACAAAACCTTTACCTAATGCTGCTATCAGATAAGCAGAATGGAAGAGCATGTCAGCAAGGGACAAAAAATGAGTAGATAATTTTAAGCTGCTGGTTTCTTGTTTTGCCACCAATATAACTGGGATGATCAGAGTTTTACCTAGCCCACAGGACACTCATTAAGTAGTCAGGTAACATGGCAACAAGGGCCACACAATTAATTAGAAAACAAGTCATTCTGAATTTGAAGAATATTTGAATGATGAGGCACTGGCCATATCCTGAACAGTGAGAATAAAAGACATTAACTAAATGCTCAGAAAGTAATCACTATTCATCTCTGCACTGAATACCAGTATAAGGGGTATATAAGGAATATATAAACCACACATCTACAGTAGTTTAGGAATGTTTGTAACACACGGACTCACTGCAGTCTGAAATACAACACAATAGTCTGAATTCAACCCTTTTTTCTAAAGAACAGCTAAATTTAAAAACAGAGAAGAAAAAAAATCAAAATTGAAACAGGAAAGACATCGTCCTTCCAGACACCTGTGATAAAAGTAGATTCTGCCTTTGTAAAGGCAGAAAGTATGACTGACACACCATGATGGCAGCTGTGGGACATAACACAATCAGTTGTACCAGCAACAGCAGAACCAGAGAAGTTTGCTTCCCCACTGATGAAGCCCCCTCCTCAAATCCCACACAGTCCTCTCTGCCCCTTTCTCCACTACAGACACTCTTCCACACTGTCACATGTGAAGTTTGTACATCTCCACTCTTCTCAGACTTCAAAGTGCATGAAATTTGATGGAGTTTCTCTATGAGATTTCCACCTCTCCCCATAAGCATGGCTGAGGGTTTTTAAAATTTTCAACCCCCTGCATTGATTAGAGTTCACTGCCCGTGGACAGTGCTACTTGTTGGGACCAAGCCACGAAATCCTGTCCTGCTCTGTGGCACACCATCTGGACATGTCCAAGAGCACCTATAGAAGTGCACATGCCAGAGCACATACTTTTACAAAGCATCGACTTGTGAAGCCCACTTGAACAATACCAGTACTGCCGAGAACTGGTCATTCGGGTACACTGAGGCTCTGGTCTTCAGGCTCAGAGCCCTGACACACCTCTGCAGAATCCACTGATGCCTGAAGCATAGCTGATTTCTCCTGAGCACTTCTACTTATTTATCTGTTTATTTCCTAGAACAAATCTCTCCCTTCACAGAGTTGGTATTAAAGTACCTTTTGTGAGCAAAGCCTCTGCTCCATTACTTTGGGGAAATGAATATGAAACAGGTTTTTCTCCTTTAAAGCTGTAAGGTTTCACACATTGCCAGTTTTATTAAGAAGCTCCTGTTTTATTTTAATTATAACCTCCCTCAGCATAGGGTAATGTCAGGCTTCTTTGTGGGTCCAATGGGGAAATATTTACTAAAAGGCTTCTTTATCAGCCCCTGCTCATTTTGGATGTCAAGAATTTTAATTACAGTTTTGGCATTTATCAGAAAGTATTTTTTTGCATTAGATAACTCTTTCACCTTGTAAGGTTATAAGCAAGAACACTTGGATTTGTTCACGGCAGTTTTTTAATATTGTTGAATTCCTCTTCTTCCTGAAAGAGAAAGGTTGAATTCTATTCCTTACCACATAGGAAGAAAAGGCAGACAGTAGAATTTATACCAGATGACCTCATTCTCTTCAACATCCCTTCAATACAGTGAAAATCAGCTTCTGGTCACTCCATAGGAACTACTTTCTCCTGCAAATCTCTCATTATTAGTACTAGCTATTACTGGTGCTACTTACTCACAAAATAGGACTTCTGTAGGTATCTGTTTCTTTGCCAGATCTTAGCTGAAATCTGTGCTAATTAATTGCCTCTGGGTGATTGTTGCTCCTACTGTGCTTGTTTCAACCAAATGGGTCAGAGAGTTGGAAGGGTTTTATCATATTTGAAACAACTGAATATACTTGAATTCTTATTTTCCAGAATAATCAGTGCCTTTTCTTTAGAACATCCTCCCATTTACACACTTTAGCGTAAGGACTTCAAATTTGCATCACAAATGTGTCATGGATTAGCTACAGATTTAGCTACAGTATAAAATCAATCACAAAACTAGGTATTTAGACATGTTCACTAGAAAGAATTAATCATGTTAATGTCTCAGATTTCTGATGCATGCCCATAAGAAAGAAATAGCCCAAATCTCATTAAGCATACTGTCCTCCAAGCCTACAAGGACAAAACTGGACTTTTCCTGTAAGGATTACATACAGAAATTGTACACTCAGATACAGAAAGGTAGGTGTTAGAACATAGACAATACTGTGATCGTTATGACCACTACCAGCAGCCTGACAGCAAACATGACGAATATAGGATAACAACTGACAGAGCAGGGTAGGAAAAAATGTATTAGCCAGGTATGTATGGAAGTGAACCACAACTTGTAAAACTTGAGATTATGAGACTGGGAAGTCTAAAACTATTCTACTAACAGATGGGATACTAGGCATGGAAAGCAGCCTGTAACTCACTGCAGAAAGAGAAAGCTTCAAGTCAGAGACAGTTGCTTCCTCAAGCAAGAAAGTGCAAGGTTTAACTAATGTATTGGCATCATGAGAAGTTAAGAACAGATGCCTACTATGTGGGTAAAACAACAGAACCTGGCCAAGTTCAGAAGTGGACAGCAATGAACATTTTAATGAGGCCTGGACAGCAGCTAGGAGCCAACTGCTGACCATGCCTGCCCACATAGTTGATCACAATCCTGCTGAGTGTGTGGGAGCATGTGTGCGCCTGAAGTATTTTGTAATGGACCATTACATAGTGATTTATGGACCAGTAGTGATTCACAAACCACAGGCTGAATAGCACTAGACAAAATTACCTTTACAGCCCCTTTTTAGCATTTTGTCTCTTGATTCTATGCAGCAGTTTGCCCATACAATCAGTTATTGTTGTACTGGTGGGTAAAAGTGTCGTAAATTACGTCCAGATAACAAGCATTCATCTTATTTAGATTGTCTTCACCATTACTACAGTACAACTTATTTATAATGCATGTCCAAAGAGGTAACTCAGTAACGTGAAAGACCTGAAGAAACAAGGACACAAGACGGCAGAAAATGGTAAAAGAGAAGATTAAGAGAACAGAGAAAGAAAAAAGGAGAATAGGTGAGACAGAGGAGGGAAAGTGATTCAGAGACCCTTTGCCATTAGAGAGCAGGAAGGAGAACGAAAGAAAGAAAAAAGACCCAGGATGACAAATCACATGCACAGAATCTCAAGTGGAAAAAGCTTTCCAGCATCACAAGTAAATCAACAGCGGAAACCGTTTGGGAAGCTTGGAAGGTACTCCTTGAAATTGCTCTGCTTGCTGGGTGCAAACTACTACAGTGATCAGTGCCCATCAGGTTGCTAAAACAGAGCTCTCTGCCCAGTAGTGCCAGGCATGCTTGTTCATGCTACAAACCAGGCCAGAGACAAAGCCAGCTGCAGAGTAAAATCAAAACGTAGACAAGCTACTACATTTATTTATTATTTATTTTCATAAATAATTACTCACAAAAAAAAAAACCTTAAACTTTTAATACCATGGCTGCCACAGTACTCACACCCTGCTGCTCCAAAGCAATCAGCGAAGCAGGAATGCTGCCAGAGCAGATCAGTTCTGCCCACTGTAGAACACAGGCATTCTTTGGAGCAGTTAACCTCCAATTAAAGACAACACAAAAAAGAGGCTTTGCAAAAGCCATGCACACTTCTGCTTCCACTGCTCACAGCACACGCAGATGGGCTTACAGCATGTAACTAGACCATTTTACAGCCTTTCTCCGGAAGTAACTCCAAGGCACATCAAATCATCTATCCCCCTTCTAGAAAAAGGCACCCATAGACAATACCCAGCAGACAATTCTAACTACTACAATCTCTGATATGTGGTCATATTCATAGAAGTTACCTCTCTCATCATCAATCATGTACACTTTGCAGATATGATCAGATGGTAATTTGTTCATTACATTCTCTCTAAAGTGCCACTGAACTTATACCTCTGAGTTCAGACAGTGAAGTCCCCATCTTCCAAGTGATATTAAGTTTATTTTTTATCAATCCATACAACTGATTTCTTCAAACCTAAATATTTCAAAGGGAAAAAAAAAAACAAAGCCAAACATAACCTCAACATACCAAATGCCTTGTTTAAAAACCAGACATTTGAGTTCTGGTCATTCACATGTTGATCTGCTGGATACATGGCTTTAGGATACTCCAACATGTGGAATGCCTAGCAACAGAAAGCTTCAGAGCTTCTGCTTTACATTTTGAAATGATCTGGGCTTTCAGGGCTTCCCTATTCCCCGCCACAGAACCCAGAAACCCACAGCTCAAGGTGTAACATTAGTTGGAAGCTATCCCAGCTAAACAGCGAGGAATCTGGAACCAAGAGCCTCGAGACTTACACAGAGGACCCAGGTTTTCCAAGCTCTCCTATACACAGGCAGAAATACTTTCCTCTTCTTCCACTCATCTCCTATACAGTCAAGTCAATGGACTGTGATATATAAATTAAAATGTATATATTCATCACACAGAAAGCAAAAATCCAACATTTAGCTCAAACAGTATGAAAAATCTTACATGAGCAAAAAAAAGTCCACACATGCACAGACATGTGCAACCCAAAAGTAGGAAAAAAAAAGAAAAATATATGATCAACCTTATCAGTGGTTTAACTAAGTTTAAAGAAATGTTCATGGACAAGTTCAAATTCTTCTTAACTCTATAACTCCAGCTGGTTTTTTTGTCTTTGTTTTTATCAGTTCATGTGAACCAGGAAGGACTGGGAGTGTGTTCACATCAGGAAAAAGGGATCTTTGTAAAAACAGAAAACCAGAAAAACATTGAAGACCAACACGAGAGGGGGATTCTTGATGAAATTAATAATTCTTCCAAAATCAGTAGTATCTGGGGAAAATGAATAGAAGGGTAACACAAGGGTAGAGGACTAATGGACAATCCAGTGAGCTCTTCTCAAAGAACAACAATAGCTCTAAAAGCAGGGAGAAAAATGAATTTGTGGATTCTCAAGGTTGTAATACAGGTATGTCTCGATCCAGACCTTGGTCTTGGGCTCCAGTCTTCCACCTTCAGAAAAGACACTGCCCAATGACACAGGTGTGAAGAAGAGACAAGGAACATGCACCCAGGTATACCAGGTCTCTGTCACAAAGACATGGGCAGCAGTGACAAGGACAGATACAGGCAAGAGCACACCCCAGTGGGTAACTTCTATCTACCCATTCTCAAGAAAAACAGAACATTCATCAGAATTATGAAGCAATAAAAAAAAAAGGCTTTGCAAAATTAGACTGTGAATTGCATTTCCATATAATGCTAGCTAAGACAACTGCTGACAGGATTAAATCAGGCATTTGTAGAGGTGACAAGCATACTCACTTTATAACACTAAGTAATAAAACATAAACAGACATTTCAAATGTAATACAAATTCTCAGGACACATAATAAATTCTAACCAGCATCTCCAAAAGAAAGGTTACACTGCATTTCACTGCTAAGAAGTTTATTGCCTAGAAACTGGAAATACCGGGTACAGTCACAAACAAAGCAGAGAAGATCTCTGCCCCAATGATCATAGAAAAGAGTGTTCCTGTTCAAACATTATTTTCTTATCCCTTTTCTCTCTATTAAAACAACAATCGGTTAAAATTTTTTAAAATTGCATTTCAATTGTTAAAGGAGACAAATTATGAAATGTTATGAAGCCATACAAAAATACTAATAACATGAAGATATCAAGGCTAGCATAGAAAATGAAAATCAAAAATATTAGATAAATTAGGGACTTAAAGTTACGTAGGTTACTGGAAAACAATTTCTTGTTTTTCCTTTTCTTAAGAAATAGCTTGTTTTAACATAACTATAAATAATAAAATATAAAACCAGATTTTGCTTATGTTTATTAAACATTTCACCACAAAATAAATTAAAACATTTGCCGAATGAAGAGACATAATTAAAACAGCTTTAAACAATTTCACCCCATGATTTTTTGCTTATCCCTTTGTTTGAATACCCTAAACTGACTTTTAATGAATAAAAATTAGAAATGCTTTTTCAAACAAATCATGTTCCGTATCTCAAATTATGCTTACACAGTCTATACTGTATGCAAAGAAGGAGATAAAGGAACCACTAGACCTTTAAGTTGGTCTTTAATATAAGTGACATCTTGTTAGTATTTCCTTGACTGGGCAAATATTAGCTCACAGCTTTGAACACCACAGCACAATCCCTATTTATTGTGTAATGTTTGGTGGCTTTTACTTTTTTTTTAAACATCTTATGAGGAAACAATCGATCTGACATTCTCATGTTGCCAATTTAATAAGGTTTCCACAGCAATATAGTCTACCTTTTTACCTATAGGTGTTTATAGGTGTTTTCCACTGAGCCTGTATGTTGCCTTTAAGATTTAAATTGTTACTGTAACTGCCCTAATTCATTGCAGATTTGAAAAACCACAAAAGGCATCACATATATAAAACTGCATTCTAAACTCAGTTTCAAGAAGAAGCAGAACATAATGCTGATAGCTGAATGAAGAACCTAATATAAAAACTATTTACTGTTCTTTACTATACCAGATGACGTTTACAGCTTAAGGGAAGCCAAAGGTGGTCATGGGGAAAGCAAGCAGTACCCACTGAAGTCAAACAGAAAACAAATGGCAACTGCTGTGCAACACATTATGGGGAAGGTAGCTGAGGTATATTAAGTCCATCACCATCAAAAAGACAAGCCTAGAAGCTCAGTAAAGCAGAACCAAAACCGGAAGATGTCTGAGACCAATCTCTGAAACAATCTGAATTGTAGTCCAAATTACTGGGACATCAGGAGAAAGGCTGAAGATTAAATCAGTCTCTTACAGATGAATGCAAGAGTCATAAAAACATTTAGGTTGGAAAAGAGCCTTAAGACTATCAACTCCAAACAAACCTAGCAATACCAAGTCCAACTTGGCACAATCCTTCTGTACATGTTTTTGCATCTCGGCGTTCACATCTTAGTATTGGCAGAGTAGACTTTTCACATGACTAAATGTAAATCCTTGGTTTCACACAAAAAGGAAAAAATTGTCTCCTCTCTTCTGTGCAACTGGGCTTACAGATTATCAGTTCCCAAACTCCACCATGGCAGATCATAAATGCGCTCCTGGAAGATCAAATAAGCAAAAGTGCTTTTGTTCTTGTCTACATTTATGCAGCACCTCAGTTCAAGGGGAAAGATGACATTTTCATTACAAAAATAATGTCCCTCTCTCCCCACTTAAACATTTATGTTCAAAAGATGTTCCTTAAAGACTTTTTCTCAGGGACATCTTTAATAAACACATTGAGATGCACCAGTAGAACAGGAAATGAGCATACACAAATAAATATTCATATGGTTTAACGACTTCTAGACCAATGTTCTGTGCTACAGCTGAAGTCTGTTTAAAGACATGAGTATTGTCCATTAACCGAGAATTTATTTTTTTAACTGTCTGGAAAGATACAGAGCACTAGAACAGTTTTATGGCAATGTCATATTGGAGAATAATATTGGGTTTATTCAGCTTTTTAATTCTTATTCAGATTACTCCATAGATGATCCATTTGACATTGGGTTCCTGCTTTTAGGGATGAGCAGATGGTCTTGCAATCTTTCCTATGTGTTGTATTCAGACAAGTAAGTGCAGTTCTTTCCCCAGGGGAAAAAAAAAAGGGCCTCTTTTTCTAATAGTTGTATTTTCTAACCAACTACTAAAGAGAAATCTTATACAATTCTTGTACACAGGAAGGACTACAGACCACAGTGTTCCCCTGACTGAAGAGGAAGACAAGAGAGTTCAAACTGCAAAGCAGATGTCTGCTGTGATCTTACATCAAACCACACCTCTGTTCCAAGTCACAAAATAATACCTACTTTAAAGAAGGAAGGCTTAAGGTTTATAAATCACTGCTGAAGATGAAACAAGCTAACAAACTCAAAGTTCTCTCTTCTGATGGAGAAAGCTGAAAACATGACAACCTGTCTGAGCGCTTTTGTAACTGCCTTTGGAAATTTTAATATTTCTATTACTACTTAAATTTCAGTAATATCTCCCAGCTGACAAAGCATTTTCAAAGTACAGACACCAGCAGTCCATAAAAACAGAAAGACTGGAATACAAAATCAAAGTAGTCAGGATTATCCAGAAGTATATGTATTTTAAACTGCCTGAGAATTAAGGTAGAAGGCACAAAAATAGCACTGCTATTTTTCCTTCAAACACCTTTCAATGCCAGTTTACAGTAACAGCTCCAGAGTGTTAAATCCCTCTTTCTCAACAGGTGATCGATCCTCTCATTCCACCCAAAGGCATACTCCAGTTTTCAAAAAACTAAGCCAAATTTGTAACCATCCCAAATGACAGCAGCACAGGTATCCTACTTTGAACAAATTCAACAGAAAATTCTTAATAGTTTCAACCACGATGCTACCTTATTTAGTACAGTGATAACTTCTCCTTCCAGCACTATTACAGTCAAATATGCAGTGGGGAAAAGTTTACGTTTTTTAGGATCCACGTGCACCATAAATTTTGGGGGTGGAGGGGGGGAACAAAAAACAAAGAGAAAGCTCTCAATGTTTCCACTCTGACAAAGACTTTTCCTCCAATGTGATATATAACAGCTTCTGTGATAATGAACTGGGAAATTCTGAAAACACAGTGGGATCTCAGACTTTTTTAGGTAAATGGTGTGTGTCCCTTTTGGTGATAAAACTGTCAGCTCTGAGAACACATTTTTTGCACATCACTTTCATCCACAATGCAACATTTTTCAACGAGCAGAAAAGATGTTTTTCCACCAGAAAAAAAAAAAAAGAATATAGAACATCCTGCAGTGAAAGAATATTTAACTTCTCTTCCAACAAAGAATACAAGGAATAAGCAAAGGAATACAACCAAAAAATAAATTTTACATGTTCTCTGAGTCAAAAAACAGTCTTTTCATAAAAAGAGAGGAAGAAAATTAACAGTGTTTTAAATCCCTTTTACTGGCTTTCTCTTTCCCCCACAAAACACGTATTAGCATATATCAAAATAATGATCTTTAATTAAAGAAAATAAATGGTTTCTTTTTAGAATTACCTTTTGATCCACTTAAACATACACATTATAAGACTAAACTTAAGCACAATGACTTCAAAAGGATTATTCATTCTCAAGTATGTGCCTCAACAGGACCGTGGCCAGCAGGTCAAGGAACATGATTCTCCCCCTCTGCTCTCGTGAGGTCCCACCTGTAGCACAGTGTATCAGAAGGACATGGAACTGTTTGAGCAAGTCCAGAGGAGATCATAAAGTTGGTAAGAGGACTAGAGCACCTCTCCTACAAAGACAGGCTGAGAGAGTTGGGGCTGTTTAGCCTTGAGAGGAGAAGGTTGTGTGGAGACCTCATAGCAACCCCCAGCATCTGAGGGGGGCTGACAAGAAAGCCAGAGAGCAACTCTTCATCGGGAACTGCAGGGATAGGACACGGTGGACTGTCTTCAAACTGAAGGAGAGCAGGTTTGGACTAGATTTTAGGAAGAAATTCCTTCCTGTGAGGGTGGTCAGGCTGCCCCAAACCCAAATCATTCTATAATTTCATTCATATACATAATCAGCAGCGGTTTCAGAGGCCTTGTCTTAGAGAACTTTTTCAGATGAGCATCAAAGGAACTGGGAGCAGATGCATCATCCATTCATACAACTAGAGCCTAACAGGCACTACTGTCATGATCTGATCAGAAAAACATGCATATATTTAAATACTTTGCTAGATTAGGGTCTCCATGCAGGACAGTTTGCTGGTTCAACCCTTTCACATGCACGTTCTGCTGATAGACAGATCTCTTGGACATATTATCAATTCATGACAAGCTGGTTTTTTTTTTTTCTTTTAATCCTTAGTGTGCTATCGATTGAGGCAAAATGTTTAATATTTGATTATGAACTGGAATCCACATGCCAATACAGAAATTTATGTGTTTGAACTTGAACACACAGACTCATAACATTAGGCTAAAATCGTTCTGTTTAAAGAATACTATCATAAACCATGACTTCAGAACAATCTCACAATTCACTTGTGCTCCCTGTGTATTGTACTTTACTAGCACAGAATGCCACAACAGTGGCATTAATCTTAAATCTCAAAATGCTTATCTTTAACCTTGCAAACTCTTAAATGTGTGTAACTACAATCCTGTGTATCTTAATTTTGTAAGGATACTCTATAATCCAGTATTGGGTTTCCAAAAAATTACAATGCATTCCCATAACTGCATAAAATCCCAAATTTGTCAATTAGGACATTTCAAAGTTGCACATAAACTGAATTTTCCTTTAAATAACTTAAAGTAACACCATACAAATTACAAAAAGGCACTTTACATAATTATTACAGGCAGTTAGCACTAAGGAAATAATAAGCAACACTTCAAGCAAATCAATTAAAGGCTACTTTTCATTAGTTTTCTTCAGAGTATCAGCCTAGACACCAGAGAGTTGTTAAGTTTCAACGAACAGGCCAATCAGGCTATTTTTTCTTTGTTCTGACTTCTTTCTTTGCAGTTAAAGAAAAATTAAGTATGCTGAGTTACAAAAAGGGGTCAGAAGAACATACTGCCAACTCTGGTAAGATCAGAAAAAAAGGAAGGAGTGATGGAAAAGGACAGAAATGTCAAAACTAGCCTGATGCGTATTGTAAGCTGAGAAAGAAAAAAAAAAACATTCAAGATTAGTTTCTCAGATGACAGGGTACTCTGTAACGTACCTACAAGGATACTTCCTATATTTAAACCTGAACAGGACATCATGAAATTCTCAGACATTGTGGTTTTTAAAATTACTTCAATTACTTCATGAAAAAGAAACATATGTACAGAAATACAGCTCAAGGCACTACATATCTACTACCCTGATCTTTGATGAAAGCAGAAAATGGAATATAGTGCCAACAGCTGAATCTTCTCTTTTTCTGTGGTTCAAAATATATATCTTTAATAGCAGACAGCAAATTATCTGAAAATTAAAGCTCTTTTCATATTAAAGTATGCTGAAAAGCAAGAATCTGCTCACACTAAATATTTAAACAAATAGCAGTGAATATATCTGAAATGTGACTAAGCAGAATGATGAACAACTACAACACACAGTATTCATGATTTTTGTTTTTTAAACAAATACATAAATATAGGTAGCAGTGCACCCCTGAATCTGTGGACATGTGAAAGAAACACCATAGGCAGACAGGAAATTTCAAAAACTTTAGCATTAGTGTACTCACGACAGACACAGAATATAAGAGACCATAAGAAAAGCTTGAGTTAGTGCATTATTTTTGTCAGCAGCTGTAATGATAGGAAAGCTTGGGAATACTAAAGCCTTACAATATTCAGACCAAGATAATATGAAACTTAAGTTACAAGATATGTTTGTTCAATAAGCGAACATAAGCACACAGAAAACATCAGCAATGTTTTAACACTTCTTGCTTGAGGAATGGGAGGGGGGTTTTGCTACTAATAACATTCCTGAATCAAGTCATTGACTCACCTGAGCTGCAAGTATAAAACAACTCAATTACCCTTACATATTATCCATTTCACTCTTTCTCTTCCCCCTCCATAGAGCTGCCCACACCCCAGATGAAAGCATTTGATCAACTGCTTCACTTTTGACATGCAAATCCCGCAAGTTTATCTGGCTCCTGCACATTTTGCAAACAGTCCCAGAAAGAGGTGAAGTTAAAAAAAGCACTACAAATCGTAATTTCAAAATGCGTTTCTGTAACAGAGGAGACATTTCATCAGTCCTGTCAAATCATGATGTATATAGAACCTTTTACAAGACAGTTTACCTAAAGTCCATATCTTATATACCATTTGGCTTGGGAAACATTAGTGTTGGGGAAAAAAAAAGTCAAAGTAAATTGCAAGTATAATCTTCACAAAATTGGAAGCTTTATCAAGTGCAACAGGTATTTTGAAAAAGCTAAGGCTCAAAATTTCTCACCACATTCAAAACCAATGTGATATTTACAAATATGATCCAGAAAATGTAAAACTACGAAAGAGTAAAATGGGTAGATATACGTGAGGGAGGCAACATATTTTTGGCAATAGTTTTCTCTGACTTTTCAGAAGAGACCTTGGACTAGAAAACGGACTCCACTAACAGGTATAGGGGCTCAGTAAAATTGCTGCCACCTTCAGAATCCAGCACAGTTGCATCCATTTACCAGGCAATCAATTTCACTCCCCAGAGTACTTGGTTGTGACTACCACTCCTCTTCCTGCACAGTTGTTGAGTAAATAATCCATTCCTAACACAAAAACGACTAAATACTTCACTGAAAATGCCACTAAAATTAATTTTTTGTCAGAGTAGTAAAAGTCTGTTTATTCCATCCACAACAGCCTCAACTCAGACTCTAGTCTCAACCCTATCATGAGGAGCATGGGTACAAGTGTCGATAAAATCCTGCCATTTCCAGTGCTTTAAAGAGATTTTGAGAAAGCAAAGTATAGCAGGAAGCATGATGCCATTCATTTGTTGGATCCATCTGTTTGCTCAGATGCCAAAAAAACTTTTCAGGTGAGAGGCAGCACCTGTGAGCACCAGCTCGTTGCTAATCTTTAGGAAAGAGGAGGAATCATGGTGAAAGAAGCAGAAGGGGAAGCTGCTCTTTGCAACAGCAGTACAAAAGACTCAGTTCCTGGTCCACAGAGATGATAGCCCAAATAAAAAAAATATAATTCAAATACTCCATAGGTATGTTACTTCTGTTTTAGTAACAACTTGCTATAAGCTTCTTTCTTCCTGCCCACGCAGAGCACATTTATCACACAGATATTTTTGACCATTGGATTAGGTGTGATGTTAGATGTAACTTTACCCCCAAAAAAGTGCCAGCTCTTGTTCCTAATTTTTGCCTGCAAAAAATTATTCTCATGAGCACTATCCCACTGTAGAAGCAGCTAAACTGAAACACTGTAGTGTGAACACCTGTCTCCATCATAGACAACTGTAGAAAGCTGGCACTACATCTGTGTCCCCAACTCATATCCATGGAAACAAAAAGCTTGAAACATGGGGAACCATCTCAGATCTGGTTCACTTAAACACACTCTCCAGTCACCAATATATTCTTCATTTTGTTGGTTAAATGTAAATGCATTGGTTTTAATTCACACACTGCAGTGTGGGAGAGAGACCATGTTTCACTACTGGGAAACTGCTTCAGCAAGCAAGCGCTACACTACATACGTGGCTCAGTAAACAAAAATAAGCATTTTAATTAGTGCCTGCCTTCCTAGGAAAGACAGTTACTGAGACGACACATTCTGGAAATACTTTACAACATCAAAACATGGAAAAGTTTGTATTCAGTTACACAATATTAAATTACTACTCCACAAAATAGTGGTGATAACACTTAAGTCTCATCCCGCTGGTAAAAAAAAAAAAAGAGAGAATTCTGACAAGCTCCATTGACAGTTATTTTTAGCTGTTATCATTACATTACAATCTTTGTATTTCAGGACATAATTTCTGTTATTTTTGAGAGAATATTTAAACTTCAATGAGAAAATTGTGGAATTCTCTAAATGTCTGTGTGATCCCAGCATGTAAAGAAGATGGTAAAACTATTAAAATATTCTCTGAAGTTTTCCCTTCAAAGTAGCAGAATCTTCTCAGTGGTGGTTTTCACTAATACAAAGAAACTAAAAAAGGCACAAAAAAGATTGAGATTGTCAGGCACAACTGACTCATTCTCAATTCCTGTGGTGATTTCCAAAGACAGAAGACAACAAAATTTCATGTGGAATATGTATTGGTATCAAAAATGTCAGTTCCTGTTTACCTGTTTTTTCCTTCTTATGTTCTCTTTAAACTATTTCAGTAGTAAGCAAAGAATACTGCTTTTAACTTTTGATACAGAATCAGTGAAATACAGAACTTGCACTGATAATGACTGAAAAAAACCCCAAGCATTAGACTATCAGCATCATTCAGAACTATAAAATCTGTCCACATCGTACCACAGGAAATGCCCAAAGAGTTTGTGTTCCCCAGCAAGCCAGCACAGTCTGTGCCAGTGGGAAAAAAAAAACCAAAAACCAAAAACAAACAAACAAACAAAAAAAAAACAAAAACAAAACAAAAAAACCCCACACAAACCCACAACCAAACAAGTAGCAGGGCAATACAATAATCAAGATCACTTCTATCCAACATAAATGTTATTATTTTACCCTGAATTTTGCAGGGTGCCACACTCATCTTTGCCCAAATGAAACGCTGATCATCCTGACCCCACACACATAGGATGCTGACATCTGTCTTTGCTAAGTCAGGATGGATGGTACTCTTGACAATTCAACATGCATAGATTCAAATAGCTTAGGTAACACAATCCAACCCAACAGAATTTTGCAGCCACAATCATAAGACCCTCAGGGATAACTGCTGACTCAGTGCATCCTTTTTTCAAAAGCACCAGCATGACTAAAGAGGGCTCAGAAATAAGCAACGGGGAGAAGGTGCATCATCAAGTCTTACCTACTGCAACCACCAGAGTGCAACATGCTCCTGACAGCTCTTCAGGGAAAGCCTTGAGCTGTGGCAGCTCAAGTAATTTTGAATAATTAAAAAATCCCAATCCATAGTAGGGATATAGATATGTATTGAGACTCAAAGGAAGATGTCTCATCCAAATTACAGAAGAATCTTACACTGAAGCTTCTGTGTTTCCAGTCATGTCTCTTTCTAATGTTTCAGTGCACAAGAAACTGATCAAAAACTTGTTTAGCGCTTATCCCATTCATAGCTCCCAGAGACCCACAAAAGTAACTGTTCCTGTCAGTGGCAAACATACTTCGAATTCTACATGCTGTTCTTTGAGGCAAGCTAGTGTTTGCTGCCATCACTCACTGCTGTCAAATATAACTGCATTTCTGATGAACATTAGCAAAAACTGCTTTCCCTCTGAAAAGAAAACCAAAACATTTATTTGCACCCAGTATCCCACATTTTCTTTCTACATGGGGAAAAAACCTTGGTTATGACCCAGACACAGTAGATGATCATCTCCCAGCAATCAGTGAAGACCGTATTTTCATGGAGATTCCGCAAGGTTTAATGAACTCTTTCAATACCACAGGCTGTAAAATGCTGCTAACTTGGCTGTGCAGATCACCAGAGATGTACATGCTTTTTGCCTATTTTCAGTTTCTTTCATGCTAAAAGGGCACTAGGGAGCAATTGTTTCCTCCTTTCCGTTCCCGTGTTGAGTCCTCCCAGTCCCAGTAGGTTTTAAGAGAAAGAATACAAAAACTGACACAGCATGCCTGATGAAAGCCAGCTCTAGACTGTCATCCCACCTGGCAATGGTCTTCACCAACATTCAGTTGAGAAAATGGAGAAAGACCAACAGTCCAAGACACAGTTCAGTCAAGACTGCAAGACTGAGGTGAAAAGACGCAGAAGCTCTGGTAAGGACAAAATACATACAATTTGTAATTAGTATTTTGTTATTAATCTATCCTCTAGCATTAGTGTTTTCCAATTTCAGATTTAGTCACAGTTTCAGATGCTGAAGGACAGGAAGGCAGCTAGTTAAGCCAGCTTCTTATGTCAGCAGCTATGATGGCATTTCCTTCCTTTTTCATCCTTATCACTCCCTCACCTTATATGTAAGCAACCACAGTGGGCTTCGCATACCGTAACTGACCAAATGTCCCGATTGTTCATGCACTAGGTATCTAGCTGGACTTCATACTAAGTCTAAGCAATGCCTTCCATGCATCTCTCTCCACATGCTCATCCCCAATAGCCAGTCCTGATTCTTAGGGCTGCCACTGCAAGCACATCCCCTCCTCACAAAAGGCTTTCTGCCATCCGGGTTATACTTTAACTTTTCAGGAGGCATGTGATGTGAGAAAACAGATAAAGACAAAGAGAAGGCCCCTGCAGAAGGTTTCCTATCCTAGGTCTCCAGTTCTCACTTTCTTCAGTTTCTGAGGACCCACGTAAGCTCAAGAAGAAAGATTCCTCTTGCCTTACCAGGTAAGAGCCTGAAATACAATGAACACACCCTCAGCCTTCTGTGTTGAAAAACTAGAACCTAATTTTTAACAAGTACCTGGAAAGAGCATGAAGCATAACCTCTCTAAAGTGCCCTTATTTGATCAGTTGCAAATTGCTAACCCACAATAACATGATTAAATTCAGTAACAGGTCCATATCCCTCCCTTATCTGAAAAAGTGATTCTCTTCCAACTTAAGATAAGCAAACAAGCTCACAAGCAGTAACCTTGGGGATAGATGTTTCCTGTCAGCACATCTTCCTTGAGAAGATGCTGGGTTTGAATTTGAGGTAGGATTCACAAAATAGTTGCATACTTTTTTTATCCTTGAGTCCCTGGATTTAAAACATTTCATAATGTTTTCTTTAAAATGTTTCCTAAAGTTCACCTAATTTCCGACTTTCAAGAACAATGAACATGGATGGAAGAGCAGAAAAAAAAATACAATCTTTCCCTCTTTCTCAGTATAACTGAGCTAACATGTCAAACATAGAGGCAAAACAACTGTGGAACGCTTAATACTTAAAAAAAAAGAAAAAAATCAAGGCCAAAGCATACTTAAATGCATTCTTAAAATTACCAAGCATGTACACTAAGGAATCTCAAGAAGTCCTATAGTGACTATACAAGATACACAAACCCTGTTTTCTGTACTCCTGCCAAACTTGATCAGATCTAAAGTTGAATCAGAGTTCCATAAAACACCTTCATTTAACGTGATTGGAAGAGGCATCAAAAAGAAATCCCAGTAACACTTTTCTTCCTATTTACTCAGATATCACTTCAACAAGTATTTTAGATGGTTCATAACAAGATATGATTTAACATCTTAGGCAGAAAACTAGAGAGGAGGGGAGTGTGCCCAGAATTTTAAAGACACTCATATGCTGGTACATTTTAGAAATGACAGGGTTTACTGCATCAGGTATACATTTCAGATCTTTTGCTCAACACAGAACACAATTTCTGCTCTCTAAAGGAGACAACTCCTTTTGATAATTGTGGTGGGGGAAGCCAGAAGCAGCACAGTCACTGCAGAGTACTGTTCGATTACAGCACAGGCAGCAGAATACCACTAACTGTGCTGCAGCACGCACAAAAAAGCAGCTATCCCCTTCATATTTTAAATATGGTTTTAGCCTCTGAAAACCAGCACAATATGATTTTTCACTTGACGTAAGTATCCCACATAATTTCCACAGTGAAGACATCTAAAAATACTTGTTGAAATGCCACTGATTGCCACCCCTCAGAAGAGATTCTTCACCACAAAGCACTCTCATAAATGCTAAGTCCTATGTGCACACACACACATGCTTGGAACATTAACCCAGGTTACTCTCCTTCACTCAAGGTATCAACTGTTGCCAAGGTGAGCCAACAGCACAGACCGGTCTTGCTACTTCATTTCAGCAAAACCAGCTAATTTCCATTAGCAAAATTCTGATTTTGTTGAGTTTTTAGATAACCTCCATTTCAGCACCTGACTTGTAAGAACAACAATGACAGGCTGCATGCTAAGAACTTTCTGAGGTAGGTATTCAATATGGATGGGGGGTCTGAAGCAAGGAAGGGGCAAACAGGGATAGCAGTATACTAAAATAACCCTACTTGGAGCAAACCCAGTATGTCTGCACAAGGTTATCACCATTTGCAATATCCAAGCAGCTCCTCACATCAAAACAAAGCAGCTCCTTGGATAGTTTTTAAGTTGATCCCTCGCATCAGAAAGCACTATTGTGGTAGCAGTGCCATCCAGTTCCTAACATACCAGATGAACTGAGCATCAGGGGAAAGACAACAGCCTTGAAGTGCTCCCCAAAGCAATGCTGCATTGGTTTGGACAAAGGGTGTCAGTACCCAGTGAACCTCTTATGCTGCAGTGCCTTGAGGATACGTCAAGATTTCCACACAGTCCCCACATCCTCCCTAGAAAACCCACCCACCTCTCAAGCCTCACATCTTAGTGCCCACAACTTCTCTCCCTTCCACAGCTGAGGATATGAGGGTCCTCTGCATACAGGTGCATGCAGAGGACGCAGAGCTCCCAAGAAGCTGCTAAAGGGAAGCCTGTGAGGTTTGAAGGGAAAAAGCCTGGAGAAAGATGGTACAAACCACTTGTGGTTCACCATAGACAAAATCTTTCCCTTTCCAGTTTTCCCAGCACCTCCAGCACTGACTTTTTCCAGTTCAAACCTGCTGCTACAAATAGACTTGAAATTAATGCTGCACAGTACCTGTTTATTATGACAGAGAAGAGGGGTATGGACTGTGGATATAATAAAGCCAACAGGGGAGGCTTCCCTAAAAGGGAAAGCCAGCAGTAGGCACATCGATAAACTGGCATTACTTATCTACTTATTTCTTTTCTGAGGTTTGGTTTGTGGTTGTGGGATATTTTTCTGGTTTGAATGGGTTATATTTTTTTTCCCTTTCATTTTATAGTTGCTTTTATGAATGATCACCACCAAGACACTTCAGCATCAAATGAACTTAGCAGGTCTGTTGCTATACAGCAAAAGTATGACTAGTCAGTCCTGCTGGTGTTCATGGGGCCGTATAAAGCCTAGCTTCTCTCACAGGAACAAAACACTGGTTTCAACAATCAGATTACAGGAACATAAAATCAAAGAAAATACACATGCATTTAAATGTTTGTTCTTATTATTATATTCTATAAGAGTATTATTATCTAACATATATAACACGCATTTGGGATGGATAAATGGATATTTGATATCCTATATATAAGCATGTTTGTATATGTTACATAAATACAATTTATATTAATAAATATTTCACGTCCAGTGTTACTCTGTATCTAAATCACAGAAAGTTATCGGCTATAATGTTAGTTTCAAATAACACTATTTACAATCACAGAAGTCTTCTCAGAGCAAAATGTACACAAAATGTTCTGCAGAGTAACTGAACGGAAATATTTTCTAGAAACAGAAGATGGGGATGTTAGCACAACTGGCTTTGAACCAGAATTTAACTGTATCTGTAATTGCCTTTTACTCAATGCCGCACTAAACTCCTACATTAGCTAAAGATGCACCTCCATTTCATTATTGCACTGGTTGTTTTTTCTGTCTAGTTTGAAAGCTTTATTTCATCTGTTCTTCATACTTAAGAACTATTAAATTCAACACTGATTAACTATTTTGACTATTTAATATTTTTCTGAGTTTAAATCAGAAAAGTTTCAGTGACTGGAATCCTGCTAAATTACTAACTAAACTTGAGTACTGTACAATGCAACATACTTCAGAAGGTAATGATTTACTTATGGCACAGAGGAGCTTTTTTATTTACACAACCGAAATACAATAAAGAAAAGCATCAGTGATAAGACTATTAACATATAAATCTATTTAGCTTAACAATGAAGACAAAAGAGATTAAATAGAAATAGGAATAAACAAGAACTGTTAAAAAACCAGTATTCTAACTGGCATTAAACCCATCAGAGCAAAACCATCATTGTTTACTCTGAATAAAGACAAGTCCACATGTTACAGCTCATGACACAACCTTTATGCAGAATGAAATGAGAAAATCTTTCCAGTTTCTGACATAGCCAGATTAGACCCTTTCTGAAGTTCCGTCATCTGTAAAAGCATCTGATACGCTTTGACAACTGTCATCCATCCTGTTTCTGTGATTCCTCAGCTACACAGATTCCTGACATAAAGAAATATGACCACAGATTTCAGTAATAATGTATTTACTAAGAGTAAAGACTAAAAATCTAGCTTTCCGCAGCTGAAATGCCTGCTCCCATTTCAGTGACTGTTTTCATGATGTCATATGTTTGCGATGAACTTCCCATTATGGATAGGATTTACTAGTCAGAAGCAGGGCAGCAGTTCTGCAACAGACCTTCACCTCCAATGCAAGGGAACAAGACTTCTTCCACACAGCAAACAGAATCTCCTCCTTTTTGATACTCTGTGAATCGTTGTCCCTAGCAGGACAGCTAGCTATCCAACCAGGCAGCAACCAAAACCAAATGCCCTACTTCAGGACTTCATATGCTACCACGGAATTGTCTGTAAATCAAAGTCGAAGGATAACGGATATACCTGAGTGTAAATGGTGTACCAGCCTTTTTGCCTTTGACTCGCAGGCTGAGGACACAGCAAGTGACACAACAGCCACCCACGACAGAAGCCCTCTCTGAGTAGAGGGTAAAGTTATCTTTTTATTAGAATAAACATGTGTTTTGAAAAGCGACCAGAAGCGGTCCCGCTTCCGTCAGCACCGACCCCGTCCGGCGGAGCTGGGGAACCCGAGGCCATCCTTCGGCCATCCTTCGGCCATCCTCCGGCCGCTCCGGGGCTCGGGGCAGCTCCTGCGGGCTCGGCTCGGCGCCGCGATCGCGGTCGGTCCGCAGCGGGCGGTCCCGGCCCCGGTGCCGGCGCCCCCCGAGCAGCGGCGGGCCGGGTCCGGGAGCGGCCGGCGCAGAGCCACACGCGGGGAAGTTTGTCGGAGTCACTTCGGAGCACCCCCGCGGCTCACAGCCCCCGGCCGCCGGAGCCCGGCCCGGGGCAGCGCGGGCGGCAGCACCGCGGAGAAAAGTTAGTCGGTGGGAGCGGTGGGGCCCGGCGCGGCGTGTGCCCCCCGCCCCGGCCGCGGGTGCGGCTCTGCCCCCGCACGCCCCCCGCGCCGGGGCCGCGGCGGAGCAGCAAGATGGAAGGAAGGCAGAAAGGCAA
>JAWWMO010000043.1:33715056-33759796 GCA_035047845.1 Dendrocincla fuliginosa
GGGCGGGGCCGGCTCTCGGCCGCCAGGTGCGGACCGGGCGAGGAGCCCCCGCACGCCGCGGGCGCGGCTGTGGCTGTGTTTGGGGCTGTGGCTGTGGCCGGGGCTGTGTTTGGGGCTGTGGCTGTGCCACGCGTGTTGGCGGGCGCGGCGTGGGACCGCACACTGTGCAAGGGTCCGAGCGGCAGCCCCGCGGGCCCCTGAGTCGCCCCGTCCCGCCCGCCCTCGCCTCGGCCGCATCCCGCCCCGGGGGTCACCGCTGCAAGGGCATCGTCCCTTACCCTCCGCAATTCCCGGCTGGCCGGTTTGCCTGCACGTAGGTGTGCGAAAGCTGGGAATGAGGAGTTTAAACAGAGGCACGCTTTCACAGAACGGCACTGGCAGCCCCCGGATCAAATAAACCAGAACTTGCACCAAAAAGAGTCCAGGACTTGCTTGTGACAGGTCGGATTTCTGTTACTATTACAGCCAATTCCTTGTGACCTTTTGACCAGAAGTCCTCAAATCTCACCACTAGAATTATTTCTGACACAGCCATGACCTAATAGGAGACCAATGCTGTAGCAATTAAATATTCCTTTTATTTTTTACAGGGGAAAAAAACCTGTTATAAAAATTCAAAGTAGCAGGTTTGAATGTTATTTGAAAATAATGATAGTAATACAGATTAAGCTTTTTTTTTTTAATTTTTCAAGGCACTTCAGGGTATGGACTGCTATAAGAGCTTCATCCTGCCTAACAATTATATTGTGATTATATTGCCTGTAATTTCCTCATATTTATAGAAATTATGGTCAAACAATTACACATGAACGCTTTATTCAGATGAAGATTTGAAGGGTTTCCTAGGTTTAATTTCTGCTGTAAACTAATGACAGTCTCCTGACACAGCATTCTTCTGTCTTGGCTTTGTGCCAGCCCTTCAAGAAGAATGTGTGTCTTGCTACTCATGAAAACCCCTTGTTTAAAATCCCATTGATGAAAGCTGCAGCTCCTGGCTTTTCCTGTCATGGGCCACAGTTCCATCATTGGTAATGCTGCAGGATCACTGAGCAGTATCACTGATCCAAACAGAGAGTAGGTATATCCTGGATTTCTGATAAGAGTATGAGATGAACAGTTGCTTTTGTTGGCAACTCCCTTGCAGCCTGTGAGAGGAGAGGTGACACCTGATCTAGAACAAAACTCAGCAAGATGGTGTTACCATTTTACCAAGTTAGAAGTGTTAGACTGGGTTTACGTCAGCTTTGAATAATGTGAGCCCTGATATTTTTGTTTCATTATTGGGGGCACTAAATTTGGATTTCCTGCATATTTGAACCCCAATCTTGTGTCCTTCATTCGAGAAGAGACATGTTTATGCTAATATTCTTCTTCTGTTCATAGTCCTTTTACTTAAATAATGTTGGGGGGAGCAGGTTTACTGGTATTTCTAAAGAAAAATGTGAGTATACATGTGAATTTCTAAGCATTATTATAAAAAGATTTCCAGCCAGATTCTTTGTTCACAGGGCAAAGCTTCCAGAAGATGCCTTTGGGCTGTTCAGGTAGGTTCAGAGAAAACAGAGAGAGACAAGACTCTGCAGCTACTAGGCCCAACAGGCAGTAACACAAGGAACAGGTGGTGAAAACTGTCCCAAGAGTTCCTGAAGAATACACAGGCAGGAATAGATTTCAAGGCAATGAAGTGGTTTAGAAGTCATATAGCTACTTTAAAAAGAAAATTACTTTGGCATTCACCTCTGCCATTTCTTATATGAAACCTGGGCTTTCAAGTGCTATGGGATGAAATAAAACTTGAGATGATTGTCGTCCATGTCCTAAATCTTACATACTACCTCTGAAGTCTAGCTTTTACTCCTGGCATTTCCATTATGCATGAAAAAAGTACAAACATTGAGCCTCAAAACTGTAGTTCTGATCCTCAAGCCGATTTTTTGCCAGCTCTGGAATTCTGTATAATTGTAGCTCAGAGGAGTTAAGAAGTAGATTGCCCTACTCTTCAGTTCACAATAAGCCATTTTCTAGCTATTTTTTTTAATAGTGTCATCACTTTGAATGTGAGTAAGAATTCCTTAGGACTGAATGTGGGATTTTTCAGAATCCTGCAGGAGTCATAAAATCCCAGCTGCTGGTTTGGATTTGCTCCAGAAGTGTGTTTCAAAATGAGGGATAAGTCCTTCTTTTACTAAATATCACTGACTTCTCAGGAATAAATATACTACATAGTAAATAACTGACAATATTTACATCATTGAATGAAATATACATGCTCCTCTGTGTCTTATGCAGGACTTTGCAAATAAACCATTCTAGGCAATGGCATTCTATAATTTCCCATTTCTTTGCTGCAGGAGAAGCTTGCATGGGTGCCTGGCTCAAGATAATTTAATTGCATTCTCTTACTCACATGAGCTGTTTTACACTGAACAACTGCTTCTTCGTATCCCAATGCTAGTAATGGAAGAAAGCAGTCACCTGATTTAGATGTGCATTTTATGGTGAATATATCACACCAGCAGCATATAAACTTCCTGACAGTCCTTTTCCGTCTACAGCTTTTTCCCTCAGAGAATTTTAAATTAATCGAATCTTGATTTTCAAGGAAGCACCCTTTCTTCTTACTTCATGCTGTAGCATGGAGGTCATCTGAAGCACATACAATAAGACCTGAGGATTAATCAAAAGCAAAAGGAGGATAAGAATCCCAAAGAAAGGGGTTTTTTAATGAGTATTCTAAAGAAGAAATTAATTTTTTTTTAATTTCCTGTTCTTATGCCTTCTCTAAAAGCTAGGTAGGAAAAATATGCAGATGGTCAAGCTGAGGTTTCAGTTTCTGGAAGACTGCAATGTTTCTCAGTAACAGCAGATTTGCAGCACCAATTACCTTCAAGTTACAAGAGATGCTTCAGCTTCAAGTCTTTTAATCTTATAGCTTTTTTTTTTTCCTAAGTGACTGACGTATTTGCATACACATTTTTGATTAAGAAGAGCTTTAGAAACTGGTAAGGAAAATCCTTCAAATAAAAATCAAAAAATACCTAAAATAACTTTGATATTATTAAGATATTGCAACTTCTACACATTTCTGAATCAGAAAGGCCCCACATCTTCCATTCTGAATAGATGGAAAATGCTTGATCCTACCACATTGTTCTTGGTGGCTCTGTAGTATTTGGCTGTGCCATCTGGATAGAAGGGTAGGTTCTGATTCTTTTAGATGGACTGGTCACCAGTTCACGCCTGAGACTGTGGTATTGTATTCTTACTAAGGGTGTACAAATCACATTAAAATGTGATGTGATTTAATTAAAAAACTGATAGCAATCTTGCCAGAATTGGGCGGACCAGAAATGAACTCCATACAGCAGTATGTTCCCTGCCCACTGGTCTTCTATTTTCTTTTCCTTTCATTAAAAAGGTACTTTATCGTGAAAGCTATTGTCACATTGCTGAACATCATATCAAAAAGTTCATAGATGAGACATAAGGAGTATACCAATAATTGATTTTTTTTTAGATGCATTTTAGGAATTTTATTAACAAGAAAAAAAACCAGTTGGGCATCCTGCCCTAGAGTGGTAGCCAGTTATCATCAGCCTCACTGGGGAATATCCACCTTAGGACAGTGCAGAAGACATAGTCCCTTTGGCTTGCTCTGGTTATGGCCCATTGAATCTCTCATGTTTGCACAGTGGGGGATTTCAGCAGAGGAAGAGGCTATCTGAGCCTGCTTGTGGAAATGGGCCCTTCAGGAAGTTAAGAGTCAAGTTACCTTGTTGTCAGTGCCAAGCAGATTTAGAAATCAGACAAAATAGGAGTTTAGGCAAGTTGGCAGCAATTCCATGTAAGCTCAGAATCAGAAATACCTAAGTACCTAAGTAATTATAGTTAAGCACTTTTGTAGCTACAGCCTTCAAATAAACAAAAAGGGGAGGTGGGAGTTTTATGGACTGTGTTTGTGTGTCTAGGAACCTGCAATCCACCTGTTGCCCATTTTATGTGTCTGTGTGCCCTTGGATTTAGCCATCTGATGTTTTGAGGAGGCAGAAAGTTTTTCTCTATTTCCCTTAAAACACAACATTTTTAATTTTTTATCTCAGATCCTTGAAATACAGCAAACACGATTACAGTTAGCA
Source organism: Dendrocincla fuliginosa (assembly GCA_035047845.1). Classification (NCBI taxonomy): domain Eukaryota; kingdom Metazoa; phylum Chordata; class Aves; order Passeriformes; family Dendrocolaptidae; genus Dendrocincla; species Dendrocincla fuliginosa. The sequence continues at coordinate 33,719,193 of JAWWMO010000043.1, forward strand.
GAAGATGATATGTAGATTGTTGGTCATGACAACATCCCTGTGCCAAACAGACAGCAGACTTCCTGGGACTATACCTACCTGCCTTTTTCTGTAATCTACTCCAAGAAAAAGAGACACCATTTCCCAGCATGCTGAGGCTTTAAGCTCTGAATTGATATAGGTACCCAAGTTCAAAGTTTTGGGGTTTGTGTGCTGCCAAAATAAAATACCCTAATTAGTGATCGTAACCGTTTTGTTTGCACAAAAATGAGTTCTATAAATCAGCTGCAAAGTGGCACATGATTACCACTGTAATGAAAAAAGGCAAATTATGCAAATATTAAATAGCCTGACTTATTGCTGCCTTTTTTGTGCTGATATTAAAGTATAAATAAAATAGATCATTAACTAGAAAAAGACTTAAAAAATTGGAAGTAGTTAAAATTTTCATCTTTGGAAAAAATGTTTCAATAAGTAAGCAGCTAGAACAGATATAAGGAGAACATTCAAAAATATCTGAAAGAACCTAACGATTTTTTATCTATCTGAAGCCCTAACCAATATATATATGCATGTTGCCAACGTCCCCAAATTACTGACAACACTATAACTCCATGAATGACTCTCACATAATAATACCTGCAGGCATTCCCATCTCTGATGGTGTTTCACTATCCTCACAATAATAAAGATTATTCTAATGGTTCAACAAAATTTCCTGTATTTCAATTTGTGCCCATTGACTCTTGGTCTTTGACTGAATACCACTGAGAAAAGTTTGGCTTCATCTTTTGTACTTGCCCCAGTCAACTACTTACACACATGAATGAGATAGCTCAGATAACTTTCTCTTCTCCATGTGGAACAGCTGCAGCCCTCTTACCTTCACCCTCTGTATGTCAGGTGCTCCAAGGCCATAATCATTTTCAGGCCTTCATTGGACCTGCTCCAGGATGTCCATGTCTCTCTTGCACTGGGGAGCCCAGGACTGGCCCAGTATTCCAGGTGTGTCTCACCAGGCTGAGCAGAGGGGAAGGATCAGCCCTGGACCAGCTAGCAGGGCTCTGCCTGATGCAGCCCAGGAGGGGCCACAAGGGCACGTTGCTGCCTCCTGGTCAACTTGGTGTCCTCCAGAATCTCTAGGCTGAAATTCATGAGACTGATGTTTGCCCATTTCTCCAGCCTCTCAAGATCCCTCTGAATGGAGCACAACCATGTGGTGTATCCATCACTCCTCTCAGTTTTGTGTCAGCAGCAAACATGCTGAGGATGCACCCTGTCCCATCATCCAGGTCATTAAAGTCTGAGACAGTATTGGTCCCAATATCAAACCCTGGGCTACACAACTTACGGCGGACCTTCAGCTGGACTTGGTGCTGCTGATCTCAACGTTCTGCACAGTCTCTCTCACGTGCACTGAACTGCATGACACCCATCACTCTGAGCTCTCCACCTGCCTGGAGGAAGGCTCCAGAATTCCACTTTTTATTTCTCTGGTCAATATAGGAAAGACTTTCATTCTAATGCATGATTCTCAACATGGTTGAGGAGAGTTTTACAGAAATCACATAAAGCCTGTAGCAGAAAAGGAATGCAGCTTTGGGAAGAACCCAGGAAGTTAAAAGCTCAAGATGCAGAAAAGAATGGGCTGTGAGGTATCCTGGGATTAGGATGGCTTAGGAAAAAGATTGAAGAAGACGTGGAGGAAACAAATCCAAACACTGGTAACCACCATTCATGGTGGTTTTTTGCTGCAGACATTATGGGGATTGATTTCTGGTTTCAGTGTGACCAATGACATTATTATTGTCAAGGACACTGCATGTAGTAAAATGGGATTTTGCTTCAGATCTGGGGACAGGTCATGTATTTCCTCTTACTCCTTTGGTATTCCATGATCCAAGGCAGATTACATGAAGGGACAGAGGAAGAAAGAGGCCAGACAAATAAGTGACAGTCTTTCCTTAAAACGATAAAGTTGACAGGCAACATGAGTGGTAAACTTCAGAAAGCTATTTTTCCTGTATGAGGTGCTGGTCCTGCCAGTTCTCAGGAATGCTGCGTGGGTGAAGGCACAGGGGTTTAGAGGATACCAGTTGTGCTTTCAGCTCTCCTGTGCTCCTTGTTCAGCAGCACGTGAGGCCTTGACCTCTCCAGAAGATATCGTACTAGAGAACAGCCCATGCAAAACAATTTCAATTTGGCCTCTGAAATTCCCAAGGTGGTTACACTTTCATGTGCCTTTCCTGAATATTTCATTTTGATGCTTGTCTGTATTGAATTCTGATGAATGTATTTACTTACTTTTCCTGGCAAGCGACCTGCAGCCTTGAATACTATTAATGACACTCAGTGCACTTTAGGAAGCCCATTATCTGAAAGCCAGCTGCTATTTCAGGCACATTAGTTATACCCATTATCCACACACAAGCCACTTGATTGATTGTCTCATGGATCCTCACTAGCCCAGAAATAATGACAGGCCAGTACTGACCCAGTCTTGAACTTACAGCTATGAGGGGTAACCACCTCTATGGTGCAACTGTTCCCAGTGCAGGGCAGAAGTGTCTCATTACTGGAGGTTTAGGGCAAGCTCACAAAATCTGCCTTGAGGGATGGAAGATCTGGAGCCATTGTGACCTTAGGTCTCCATGCTGATATGATCCTGCCCCTCCTGAATCCACCATACACCTTACAATCTGTGCAGGATCCAACATCTCACAGAACATCTGCCTGTTGCATGAATTCCTGGCAAGCATGGAGGGAAGCTGGAATGAACAGCAGCAGGATGAAGGGAAGGAAAACAACCAGTGCGCAGTTTCAGGAGTGCCTCGAGTAAGAGCTGAGTTAAAGCCATTGACATTTTACAGGGGCAAAATACTCTTAGAAATATTTCCTAGAATGGACACAAGTTTTGAGACACTACATGCCCCACCATCCCTAACAGCAAATCTTTGTAACTGTAGGGTGAGGGAGGAATAGCCCTCAAAAGCTATGAGCAGGCTCTGCACTGGGGGTGTGAAAGACTTGATGTTGTGCCAGAAACAAGTGATTTGGAATGTGAAAGCACATGGCAATGTAAGTGTGCTCCAAGTGCCTTTTGAGACTGGGACCTCAGCTGTCTAGATGCATTTGCAGTTTTCAAGTTTTATCCTAAATCTTAAAGAAAAGGGTTTTACTTTCTACCTAGTCTAACAAATAGCCATAAAGCTGATATTCAGCTAGTGTATCTACCAGAAAAATACTGGCCACAATTTTTCATTTTTTGAAATGTAGATTAAATTTATTCTTTTAAGGAAATTCAGTATACTAATGCAAATTTATGTGAATGACTCTATTATCTGTATCTCCTACAATATACAGAATATTAAGCTGATCAGAGAGAAGCTTTTATTAAGGTATTTGAGATAACGTAATGATCTTAAAGAATGTGTTTGTAAGCCTTGCACCAGACAAGGAGGAAAACCTGCAATTATACTTTAGAGCAGGAAAAAACTGTTACAGAAATTGTTTAAAATGTTAAAAAAAATGTTAAGATTAGAGAGGCATAAAAAGTATTTTATCATGGGTTTTCTACAAAGAAGACAGATTGCTTAGTATCAATTACTACTACTGTTAATGCTAACAGCTCTGATCCAGAAGTGGATGCATGTATGACAAACCATAACTTTAATGATATGGCTAGTTCCACTAATGGAGTGAAAGGAGCTTTTGTGGATCAAGCAATCCAGCAGGTTCTGTGAAAAACAGTACTCACAGTGGCATTTAAAGATTCATACTCTCACTTTAAAACAAAGAGGGGAAGGTGTAGTATAGAATAAGCTGATATGAAATATCCATAGGTCTATTATGTATGTTTCTCTTTTGGACCATGGCAAGGCATAGTTTCTTGATAATAAGGACAGTCCAGTCATAAATCCTTTTGTTCGCAATTAGACACTATTACATACCTTGCCTTAACTATCCAGTATAAAGCAGTACCTCTTCAGAGCTAAAACTAGCACCATGTGTCAACTTCATTGCACAGTCTCAATACCACTAGGTAGGAGTGCTGTTTTTTTCAGACTTAGAAAGTAAAAAAGAAAAAAGATCACAAAGAATACTGACTTTCTTTCTAAAATTAATTCATTGCACCTTTTTACATACATACATTGTCACGTTCCCTTATAATTATATGCAAGCTGAGTAAAGATTTATGAGAATCAGTTGGTAATCAGAATTCAGGTAGAAGAGTTTATTTTTTAATAAAAAACCTATTAGGATCCTGTGTATTTCTCAGATAGGCAAACAACTTTCATTCACTATTTTCCTTAAATTTGTTTGACTGATTTACTTGCTGATCTAAAAAGGAATATTGGACTTCTGCATCAGAATTAAGCCTCTTCTTATTTTGACCAAATAAGTAATCATCCAAATGCACTTGGGAAGTATCTATTTTTGAATCCACTGCATTTTACTTCCAGCACTCTTCAAATATAGTAGAAATAATAATTGTAGTAACAATTAATTGTGGTACATTTGTTGAGTTACATTTAAGGATCTTAAATGTCCTTTTCCTTAGCCTGTCTTGAACAACAAAATGTGCAGCTGTTAGTATCAATAATTTGTACGTTCAATTATTCGATAGGGTTTGCACTCATGCAAACATAATAAAGTTAACTGGACAGGAAAAAATTGGACCATTGATTACCCCTCTTTTGTTATGTTTATTTTTAGCTTACTTCTTTATTTTTAAATATGTTGTGGGAATACTAATCTTGCTGCTTACCCTCTAGTTGTCACCTCCCTTCCAAATAGCCTACAACACATGTTGTACATACTGTGTATTTGCTTTAATCTGGAACATTTAGGTGCCTCTTCAAAATTAATATGATCAATTATAATAGCAAAAATCTTTTTTAGCAATCAATATAGTAATTTTAATTTGCCTAGGAAATGCAAAGCACCTCACAAATCAGTGGTATAACTGCTTATAGTTAATAAAAGTTACAAATAGTGAATTTTAAATTTAAAGGGAATAAATTGAAACTGTCACTGTTTTGGTTTTTTTAAATGAAGGATGGGAAAACAAATTTAGAACTAAAAGCAGATGTTGCCATGACACAGTCTAAATATTTAGGGGGAAAATACCATGAACATTAAAATAGCACTGTGTTTTGAGAATCTTGAACTGTTGGGGAACTAACTTGATCATTTCTTACTGCATACCAAGTCCTGGAAGGAGCTAAGTAGTCTCATTCCCTGTGAGAAAGAGCAGGTTGAGGTTTCCCAGCCTGCTGCTGAACAGAGCCTTCAGTGCTGGAAACCTTATCAAGAGCTGGTCTAGAAGATGAAGAAATGTGGGATAATGATAATTGAGTTACATACGTCTCTCAGAGAAAATGGCACCTCCATGGCAGACAATGCAAACTTCTTGCTTTTAGCCTTCTCTCATATAATATAATAAGAAGATTAATAGAAAGTATTTGAATAAAACACCCTAGCTAGTAATTTTCACTGTGACACAACTTGAGGTTACTGTGATATCATGCTACTTGGGAAAGAGCTTTTTATTTTTCAGCCTATTATTACTTTGTCTCCTACAAGTTTCCTGTACAAAAGTACCAGAAACTTTCTCAAAGCCTTTTGTAACAATAAAGACTGACTCAAAAAAAACCCCAAACAAATCCTTTCATGCCCATTGGTGACCCACAGAACAGATTACAGACACCAAGACAGTGTGATGGCAAGGTCTCAACAGCAAAGTAAAGCAGTTGAAATAATACACAAACAAGGGTGTCTGCTGTCTTATAATGTAATAAAGTGTCTCATTAAATAAAGTCTAATAGAACCAGCTCTGAAATTGCAGCTAACCTTTTGTGTAGATCAACAAATTAGCTATTATAAACAATTCAAATGCAATGTTTCAATCTACTTCAGTGTCTTATAATGGATATTTACACTGGGGGATTTCTGGGGGGAAATACACCTGCTTAGCTTTACTAAAACAATGGCCTCTAAGGCCTCTGAAAGAAATTCAGTGTTACGCTTCACTATAGAAGGGTTCCAAGAGAGGCATGATCTAAGGGAGCATTTCTTCCAGCCTTTCACCCACCGTTGGCTTCCCTCTTACCCCCTGTCCAAAGGGCCATGCCTCAAGCAGGCAGGTCCCACCAGGCAGGGGTCCAGACTGGGGCATGACAGTGCTGCTCCTAACTCTTCTCCTGGGGCTGCCACAGCCCATAGTTGGTCGAGTCATGGCTTTCACACCTAACTATTAGCTAAAGTTGGCCTGACAAGGTATGAAATATCTTCCAAGACCCCTTGTAATGCACATAGGTAGTGCATGCCACTCACTGGCATGGCAGTCTTTTAATTCAAATTATGTAGAGTACTTGCTACAGCACAAATACAGGTAACTTAGACCTGTGCTTGTGTTCATGCAAACACTCACATAAGCCATGCCACTGCTATGCTTTTCACTTTAAAATATGAAATTCATAGGGGCAGCAAGAAGCAGCCACCACACAGAGGATCCTCCTCTGCTTACATGTCACCTTCTTGTTCCTCCCAGTCCAGGAAGACTCTCAGATGCTTCTTCAGGGTCTGAAAAGGGAAGACCTAGAGCTCACTCACACTCCTGAGGAAAAAAAAAAGAATGAATCAATGGAAGTTGTTATTAACAGAGTGAGACAACAATAATGGTGCTACTGTAGAAGGTCAAACACTTTCACACCACTGCTGGCTAGTCCCCACTGAACTGGGACAAGTGATGAGGATATCAAACCTGGCCCAGGGCTGCAAGTTAAGCGACTGCCCCTTGCAGTAGCAGCTAGCACTAGGCCCATATGACTATGATTTGTAGCATAGATTTGTTTCCCACAGGATCAAAACCTACAGAAAAGTATGCACTGTGCATAGGAGAATTACTGTGTTCCCTCTGCTGGTATTTGCACAGCAATTTTCAGGTACGCACATCTCAATGTAACTACTGCACAGCAGGTACTATACAAACACATTTATGGAGAATTTGTGGTCAGTGAGTAATTAATCACTGTCTACATTTAAATATGGAATGTTCCAAAGAATACTGCTGCCCATGTTTAAAAACAGCACACAAGCTCACTATAAATTTTCAGAGGCTTTGCCAAGCAGAAGCTCTTGGATTTGCTTTACCCTGACTGAAACATTGAATCTTTAAGGTGCTGCTGTAAAAGCACTAGTGACAATTGCTAATTCACACAGCAACCATAACTGCATGGAAGGAAAAAAGCAAAGGAAAAAAGTAAGCAAGTGTACCATCATAAAGGAAGTTCAGTATTGTGAAGGTTCAGAGTACCTCTTACTTAATCTTTTTCTTTTCTACATGCATCATATTTTCTTCATGGTAGTTTATACCAGTTGTGAGTTTTGGTTTTGAATAAAAGGCATCTGTCAAAAAGTAATAGCCTATTTAGCATATGTGTAATTCTGATCACCCTCATACAATGAGCTTACTTGTTTCAAGATGTGATGGATGACACTTGTTTTAGTTTGCTCACACCAGTAGCATCTCCTTTCAACATAGTGTGTCTGGGTGGCAGGGAAGGCTTCCGCTCACCATATGCTGCCAGCGCTGCACTGGTTTCACTCCCTTTGCAGGGAGATGAATTTCCCCTTTTCCTAAAGGCAATGAAGTACTCACAGGGGAGGAGGCTTCAAGAGCACATCAGTATGGACTATGTGGAGAAGCCAGCAAAGACTAAGCCTACAGTCCCACCAAAACTTTGTGGGCTCAGGAAGCAGGTCCCTAGGGCATACAGGCCTTGGAGGCTACTAAAGCAAGGACCTCTTCTAGGGTTCAGAGGAAGTTTTATGGGATTCCATACAGTCCAGAAGGTCTTTGCTGGACCAAGAACAAGCCTGAAGGAAAAATCTTACATTGTACAAAGACATTTGACAGGCAAGACAGGGAAACGGTTGACAAACTCCTGCACCAACATTAGGTCTTAGCCAACAGCTTGTTATTGAAAAAAAAGTTTACAGCTGCAGATTCTGCTCAAACAAAATGCTACATTTAAAAGCTGAAAGCCATTTTGGTGCATTTAAATGTTCATTTCAAGAGGAGATGAAGACAGATTCACTTTGGATTTCTGACCACTTTGTAGTCCTATTGAACAGCAGAGGAAAAATAGGTGTCCAGAAATTCTGTAAAAAGTGGTTTAACTATTGAAAAGTGTAACAAAATAAAATAAATTAGAAAATAAGATGCAAAATGTCTTGGGAAAATGTTGTTGCTGGAATTTTAGTTCTGAAGGTTTGATTTGCATACTATAGTACAGATTCTTTCAGAGTATTTAATTCCCATGTCAAATTTGAAAAGTCTGATCTCTAAGAAAAACAAGAAAGTTGTATTGAAGTTCTAATGAATGATAAATTATAAGCCCAAAGTGGTTACAATTTGTTTGTGGATAGGTATATAATGTCATTGAACAGCTGGAAGGCAATAAGAATGATAATTTTCCTAAGTCAGTGCATGAATATACAGGGTGCTTCTCCATACACTGTTGAAATACCAAGAGTACATAATCACACTGAGGGAAATAAATTTTCCTCGCATACTCTACATGAAGTGTTGACTTGATTTTCTCCCTGGCAGAAAATGTTAGGAAGACAGAGCCAATAGCAAGTTTTCACTGGGAAATTATTTTGTATTTTACAATATGGCAGGAAACATATTCCTTCTGCATTGCTTGAAAAAACAGGAAACATACAGAAGAAAACCTTGAAAATGAATACTGACAATGCATTTCACATATGTCCAAACAAGCAAATTCTACATATTAGGCCTATTTTACAAATACAATTTAAATACATGAAAGATAAATTAATGCATCCTCTGTGACTGTATGCATACATCAATTTTGCCTTAAAAAAGGAAATTTCTTCCTTTTAAATGTAAGTTCTTTAAAACATATCAAGCTTCTCTTTAATGAACAATAGGGTGCATGTCAAGAATAGAGTTTAGATGTTTCAGAGCCTACTATATTAATGTGTGAGCTTGTTCTGAAAAAAAATGAAAATATAACATACTTTTATAGAGAAGATTGAGGTGATTCCACATGGAAAATAAATGTAATGTCTTTTATCAGGAAAGGCAAGAGCATGTGAATTAATAAGAATTGCCTCTTAATAGTTATGGAAAATAACTGTCAAAGGTAAGTGAAAAGGGGCTTTATAGAGTGCTAAAAAGTTCAAGAGTATTTAGGAGTGTAATGTTCGAACTCTGCCCTTCCCCTTCATCTCCTCCTCCCTTCTCCCATCCTGCTCTCTAAAGATGCATCCTGCTCTCTTCCCCACCCCTGTTTACCCCTATCCCCTTCAGCCTTGCCTGTCCCAAGGACCAGTGTTCCTGTTCCAAACAGCCCTCAGCTGCCTGAGTGCTGACAGAAGGCACCTCATGAGCTGACAAAGGAGGAGGAGAAGGAGGCAGAGAAACAGGGAGAAGCTATTTTAATCTTGTCCATCCTATTACACAAAATTCTCCCTTCTTTGTGGGCTTGGCTCTGATGCTAAGATCAGTGCTGATGGGCTAGAGGCACTGGTGTTGGGTCCCCACAGAGTGCAGGGCACAGTGAAGGCTTTATTCAGTGTAACTGGGTGAAGTGGGCAGCAAGCATACAGGTGTTCTCCGTGCCCAGGAGATGTATTTTTTTCTTTTTATAATCCATCAGAAGAAACTGAAGCCCCCCCAAAAGCCTCCTAGTAGACCTCTGTGAGTGTAGTAGATGAGCAATGCAATCCATCATAAATTCCAGTACATCAAAGCAATATTAGCACTGGGGCTCTTCATTTTTTTCCTTTGGAAAGAATTTGACTAGGCTCAGTGTGGCCTAGATTTGTCAAAGCCTGACCTCTCTTCCTTGCACTTGTGCAGGTGTTTACACTAGTGTTAAGCATAGTGTAAAAAAACCACAATGTAAATTAAATGCAATGCTGCTGAATTAAAGTTTGCAGATAGGGAATTATGAAATAGGGATTATAAAGAAAAATGACTTGGTAAGGAAAAAACTGTGGAATATTTATTTTCTCTTAAAACACAAAGATTAACTATTTAACTGTTTAATTATTCTTAAAACATATATTGTTCAATGATAGGTTCAATTCCACACAGCTTAACTGGAGTTCTTTAATGATCCTTACTGAGACTATGGAAATGCTTTTGGATTAACAACTCCATTGCAGCATCTGAATATTGTCTTTATTACTGATTTTAGTACTCAGAACAGAAGAAAATATGGCTGCAATTTGAGTTTAAAATGTGTCAAGGAGCACTCAATAAATACCTCTTACAATTTTTATATTAATACACACACCACATAATATTTTGAAAATGGAATCTGACTTGTTTTAAAGTTGTTTATGTTTTCTTTTTGTTTCTCAGTTACAATATACAATTCCAGATACAATGATAACTTAGTAAGTACGGCATGCCCTTAATTCATGTGCAGGATCCATGGATAGTTCTCTGAATAGCAAAGTATGAATTTGCCTCTGAGGTTGCTTCTTTCAGAAGCTGTATCACATCTGATACCAGGAACATGATTTGCCACTCCTAAAGCAGAAAACGAATGCTCAGAATATACCGATCTCTCTTGGCTGAGAGCCACACTTTCAATTTATCAGGCATCCTTTTCGGTAGTGGGTTAACCCTTATAGACAGCTAATGTTCACTCCATGTCTGCTGGAATACATTTAAGATAAAATATTTATACCTCTCCACTGGAATAAGCATTAAAAAGGCAGGATTGTTCAAAATAATGGTATAAATGAGGAGTAAAAATGAGAACTCAAAATAGGCTAATAAAATCCTTCTCAAATATGCAGATTTCCAAGAGAAAAAAAATGAGAATTCTTTTAATATCTGATTTTGATATGGAGGAAGATTGGGTATCACTGGTCAACAACAAGTTAGAACATATTGACAAGTACAAAGTGACTCCTGAGACTCTGCATGGATTTAAAAGGGTAGATCACATTTAGTAAAATGGATTTCATAAGAAGGTGGCATGGAAGAAATTATGAGTGAATGCAGATAGTTTGCCTCTCATTGTCTTCCCTGATCTCACATATATGTATATATAAATATATATATATTTATATATGTATGCATACAGCTTCAAAGATAAAGTTACTTTTAGCCTAATTTTTTTGGTAAAGGTATCCCGAAGAACTCTTGACATTTTTATTTGTAATCACTCAGAGGAACAGGACAGACTCTCAGGATATGGGGCTGCACTCAGGGAATGTTCAATGGCAAGTGATATAAAAATCTGAAGATAAATCTCAAATACTCACAGTGGCCACCTGGCCATGAACCCCTGCCTTTAAAAGGTAATCAGATCAAAATGTATGATGGTGTCCATTATCTACCCAGGTGTAAAGTCAGCTTATACAGATTGTACATGTGCCCAGAGGTCTTTCTTCAGTGAACTTAAAATAAGAACAGGAGTTTCTCTTGTAATGTAAAAGTGGCACAAGTCTTCAACATGAGTAAAATGACTCTCCACTGTCTGTACTCCTACCCTGGCCATGCGATGAGCACCACTTCCAGTGAAGGGGCATCCACAATTCCCCTGGGCAATCTGTTCCAGTGTCTTATCACCACAAATCAGAGTGAAAAGGAGATGATCTTACCCTGGACAAAGCTGGAATCTTACTCACAAATTTAGACCTGTAGAAGAGACAAAGCCTATTCCCATACATGGCTCATCATTGCAGATCACTGCTCCTGCAGTTTAGGGAGTCATACCACTCCCCAGGCTTTGACACCGACTCCTCTTCAATAATCAGGATATTCCAGTGGTACACTGCAGTGCAAGTAAATAGCAGTGGCAAGCAATTGTTTTCAGTTTTTACATTCTCAATTTCTGCTATGAAATACAATCACAATTTTTCTGGGCAACCTGTTCCAGTATCTCACCACCACAAATCAGAGTCACAACATATAATTTAGGGTTAATGTGCCTTGCACTGTTAATGCTTTCCAATTTATCGTGTCTCAAGAAGCAGGAAGCTCTTCTGACCTTTTCTCCCTTGGGTTTGTTCATTTAAAGGAGAAAAGGTAGCAAAAGTCTTGCCAAAGACAATACGAGGACTACACAGCAGATGGATAGGCAGACAAAGCAGATAGTTGGACAGGTATAGGTAGCTCAGGCAAGATCCACTCTTTCCAAACTTAATGACTTCTGCAAAGCATATGTATCGATCTTCTAACTGAATAGGTGCAACAATGCGATTAATATAAAGTCTTGACACTAACTGAGAAATAAACCTACACAATTGCCAGGACAATAGTTACATGAAGTGGAAATACTGGGAAAAGTGCCTCTAAATCTCTTCAGCAACATCATCAAAACAAACCTAAAGGGTAGCCATATGTTAACCAACACTTCTCTGTGAAAAGAAAAAGGAAAAGGGGAGAAGAGAAGGGAAGAGAGAAGGGAGGGGAGGGGAGGAGAGGGAAGGTTAGAGAAGCTTTGAGGAGAGGGAGAGGAGAGGGAATAAGCAAGAGTGGGGGGTTCATGGGGGACTTCTTTTTAATGCTGGATAATTGGATAATTCTGTCATCTAACTGGAAAGATCAGAATGGAGCAGTGGGAGAGAGAATGATGGAAATGCAGGAGTGCATTTAATATAAGGTAAAATAATTAAGTTGATAGCAAGTATTGTGTAAGCCTCAAGCTGTGATCTAATCAGCTATCACAGCTTAAGCAGGACTGGGCTGCATTGGTACTTAAAGTGGAAATCCCATATGCTATTGAAAACACTGTTGATGATTCAATAGGTCTTAAGTTGCTCTTCTGATTCACTTAGGGAAACAGATCACACAGAGCATGATTAGCATAACAGTATTAATATTAGAGAGCATATTTATTTGCTTCTTGTCTACTACACTGCTGCATTTTCATAGGAATATGGTATTTTTCTCACTTTGTCTTGAACTTTCGATAGCATTTTAGAGATATTGAATAGCAGCTATATTTTATGTCAGAAGTCATTCCTACTCTAGGGCTGCACAAAGTGATTCTCACATAAATGCCATGAGCTTTACACATTTAAATAGTACTATTTAAAATTTATAAGAGTCTTGTGAGACAGCAGCAAGGTTTTATCCAGAGTTCATGCGACCAGGATGAAAATCTCCTAAGCAGACCCTGAACAGCTGGGCCATGCATCAATAAATCACATGTAAAATCTGTATTCTTTTGGCTGGCAAATGAGCTTCATGGGAATGAGTTTCACCCGCAGATTGCAATGGCCTTTGGGAACTGGCTCAATAAAGTTTTTATATTAACATATACTTTCAATACTAATAGAACAGTACAAATAACCAGTTAGTGAAGTAAGTGTTATTATAGACACCCAGACATCATGGAAGATTTTGTGGGAACATAGACTACAAGTTTTGTGTCTTCTGTGGAGCATGATGTGCTGTTACACTGGAGAAGAATTCATTTTACATACTGGAGATAATGTGCTGAAGGGGGAATAAACGGACCACATCAGTTAAGTCTGCTACACAATATAAGGAATTTTAAAAACCACATGTCTTTGATGAGAGATAAAGCCCTCCTGGAATTAGTGCTACATCAGTTAACAGAAGAAGAAATAGGGATGTAGCAAAGAAATTTTATTTAAAACGCTAATGAAATATATTGTATAGTTCAGTGTGAATGTGATTTAATCAGTCTTTTATGTATCCACACATTAGAGTGGCGGCAGACATCCGTGACTAAGAATGACTTAAGCAGCCGGAGAATATGTTAAAGTCTGTAGTTTCGCACTAGCCCTATGAAGTCTATCTTGAATATATATATTATTAAAGAGTCCCACTCAGATGAGCTGAAGAAAAGAGGGATGGCTTACATTTGAAATTCTTTAACCTTCTTATGCTTAGACATGAAGGCCAAATTTCTGGTGTGTACTGAAGCACCTGAGTTAGAGCCAACCTGAGACAGCAGGTCCCCATGCCATAGCCTGGCACTACACAGAGGCAGCAGTTCACGGCTCAGAGCAGTTTGAATGTGTTTGCAGAGCATATTAGCTCAGGGGAGGGCCATGCCAATGCAGCTACACATTTCCAGATCTGAACAGCTTCTGTGTGTTTCCACACAATAGACTCTTGTATTCCTCATCAAGTTAACTCCAAAAAAGCCAGTCTGGTGTCAATATGGCCAGAAAACTTTGGGGGTTTTTTGCAAGGTAAGCCTTGGTGCTGTTTCTTACCAATTTCTCTGACAGTGAGTTGCATGGAAAGGAAATATAAATATACTGTCAAATGTTATTTAAGGTATTCAACACATACTTTCCAATGCTTTTCAATTTAGGATGCCCACTTCAAAATATATTGGGTGACAGAGTATACTTTTACATTTATGGTTGTTATAACCATCAGACAACTTAGGCAATGTTGTGTCTGCTATCATAATTTTATCTGAAGAATAATTGTCCAGTGTTTGGATCCTGCACTTTATACTTGGTGCGGGGTCTGAGGAGGTCTGGGGGAAAAAAACAAAACAAAACAAAAAACCCGCAAAAAAACAACAGTGAAAAAGGGCTAATCAGTCCCAATAAAAACTTAGGACCAACTTGCCTTAGGGATGGCTTGAACTTGCATTAGCCAGGGGCCTGTCTGGGTACATTTGCCCACGCGCTTCATGTGCTCAGTTGCCTTAAAGCCTGATTGTATTCCAGTGCATGCACTCAGGGTCCTCTAAAACTACGTTTCACAACCAAACCCCTTGAATGCATATTTTTAATCTTCCAGTAGAATGCAGTGCCTTATTGTGACACCTACTCCAGAAGCCCTCCAGAACCTGGTGCTGTAATCCTGGTGTGGTACAAAATGGTAAATGTGAGGGCCCAGTGAAATGCCTCATGGAGATATTCAGCTCCAGATTATGAAATCTAAAGACAGATGCCTACTTGTGAGTGCCCACAGGCAAGCCATGTGTTTAAGCTGACATGATAAATCCACGGGGTCAGAGACCCGTGAGAGGGAAGTTCAACTCCTGTCAGAGCAGAGGCCTGGGGAGCTGCTACAGACAAGCAGCTGGTGATGAGACACACTAGCACCTCCCTCCTAACCTTCTGCTCTGGAAGGATGTGGACCTCCTGCAGGTGCTGCCTCATGTCGACCATCATGGTGTGAATGGCTCAGCTACAGCTCAGATAGCACAAAGTACTTCAGTGCAGGCATCCCACTTGAGTTTCCCTTCATGGGCCCACTGAAATGCTCTCCAGGCTCCTGCATTGACTAGATCTCCATTGCCTGTAACAAGCACTTTAAACCCACATGTCGACATCCATGTATTGACACGTACATTTAGGTTTCTTAATTAGTGAATAATGTCCTTAGTGGTTTCTGCAAAAAAACAGATTAAGTGCACAAATCCTGAAGCACCTCTTTATGAAAAACTTAAAGCCCCCAGTACAGGAAAGGTGCTTGGTGTTTCTGAACTAAATCAATGTGGCAACTCTGTCCCCAGCAGGGGTTAGCTGCTGAGTTGCTTTAAATGCAAAAGACACTGGCAAATAAACACTTATTTTTGTTTCTCTTTCTTCACCCAGAAGATGTGGTGCAGCCAGGTCCTTAAAATAGAGTTGAAGCTGGAAAGGATTTGGGGCAGCTGGAGAAACTGTCAATGATGAGATGGCTGTACAAGCAAATGCCTCAGAGCTGAAATACATATGAACTAAAGGCTACAATAAGTGAAAGAAATTCACAGAAAGTACAGGCATTGTCAGCATGTTTCTTCCTCTTCCCCATCCTTTGAAGCCAGCCAATATCATGGAAAGCAGCCAGAGCAGAAAAGGAAGCAGCCTATATTTATAAGCCTAACAAGCAAGCATAAGACTTTGGGACTAATTTAAGAGAATGATTGGAAATAATTGTGCCAAACCCAGTTCTCAACAACTTCACAGCATCATTTTTTTTAAGAAACTGGAAGATTCATCTTTCTGCTTGGTGTGGAAATAAAGATATCAGCAAAACACAGACGGTTACAGGCATGTGGATATCATGGCCCCCATCATCCTTTTCTCCCACTATTGGAAAGTAGCTATTTTATCCTGATAATATATTCACAGGCAATACTGCTTTTTCTCACATCACTTTCTGAGAAGATAAGAGAGTTCCTTTCCATTTGGTACAGAGAATTCCACAAAGGTCTAAAAATGATGAGTTGATATTTTTTTCCCTTTCAGGTACTAAAGTTCATGAAATAAACTGCTAGTCTACTACAGATTTGGGTGAAGTTTTGCTGGAGCATTATCACACAAGAAGACTGAATGTAAGAAGGGGAATTTTTTTTTTATTCACCCTAAAGACAGAATAATGACTTCTGTTCTTAAGCAGTAGTACATCTCCTTCAACTCCTAATACTGCCATTTCATGGTTTCCTTTAAACTAATAGGAGTTTCCTAATAAAAATGTATATAAGTAAACTGACTAGCTAGGTAAAAAAGAGAGAAAATAATATGCATGAGATTGTCAAGAGTATTAACTTTGTTAACTTTGAAATGCAATATAGAAAGGCTTTGATAAATTTAATAGCAGGTAACAGTCATTCAGATTAGAAGTCACAGAGAACAGGGAGCAATATTTACTCAGGAAGACGTTAAGAGGGTTTTAGAGTGGTCAGCAGTTCAAGAACCTTTATTTATCTAGAAATTCAGATTGTATAAACACATCTTTGATTTCCTGAAATTGATTCCTGTATGAAAAGGCAAGCTGGTTTTATATAATGCTACACTTTCAGAAGGTAAGAGGAGTGGAAATTACATGTTATTATATCTAAGTAAACTTTATTATGATACATATAGCCAATGCATTGAATACCTTACTTGTTTTGATTCCTTCATTTTCAGTGAAGGTATTTTCAGTGAAGGTATTTAAAATCAATTATTTGTTATTCTGCCAGTAAAAATTATATTTACAAAAACAAAAGAACCCACTCATTTTTCAGTTATTACAATTATTTAAATGCTTCAGAAAGTTTTATGTTTTGTATAAAATATATTTTTAAAGGACAGTATTTTTTGTTTTCAGAAGGGCCTGGAATCCATAAGATTTGGGATGTTTTGTAACAAAGTGTGAAAAGTTCGGCAAAGGGTGGGTGTTGTCTGGACTTCTTGGTCATTTACAAACTTTTTGAAGAAAGGACAGAATAATGTGGAAACTAGAAGTGTGTTAAAAAAATTCTCTAAAACTCATGTCACAGTACATTTAATGAATTTAAAGCACAGTTTCAATAGCATTTTCAGTAATGGATAGTACATTCTGTATTAAGGGAGAATAATTGTGTATTACGATGGATGCCATTTTTCATTTGATTACCATTCAGTCCTGATGAGTTGAAGGGAACACTGAAATTGTCTTGTGTCCTTACTGTACCACTGTACCAGCTATAATCTTTTGCAAGGATATATTTTATATGAAGCTTTTTTTTTCTTTTTTTTTTTTTTTTGCTTTGTCATTAAAAGCAAATTAATTTTAAAAGGAAAAAGTCAAAATGGAACTCCCAGAGTAGAACAATTCTACTGCATGTTTCTATTATTAGTTCAGAGGTTTTCACTTGTTAGCCATTTGTAGGCAATCTCATGCAAAACCATTTACCAGTTTACCAAACACACTGAGTTAGTGGGTCACTGGTATGAAACACACTGGGGTCAGCTCGTGGCTCCTGTGTACTTCATGTGGTTATCTACACAACAGCAGAGCAAGTATAAATGCTGTCATTCTGATATGCAGTTATTTTTATTGGATACTAATACATGATAAAAATCAAGCTTCTGAGCTTAAGCTACCTGCCAAAATAGATGTCTGGTGATGCTGATGCTTTCCCTGGTTATTATAAGGTGAGAAAATATAGTATTCAGCTTCCATCACTTGATTGATCCACCATGGAAAATTTGACTAAGTCAAGATTCACTTTATCAACTAAATGATGAGATAGCAAATTGAGCCAATAGCTTGATCAGTCATTCTGTAAGCTTAAGAGATTGCATTCGAGAATGTGGCTTTGTGTATGGCTTCTGTAATTAATATCACTGGACCATGGAGGAAAAGATTTTTTCAAGATCTCTGAGTGAGATACCTTCAGAGATAAACACATTCAGATATCAAATGACCAACAGAAACAGAGGGTAAAAAAGGCATGAAATCTGTTCAAGGAGATAAAAAATACAGTAATCCTGCATCACCTTTTGTCATTAAAGGTGACAGGGACCCTTTTTTGTTTCTTTGAGATTATAATTTCACAGACCAAAAAAAAAAAAAAAAAGGTGTTGCCTGCAAACAAATCATAAAATCATAACTTGCTATGGAAAAAATATCACATTGTAGTAGGAGTTAATGAAATACACACTATCAATTTGTAGTCCTTATTTTTCTTTACTTTTGTGTTCTGAGAAAAGATGGATAATGTAGAGCCCAGGTGGTGGTATATGAAGATCCCTCACTTTGAACTCTGCTTCCAACACCAGCCACTAGTCACTAGTGACCAAGGACTGCAAGCCCCTAAAGACTGCCCCTAAAGATCACCCCTTGACCTGTACAGGATGAGTTCAGTGCTCTCAGACCAGCACCCAAGCAAAAAATGCTAGTACAAACCTCAGCAGTACTTTTGGCTGTGAAGACAAGAACTTGCCATGGTATGACAAAGTATTTTCTGCCTGCTTTCCAGATTAATTTTGAGACAAGGCAGCATATGGAAGCTTACTTGGTTGCAGCAGCCTCTGCCTGCTGTGTGAATCTCTGCCAACTGACTGGTATTGCATGTCTATCACCAGCTCTAAAATTCACATAACACCAAATATACATTGTATATTTCGCCTACTGCAGAGCTGGAGCCTCCAACTTTCAGGAGAACAAATATCAGCCTCCCGTTTCCACGCAGAGTAGACTGACTTTTTTTTCTTATATATCTTTCAAATGCTATGTCTGCATCTTGCTGTGCATTTCATTAAGGCATCATCTTTGATGTATTACTAACACACCAATTCAATGAAATATTAAGATGAAATGATCTTGTGTTGGCTAGAAGAAGCCAGGCACAGAGCGGAAGTAGGAGTTGGAAGTGTTTAGACTATTTGAAGAGACTATTTTTTCAGACTGTTCTGGAGATATGAAGCACTAGTTACATACCTCAGAATAAAAGACTCTCCATTCAACCTCAGTTTTAAAGACACAGCCCCTGAAGATACCATTTAAAGCAAGGGCAAATATCAAAGAAATGACAAAATGAGTGTCTTTGAAAAGATAGATGTAGTTTCAATCTTTTATATTACCTTAGATGAAATAATTTGAGCTTTCTAGCCAGCATGCCTTTTTCCTTTTTAGTAATACATGTGGTCATTCTTAATTTTCCCTCATTGCTTTTCAGAAGTACCTTAATGATGAGCAACAGGAGTTCTCCTCACTTGTTACTAGTTATTACTACCTGTCCTTCAGGATTACCTAGAGAGCTGGCATGAGATCACGAATTACTGTGGCAAAAGCTGCTGTAAATATAATTCACATGGCAAATATCTGCAATGAGGATAGATAAGGGTGCCACAAAAGAAATAACCTTGTTATCTCCTTTCAATTGTACTAGTATTTTCAACTTACATATGCTGGTATATCTTTTCTCCTTTTCTTTATAATAAAGAAGAAAAAAAATATCATATTGCATTCCTTCACAGTTCCTTGTATATTGCCTTTTCATTCCAGGTATTCACTTATCTCTGACTCTGGAAAAAATACTTCTTCAGGCTAGGTTTGGGGATAATGATTGCATGCTAAGTGCAATCCTTAGTAAAATAGATAAGTCTTTATGTGCACAAAGGCCTTCTTGAACTGGAACCTTATGAGTTAATGGTCTGACTGGCAGGAGCGCTGAGCACAGGAATACTGCTCAAGGTCTTTTGTATAAGGGAAAGACTTCCAGAGTGCAGGGGCTTGCCAGGCACACTGCAGAGGAATGAGTGTCCTCCTAGGTTAAGACGTCTGACAGCATGGACATTTTCCTGGCTTTGGAAAGAGAAAAAGCCAAGTAATAGATAGAGGAAAATACAGCAATATCTAATCAGTCAGCACTACTGCAATGCTTCAGATTTCGTGGCTGACACAGCAAGTTCCCTCCCCTCTGTCTTCAGGCCTGAGTGCCCTCCGCTAGCACCCTGACCTGGCAGAAAAGGCTGTTCAGACATGTTGCTAAACTACCACTGTCCTCATTTCTTATAAAAATAGAAGAAAAAATGAAAATACACTACAATATAATATGTAAAGAAAAAAAATCTTTCAGGAGAAGGGAGGGGAGGCAGGGCTGCAGCAGTGGGCAGGTGCACCCCAGCACCCAGCTTCTCCTTGTGTCTTACCTGTCTGAACCAGAAGCTGCCACTATCCCAGTTTGAGAGGATAAATAAGCACTGGTCTCTGGCTTCTCTGAACATGACCAAAAACTCCTGTGTGTCTCAAAGTGTATTTGCTTTAGGAAGATATTTAATGTAGGATCTAAGCTTTAAAGCAGTTGGAAAATCCTTGTTAAATCTCAGCACAGGATTTTTTTTCTTTTTGGCCTGCAGGCATTTCTAATAGTGGAACATCACTTTCCTGCCAAGACAAATTCTACCTCTTGCTTTTATTTTCCCATGCCACTTCCTGTGCCAATCAGCCTTTCAATTCTCCTGCAAAGCCTGTTAGAAAAGAACTTCTGCTTCTCTTTTCAGCACTGATTTCTTCTTTAGCACAGTATTCAACTGTATATGGATTATAGCCTTCCCCTTAAATGTTAACCTAGGTCTTATGTTGATAAAGATGGCTATATAAATAACACTGCTAAATAAATGTGTGCTGCTAAAGAATGGCACAGAAACATTTCCCCACAGTATTTCTGTTTCTGTGCATTGATGTAATGTGGCTCATCATGTGGACAAACTAATAGATTATTTCTTTGCACATTATACATTATATTGTACTTTCCTTTTTCTCCTACTTCTCTAAGGAATGAGTACAGTGAAGGTTCAAATGTGTGTTTGAACAGGGCAGTGCCCAAAAGGAGAGACGTAAACGTGCCCATAAAGGATCTGGTTGTGGCCCCTTTAATTCTGTGACCATAAATGCTTCTTGCAATCAGCTCCGAGGCTTCAGTGAAGAGCAGCTCATAGATATTTTTCCACCAGGACTGAGTACACCACCAGTATCATGTTTCAATAGAACAGCTGGTGCTTAAAAGGCTGGTAATTACAATTTTATTCAAAAAATCAGAACTGGTGGAGCTAAGAAGATCGTTGATTCAGATGGATGACCTTGAAAGGCAGATTGCAATGAACTTGTTAAACTTTTTAAAAAGTAAAAAGAAAAAAAAATGAAAATAGATCTCTCTATAACATTTCTGGTACTTTCTGGTAATATGCTACAATCTTTAATTTCCCACCAAATACTGTCATTATGAAAATTGACTGGAAAAAAATAGTCTGAAAACCCTCATTATTTTACTATTCCTTCCAAGGGTAGGGATGATGTTCTAAAAACTGCACTTCCCTATAATTAAAAGCTCTGCAAAATGTTATGTTTGAAACAGTAGTTCATGCTGATGGTGTGTTTTACAGAAAAAAAGAAAAGACAAAAAGAGCTGTACTGGTATGGGAGATGGACAGCCAGTCCCCATCTCTGACAGCAACATAAGCAGGTGCATAAGGAAGAATATGACTGTGTAGCAAATCTACAGTAATATTTCCTCTTAACATTTCCCAGGTTCCTCCATGTGTTTGGGGTTCAGACCCAAAACATCAGTGCATTTCCCTTTGGTGATCCTGTCCAGTGTCTGAAACCTACATTGACCTACAGCGTCTGCAGTTTCCTGCAGCAGAGTTCTACAGCTTAGCTATGAGTTCACTGAAACACAGAATCACTGGATAATTTAGGCTGGAAGGGACTTCAAGAGGTCTGAAATCCAGTCTCCTGCTCAGAGCAGGGTCAGCTGCAAGGTCAGACTAGATTGCTCAGGGTTTTATCCAGCTGGGTATTGAAAACCTCTATGGGCAGAAACTGTACAACCTACTTGTTCCAACATTTCTTTAGTCTCATCTGGAAAATATTCTCCTTTACACCCAGTCAGATCTGCCATTCAGTTCTGTATCACTTTGTGGCCATTATTCTTTGTTTTTCTGGCATGCACTGCCAGGAAGAGCCTGGCTCCAGCTTCTCAGTAAGGCACTAGTACTGTTTGGTAGGTGCTAGTTAGAACCAGTTAGTAGGTACTGCAGTCAGGTTCCCCCAGAGCCGTCTCTTTCCCAGCCTGAAGATGCCCCAATCCCTCAGTATCTCTTTTAAATGCAAGTGCCCTGGATTTGACCATCATGGTGGCCCTCCACTGAAATCACTCCAGTTTATTGATGTCTTTCTTGTACTGTAGGACCCTAAACTGGATGCAGCATTCCAGCTGTGCTCTAACGAGTGCTTAGAGAAAGGCAGTAATCTCGTGGCCATGGTTCTTCTACTGACAGAGCTGAACATGATTTCAGCTGTCCCCACTACACATGACATGAAGTTGACTCGTTTAAGCCTGCTGTCAGGGGTCCCAGCCCTTTCCTACAGAGCTGTTCCCAAGCCGCTCAGTCCCCCCAGGCCCACCTGGCTGTTAATCCAGGACCCTCCACATCCATAATTTATACAGCAGCATGAGGCTACTCACTGTTTCCTTTTCGGTTAAAAATAAATTCTTGTATTTTGTTGGCTTGTTTTCAGTATTTTACTAATAGTTGCCCAACACCACATGTGTTATAGCAAAGTGTGTATTGGATTCATGCTGCTTATATTTTGAGCGTCAAAGCTGATAAACATCTTTGTAAGGTTTTTTTGATATTCTGTAGTAACCGTAGCTAGTTCTGAGTATATTTACAGAGGTGACATACTGCTTTTTATCACCGTGATCAGCTTCATCATGCTGCTGAATTTATCTGGTGTTTCTTCTGCAATGCACCTACTCTTATTTTCTGTTTGGATTGCAGATATGTATATTGCTAATAGATATGCCATGAAGCTTCTCCACATTCAGGCATTTAAGTATTTGCAGGCTAGCAATATGTCACTTGTCATATGTTTGTTTGACATACAGCATACTGAAGGACTGCCAAAATATGTACAAACATTGTAAAAAAGAAATCCAGAAGAAACATTAATGCAAGTAAGGCAGTTTTTTGTGTTTGTGCTCCAAATAATTGCAAAGGGGAAACTGAAAGCTGAAACTAAAAAAAAAAGAAACAAAACCAGGAGTCAGTCATGTCGCATCAAGTCTAACTACTGTAAAGGAGCCAATTAGCTAGTCTTCATCCCATTACATTGCATGACTATAACCCTTTAAAACCACAACCAATGTCAGACAATGGTCCAGATACAAACTTTTGTCTTGCATTTCATTTTCAGAAGAAATTAATAAATATTACAGGGGTGAAGGGGCATGTTCTCAGCATAAACTCTTGCCCTAAATGATCTGATTTGGAAGACTCTATTAGTGGTGCCATGGCATTTTAATTTCAGCCCTTGGTGTGCATGTTGACACTGTTATATAGGTCTTGAGACACTGAGTTTTCTGCAGCCTTTCTGCTGTATGCCATTTCCAGATGTCCCATCTCCAGTGATGATGAGTGGCTTGACTAGCACCAATATGGTGATGCTCTACATGAAGAGGAATTACTGAGCTCTGCTGCAGTCCCACCTCCTGTCCCCTATTTAAATGCATACACGCTACTCAGGAAAATTGTGGCAAATTGGTGCAATTAGCCCGTGCATCAAGAAAACCCTGTTCCAACGGGGAACACCAATGAATGGACCTTGTCAGGTTTTATTGACACCTCAGTTACACCTGTATGTGTTATGTGAATGCAAACACACATACACATATGTATCTACATCCATCCATTCATTTTAACAAGTTGTGTAACTTTTCTTCGAAACTGTTGGTGCTGGAAGGCTAGACAACCATTCCATGCTGGCCATCAAGCCACTACACGATTATAATGCTAATCAAAGCCCGCTTTGAAATGCTGTTTAGTTTCATTACCATTACAAAGGAGCAGCTAAAGGACATCTAAAGGGAGGAGGGATAAGGGGGAGTGTGGAGGGGATGTGAAAGCTCTGAGACACTATAATCTATTTGAACAGCCATGTTTATTGGAAACAGGAGGGGAAATTGTTTAGCGTAAGCTGGTATCAATCACTGAATGGTTTCTGTTCCTTGTTATTAATGCACAGGCAGCCAGGCAGGGAAGAATAGGCTCTGTGGAAAGACAGACATCTCCCCATTAAAGAGGAAAAGGATTGGTACATCCCCCACCTCAAGACCAGATGGACTCCTGCAATCTACCATAAAGACTAATTTTTTCCCAGACTAGGACAGAGAAGTTATAACAACTCAATGCCTGAATGATCTTTTGTTATTTTGAAAAGTTTTGTGCCTTTTTTATATATGCAGATTGAATTGGTTTTTAAGAGTAAGGATCTCCTCCAGAAACGACCCTCCATCCAGTGGAGCACGAGGCTCTATTACAATTACACAATATTGCCTGGCTAACTATCTAGCCTTTGTGGAGGTGTAAATGTTTTACTGCATGTTTTATTGCATGGTTGTCACTTCTTATTTTATTAAAGAAACACACCCTTTCTCTTTCAAACAACATAGTCTTAATGGTTTGCTGGATTCATCTGTTTTGACTTAGGGTTAGCAAATTAAAAGTGAATAGTGCTATCAGAGGAATTAAATCAAGTGCCTACATTATTATTCTGCAATATATCACAGGTATGGAGGCTACAACCTCTTCTGGCAGTGTAAAACTGCTGGTAAGAACAGTGAAGGCAATGATCACAAGGACTTTGATGCAACAAGTAAATCCATACAAGAGCTTTCCCAGGCTCCCTGATTTTGTCTTGAAAGACCTCTATGGAGCCACAGTTGTGTATATTCATGACAGATGCTGAAGGATGCTTTTCATTACATTTACACTTAAAGTGTAAAGCAAACAGGAGTTTCCTGTTGTGTCAGTTAGAGCGAAGAAGTACTTACACATGCAAATAAATCTTAAAAATAACAGCCTCAAAACTGATCCTCCCTGTTTTCCTATTAAAAACATCACTGTGCTTGTCCATAATGAATCAAAATGCGTGCTCAGGGTTGGATGTTTAAAACAAAGAGTGGACATGTTTTCTTCTGCCGAGTTCTGAAATATTTCAAATAATACCTGCCAGGCTGCAGTCACATCATATTCCATAAGCTAAATGAGTTTTGATTAGGTCAATACTTGGTTGGAAAGACATAGCAGGCGAATCAGAAAGGAAACATTCACCAGCAGATAGCAGACTCCATTTTGTATGAGCCTTAAAGTAGTATTTAAAAGGGCACTATGCCACTGCAAGCCTCCAGGTTGACATAGACAGCTAAGATCTATGTGGCTGTATCGGGTTTGCATGGCAAGGTTTTGGTAGCTGGAGGCTACAGGGGTGACTTCCATGAGAAGCAGCCAGAAGCTTCCCCCATGTCTGAAAGAGCTAATGCCAGCTGACTCCAAGGCTGACCCACCAGTCTTGGAGTCCAAGGCTGAGTCCATCAGCAATGGTGGTAGGTGCCTCTGGGATAATGTATTTAAGGAGGGAGAGAAAAACCTTCCCGACTGCAGCTGGAAGAGAGGAGTGCCAATATGCCAGAGTAACAACTCTGCAGACACCAAGGTCAATGGAGAAGGAGAGGGAGGAGGTGCTCCAGGTGCTGGAGCAGAGATTCCCTGCAGCCCGTGGTGCAGCCCATGATGAGATAGGCTGTGCCCCTGCAGCCTATGGAGGTCCATGGTGGAGCAGATACACACCTGCAGCCCACAGAGGACCCCAGGCCAGAGCAGGTGGATGCCTGAAGGTGGCTGTGACCCCATGGGAATTCTACACTGGAGCAGGGCCTGTGGCCCTATGGAGAGAGAAGCACACACTGGTTTGCTGGCAGGACTTGTGTCCTTGTTGGGGACCAATGCTGGAGTACTCTGTTCCTGAAGGACTGCACTCTGTAGAAGGGACCCATGCTGGAACAGTTTGTGAAAAACTACAGCCCATGGGAAGGACTCTTCTCTGATTGGAGAAGGTCATGAAAGTCTCCCATGGGAGGGACTCACACTGGAGCACGGAAAGGATGTAAGGAGTCCTCTCCCTGAGAAGGAAGGAGCAGCAGAGACAATGGCATGTGATGAACCAATCACAGTCCCCATTCCCCTGCAGTGTTTTGGGGGAGGGAGTAGAAAATGTGGAAGTAAAGTTGAGCCTCGAAAGAAGGGAGGGGTGAAGGTGTTTTAAGATGACGTTATGTTTCTCATTATCCTACTTGGATTTGATTGGTGATTTCTTCAAGTTTAGTCTGTATTGCCCAGGATAGTAAAGGGTGAGTGATCTGTCCCTGTTCTTATCTCAATCAACCAGCCTTTCCTTACATTTTCTCTCCCCTGCCCAGCTGAGGAGTGGTTGAGTGGCTTTGGTGGGCACCTGGCATCCCTCTGGGGTTAACCCACCACAGTGGCTTTTTAGAGGAGCAAGGGCATTAAAACTGTCATGATTATGCTCTGCTACCTGTTCATCTTAAAGGGATCTATGAACTTGGGTTCTTATCTCAGCTTTTTCCTTCCTAGTATTACTACATTAACTGGTACCAATTTCCTTTGAGAAAACTAGTCATTAATGTACTGAATTTTCTATGCAGTTTTAGTGGGATGGCTGACTATAAAAAGTGACAATCGTAGCAGGGTTTATACAGGAGAAGCAATCTTGGGTAACTGCAGTGTAAACTGGAGTGCAGTGTAACCTCAGGAAAAAGAGCAACAGACTAAAGTATCCAAATATGAGAAAGAAATCAAGCCTCGAAGTTTGGGGGTGGGGGTGGGTGTTTTCTCTTTTCCAGACATTCTCCTTCTTTTTCGTTAACCAGTATTATTTTCAAATCTTTTCTCTAATGTGTCAGAAGAGGCAAAGGAAGTTGAAAATTATTCTTATAAAACTGGTAATAGCTGTGTATATTCTTGCCCATACATAAATGGACTGAAACACTTTAAGCTCAAAAGGCTGTCAAAAAAGTGAAACACTCTGGTTCCTGCTGAGTTCATGATCAGAGAGGTGTTCAAATACTTGCCCTCAACATCTCATTCAGGATGAGCTCTTTTTATTAGTCATCAAACCTTTTCATTCTTTCAAATATGAACTGATTGATAAGGGTTCTGCATTTGCTGGCCTAGTGACTGTGCTTGAAATGGCAGTGTTATTTTTGGAACACAGAATCTATGTTCCTGCACACAGAAAAGTGAAATTTATATTAAAATTAGTATAGAAAACAAGCATAGAAGCCCTCCATAGACCTCAGTCACTCAGCCAGGGTTTCTTTAAGAAATATAATTTATGCTAAGTCATGACACTTGGGCTACTTTCTAATAAAGCAAGAGACAACACATGGACATGTCCCTCAACACACACAGTGCTGAGCAATGAAACTAGGTTTTGATTTTAGGAAACACCTGATATGCTGCATGACATTTTGGTAACTGCCTACTTACAGGTATGATTTTATGTTTAATACAAAGATAGGCCAAAGAAACAGACAACACCCCAAATGGAACCTCCACTGGAACAGTATCACTGATGAAGTTGCATTTGACGCAGTTGCCATCACTTTCAGTCATCTCTGAATGGTAAACAGTTCAAATTATAAATTCTTTGCCACTAAATTGTCTGCTGCTAATTGCTCTTTTGCATGTAATTATCAGTGAGGATTTAATAAGTATGGAAATACTATTACATGCCAAAAAGTAAAAATAACATGAGAAATAGCAGACTTAAAGAATGTCTGGCAGACAAACTCTTTAATTAATCCTGGAACACCATATTGGCTGCTGTCTCTCTCAGTGAACATCTCTGGCAGAGAGATGGGGTTTTATAATCCTTCAAGCAAAGCAAGTAATATATTTGCTTCTACAGCTAGAAAGGTTTTGGCCTTCGTCTCCAGGTTATGAATTTGAAAAGAACATCAATATGGGTGAGAACAAGACTGGTCAAATCAAAGGAAACATAGGAAATCTAAACATAACTTTAGAATAATAACTTCTAATAAAGCACTAGTTCAAATGAGAGAGAGGTGACACCCAGGAGCGGTTTTGAACTGTCACTAGGCTTTCAGGAGTAGTTCCAGCTTTTGCTTTCTTTACATGATTTGTTTCTTTAAAAGCCATGTCGTTTATGGTGCAGGTAAAATATGGGAGATGTGGACAACAATTTAAATTATTGTCTCAAGGATTTTCCTCTTTTTTCTGATTAGGAAAAAGAATCAAAATGACCAAATAACTTTGCAGTGATACTATCTGCCCACTGTCAAATAGCAGTGGAAGCTGAAATATCCATGAAACATCCCACCTGTGGTCACAGTCATGAGATCATGTTGATCTACGCAGGCAGAGTTCCAAATCTAGATCCCATGTAGTTAGAAGCTAAACTACTGTTTGCCACTGTGAAAGAAAAATTCCAGTTCATGCATTCCTGTAAGCTATCAAACAAAATGAAGTGAAAGAAAGATTTGGTATTTTCACTACATTTCTCTAAAGGGAAAACATCTAGATTCAGGGTTGTTAAGCAGGTTAACGACCTGTTGCACAAGATTAAAGAATAAGTTTTTACTGAGAATGAATAGAATGTAAATCTGAAATGTATTTTCTTCAATTAAAAAAAAAAAGATTTATTGCTTGAATTTACTTAGTTGATGTTAGTTGTTTTTTCTAGATGCCTTTTAGTGATTCTATGTAGACCTGAAAATGCCTTTCACAAAGAATTTTTAAACAAAATTGACCAAGTTTGGTAAGCATAAGGCTGGGCTGGTACTAAAAACTGTAGGTGGGAAGCATTACAAGCTTTCTTTTGCTTTTCCTGGCTCAGTTCCCCCATGTAAATCTGTTGCCCAAAGGGGAACAACCTACAGAACTAAGCAGAATTTTGTTCTTCTTGCCTGCTCCAGTCTATATCATTTCTTTGAGGATTAAGAGGGTGACAATTATGCTGAGACATTTTGTATGTGATATAATACCTGTTTACCAGGAACTCTGTGACCAATTCCCTGAGAGATGTAGCAACAGAATTGAATCACTGTTGTCTCCACTTATTTTGGATTTAAATTGCCACCCTAGATACAAAAGAGGACAACTGTGAGCACACTGAGCCTTCTAAATCTTCATACTTGGTTGTATTATTAGTAGCAGAAAGAGACATCACACTTCAGTACCTTTGCATTTGGCCAAATGAATTCTGAAGACATTCTGGTATACTCTATTTATGTTAGCAAGATTTTTTTGACAGTTCTTTAGGCGTAGGTTTGCTTGTTATTAGAGAGGACGATCTCAGTCTGGGAGCTGTTGTTATAACTCATGTATGAAATTAAAGTGAATCTCCCAGACTTCTTTCTTTTTGCAGGTTCATTATGAATTTCTCTGAAATATTATTACTGAAGCTCTAAAATTAAGATAACACCACCAGATTGGATTTGATGTCTATTTTCCCTAAAAGATTTACGCATTCCATGTGTGACTGATTTTGTGATAAGGTATATCTCTGGAGGGCATAGCTTCAGTTTTCAGATAATTTTTTTGCTTTCTAAACTAGAACAGGAAAAGAAGAAACACTGCCTGATTCTTAGCCTTAGAAGCATATTTCTTCAGGACTTCTGCATCAGAGCAAATTAGATTATTCTGCACTGATGTGATATATAATTCCTGTATCTTCAGTGCCATCAGCTCCTTGTGTTTGGTTTGAAGGGATAAGAACTAAGCTGCAGAATTTGAGTGAAATTGTTTTTATTACTGGAGTCATAAGATTTTTTTATGGCCAAGAGAAAATCTACCACAATGGCCACACAATGTGACTCATTCTTAAATATGAGGACCTTTAATTCTGTCAGCATCAATTGGACACAAAGTACGTCCATTGCTTTGAATCTTTATTTTTATGTAGCCCTACTAGCAAAAAGAAACTGTTTCCTGTTTGCAGTTCAGTGCGCACTGGGTTTATTATTTCCTTTAAGTCTTCCTCATGTTTAAATCACTACTTATTAGATAATCTCCCAGAATTTCCTTTCTAAGAGTGTTTCGGTGCATCAGTTGAGCACAGCTAAGCTAAAGACTGGATCTGCTGCTTGAAACTATTCATTGATGGCAAGTAATGAAAAAGTAATGACAGCTGAAACAGTAACTGTCTATAAAAATCTGACTTCAGCTATTGTTGAACTTGTTGATCTTCAGTGAAAAATGAAATATTAACTTTAATGGAATATCACTCTCACTGTATCCTCCATCATCACGTTATAGGTTTTGACTGCTATATTTTTCTCCTTCTACTGTAAAATGAGTCTTTTTCAAGAACAAAAAAGACTGATTGCTCCATTAGTTCTTGATATCATTCACCACTTAGGACAACGTTCATTTCCTTTTGCACTCCATTTGCATTCCCTAATCACTGGAAATACCCTGGAAAATCTTATCCTATTTGATAACTCAGTCAAGAATATTTTTTTGCTGAAGCCCTATTTTGTTCCGATTCCTAGAAGTATGGTCTTGTTCTTTTGTCATTTATATTGAGCATGAATTATGACGGATCTTAGGATGAGTCATGTGAACTGTGTAAATACATTTTAAACCCATTGCAGTAGTTTTTCGTGAGAACTGTTGGTAAGCAAAACAAATATGCATGAGATAGTTAGCAAGTTGTGTGAATTTCAGTATTATTGGAAGTAACTATGAATGTGTATCAAGACTACAGGTCTAACAACACATAAAATTGAATTCCTAGCTTCCATTTTGAATCACCTGATTCTGTTTACATAGAAATTTTAATCCTTGATGGGAAAAAGTATGAAAAGCCGGGGCTTACTTGACCCTATATGACACCAACTGTATGGGCCAAAAGAGAGACAGCTGGAGTAAATGATCTTGTCAAAACAGAAAGTAACAGTAAGGAGGCAGCACAGAGGGACTGAGCGATTCATATCAGTTTTTTAAAAGCAGTGGTGTATTTTCAGCCATTACTCCTTTACCTTTTTTGTCAAGGGCTCCAATTGGTCAGCTTTTTCATGCTAAAAAAAAAGGTGAATGTAAATAACTCTAGTTTACTAGCGTTGATTGCTACTGAGATTGTGTCCATAAAGAAATTATTCTAGAATAAGACCTGTACAAAGCTAAAGAACTGCAGTTGTCATCAAATAACTTTTTTAGAAGAATATTATTTTATATTAAGAGTATCCACATTATAAGCTTTCCGCACATATTCTAAAAGATGCATGTTGGGAACACTTCCATGGAAAAAGCTTATTTTTCAAAAGTAGATGCTGTTCATACTTTCTTATTGCTCTTATGCCATATTCTGCACACATCAAGAAGGATGCTGAATTGGTGCTTGACATAAAGATTACTTCAACAACATCATTAAAAGGTGTGAGGATGGCAGGGAGTAAAGTATTTACCAGACATGTTAGCAAAAGAATAAAGTATTTAACAGTGAAAATCTATAACTTTTTGGGGTACCCAAGTGGTATTGGGTGAACACAGAATTATTTATGTGACTGAAATATTAATAATACAGATATATTACTGTAGAGAAATTCAGGAAAACATTATGCCCTCTTCTTTTTTTTCCTGCTGTAAAAATTAAAGCCTCAGCATTTTTACTGTCTCAAAAAAAAAATGACTTTACAATGAAGATTTACAGTAAAACTCAAAATGAAGAGAAAGAATCCCTAGCTGCACAAATAAATAAAAGTGTTATTTGATAACATGTGACCCCAAATGGCTGTTTCTTTTCAACAGACGCAATTTAATCTTTGAGCAGCAGGTGCAAAAGTTATCTCGAGGCAGAAGCCTCAACCAGGACAATTTCACAGATGGTTTACTTGGTGGGAAATGTAGGAATAATTGTGACATGGACCTCCTTTTCCTTCTGTCATCCAACAGTGGATCCCAGTACTTTATCTTAAAAGATACATAGGTAAAGATATATTTCTACCCCCTGCCCCAGACTGGAATGTGATTCAGCATATTTGCCCCTTTGGTCAGAGTTTAGCAATTGATGTGAGAATGGATTTTCATTTCAGTTGTTTTTAATCACTGAAAGGAACACATTTGTTCTGAATTACCTATCTGGACATCCAGGTGTTGCTAATAAAAGAGAATCAAATAGATTTAATGCTGCCTTCAATTGGTTCCCACAGTTCGGGAAATATATTCACCATCTTAGACTTTGCTTGGTTTTGCAAATGCGTCAGTGGTTTATTCTGCTTGATGCTGAAAACAGCATTTATGTTCTAACATGCTAACTTGAGCTAAGAACTTGGACAAACTGGGCACTCATTAAGGAAAACAAAAAATAAATTTTTCCTGACCTCTGAAGCATGTGAACTAAATACAGTCATTAAAGAAAGATCTGAACCTCAGGCCTTATATAGCAAATAGTAATACAGATATTCTTCTTGCTTAATATACCTGCAAAATACAATGGTTTGTTTCCCAGCAAAGTAAGTAAGCATGCATTAAAACATAAGAAGCCACTCTGGTTTAAAATTAAGCAATGTGTTTAAGTGATTTGTTGTATTTAAGCCAGCTGTGAATCAACCAAAATGGCTCACACAACCATATACCACAATTCACTGAAATTCTAAACACCATGGATCACTGCCAACCTCCTCTGGCTGCCCTGCAGGGGCGCTACTGCACCACCAGATGAGTCACCTCAAGGAAATAAAATTTTGGAGTTGGCTTTTTGAAAACAAAAACTCTTTGCATCAGTTTGTGAACAAACAGTTCTGAACAGAAAAAAAAATTACTTCTGTAAGTATTCTTCTAGTAATGTCTTGCTCCAGAAGATTGACTAAAATGGGATATTTTCATTGCAGTAAAATTGCTGCATTTACAAGCTGACCTTGAAGCACGTGCAAACTATTCCTTCAGGATGGTATCCCAGTTTTTCAGCTAGATGCTTCAGACTATACACTGTTGAGGGGTAATGAAAATCCTTTTCCAGCTGCTGATGCTGTGTAAATGTAACTTAATAGAAATCTCAGCTGTTCTCAGCCTTTGATGGGTTCCCAAAATGACCCTGTTAACACCACGCAGAAAAGCAGAGTGGACAAGAGAGCAATGAATGGAAGCAACCCAGCAACATGGACTTGAGAGCAATGAGCTTCTGTGCTTTATTCACAATGGCAAATGTGGAAGGGATAACATTCTGTATGTCAAAAGAAAAACTGGGCCACACACAATACTGGCAGATAACAGGAGTTGCATCTGATTCTCTGGTCCTTGGCAGCATAAATTTTGAGAGCTGAGGTACACAAGATCCTGCTCTCACAGTGGCTCACTTTGATGACCTCCCAATGGAGGAAAAGGCTGCAACATGGCATCTTCTTTCCCTCCATGCCCATCACAGCCGCAGAGAGTGTCACTATTCACATCAGGACAAAGTGACTGCTAAAGGCCATCAGGGCAGCTTTTTAACACTGAGTAGTGCTGTAAGTTATGACATCAGGTACAAGAAAACAAAGAAACAAGCTTATTTCTTTCTATTGTTAGAGAAAGCACCATCTCCAGAAATACTGTAGAAACGAACTTCAAAGACATTCTTAAAAATCGTTGAAGGAAAATATCATCTTTATCTTGCAATATGTGAGCAGACAATTGTCTCTCTGTATCTCATACTTCCAAATGACATTTCTTCTACAATATATTTGTTCCAGTCTCTCTGAAGCGCAGCTAGTAATGCAAAAAGCTGAGAAAAATGACTAACTTTGGCCTCCACAAGATGACAATAGAACAAAGCCCAGAACAAGTACCATTATAGCTAAACACAGATGTAAAATTACATCGTTAAGACTGGCAGTACCACAAAAGTGGTAAAAAACCTAAAAATCATATAGGTCACTTTGACTGTGACAGGCAGGAGATATTTCTAACATAAGTAATATGACTCAATTCCCAATGAATGACAAAAGTAAAAAGTTTGGAGAACTATTTTTGTTTTAGAAATGACATTCCTTTGCATCAGACTGTAGCACATGGGTTGACTTTTGTGACAGAAGTTATTAAAAAATACCAGATCTCCCAGTGAGAGCTACTGGCATCATTAACCCCCTGAGAGAGAACAAAACAATAGGAGGCATTTTTTAAGATTGTTTTTAAATTTAAACATATTGGTTTTGATATATGTATTTCTTCCCAGCATGTAACAATTTCAGAAGTATTATAACTAATTGCAGATGTATTCTTTGAAGAGCCTCCTCCTGCTTGAAAAATGCACATGAGATATATGAGATTCTTGGCTGGTACTCTTGCTTCGATACTTTGTTTTGTATTTGCCACTCGGATACATAAATTCACAAATAAGCCACCAATATTTGGCAATCCTACTCAAATTAATACATATTCATTATGACGAGAAATTTTACAAACCCAGAGGGTTTAAAACTTCTAATTGTGGCTCTGACATGTTCAAACATATGCTATCATATAGTATATCTCCTAAAGTTAGACCATACCTTGCCATGGTAATACATGGCTACAAATCCTAGAATGATATGCACTGCTTAATGATATATGTATTTAAACAACTTTCACACTTATGACTGTGTTAACTGATTTTAGCACATGAACATATGGTAAACAATTTATATAAAAGAGCAAAATCATGTTGACTCTAAGCCCCACAATTCAATAGGTTACAGTGGAAATATTTGCAATATAAATTAATTCTGTGTTCTGTTCAAATGGTTGTTGACACCCAAAAAGACCTTCTTCAGTCCTGAGCTGAAGAGACTGTCCCTTCCTTGGTACCACCACCTGGGTGCAGGATGGTCAGAAAATGGACAGACCCTGGAGATTTCAGTCCCTTCAGCAGCCCTGCCTCCAGGGAGAATGGTCAAGGCACAAATGAGCCATGAGTTAACTAAGTTTGGGTAAAACTCTAATGAGGACAAGGAGGTATGGCACTTTCTCACATATTAGGAGATTCATAAGCTCTGGGGGTTGGATCTTCTGACCTTTTAAAGATTTCAATTCAAAGCACTCAGAGATTTTGAAAGGAGAAGTGGCAGTTCTGTCATTACAAACAGTGAAAGCAATTTTACTGCAGTTTTCTAGTCTGTTCCTGTGCCTGCTACTTACTACTCTTGTTCTCTTTGCAAAATTAGGTAATGAGAGAAAACTACAAAGACAGGCTCTAATCACTATTTGAATTTAGTACTCCTCTAACAAGATTTTGTGCATAACACTTCCTATATATTAAATATACTTCACTCAAAAAAAAAATCAAAGAACTTTTGAGCTGATCAAATGTAAAGCTTCTCAGTCCCAGAAGAGTCTCTAATAAAGATCAGCAAGTGTGTGTTCTGGCACAGGGGAGGCCTGAACAGTACAGGTATTACATGTCAGGTCTAAAAACTGCAGTCAGCTGCATAGGGACACCTGGAGAAGTCTCTCCTGCAGAGCATAAGGAAATCAGAAGATATTTTTAAGTTCTGCTGTGAGAATGTAGATAAGAGTGTGCATTGAGTAATTACTATTAATTTATCTCTCAACTAGCAAATTTAAAAGAATACATCATATATTAAGAGCCATTCAGCTCCACCACGTGAGTTAAAGACTAATAAAGCCCTTCAGTAGAACATTCACAGAGTATGAAAAAGATCAAAACATGAGTCAGTTTCTGGCAGCCAGCAGAGACACATCTTGACAGGCAGTGGACTATGTTCATTGGTCAAGTGGTGGTAGGCTGGCAACAGCCATCTGTTCCAAGAGGAGAGTCACTGAGTCACTTTACCTTGGACGATCCAGTGGATGAGTCAGCTTTGCTCCAAGAAATCAGGCACTGCAAAGTTACACTCCATTCCATCAATTCATTCATTGCAATTTAGTTTTAGCCCTCTCTGTTCACCTTGATTCATGGCACAATAATTGTATTTGTATTTTTTTCAACTTTGCTGTTACTGAGAGTCTGATAAATGTGGCAGATAGCACATTCTGTTGGCCTGAAGTGAAGCACTCAAGTAAGAATAAAGAGAACAACAGTAGTGTTGTTATGTCAGGAAATGGAACAGATTAGCCCTTATGTCCACTTTGACAAACACTGATTTGTAATTAACCAGTGTACTAATGTTGAAATTTCTAAATTACCAGTATGGTCAAGGCTTTTCTGAAATGTAGGATACAGAATAAAAAAAATCCATAGCACAACTACCTCTTGTTCTAATAAGCCTCAATAGTGCTAAGAGTTAATTTGTACTTTTACAACTTCTGAGGCACAAAGAATATTTTTCAGTAACAAGTTCCAATTAAACAAGTGTTTTTAAGTTTACTGAAGACAGCTGTCTCAAGTACAAGCATTACTGATATATTATACGAAGAAAGCTGAGTGTACTGACATAAAGGGAAACATAAAGGGCTCTGAAGGAATTACAAATCTAGAGTTGTGATAAGGAATGAAAATGCAAATGGTCAAGCAAAAAGAAAAACAACCTGGACTGATTTTCAG
Organism: Dendrocincla fuliginosa; assembly: GCA_035047845.1. Classification (NCBI taxonomy): domain Eukaryota; kingdom Metazoa; phylum Chordata; class Aves; order Passeriformes; family Dendrocolaptidae; genus Dendrocincla; species Dendrocincla fuliginosa. The sequence continues at coordinate 33,755,749 of JAWWMO010000043.1, forward strand.
GAGATATGTTAAGGAAGAAAAAAATCTTTTGTTCTGTAGACTGAGTTCATTTGGCATGAAAATAATACAATGATAAAAATCTTTCAATCTAAATTTCTGGCTCATATTTCAAATCAGATTGCACTTGAAAGATTAATTTTCTTTTTTATTTTTGTGTGGTTGTGGTATGCATTTGAAATTGACCACAGATCCTGCAGAAAGCTGTGCAGTGTTTAGCAATCAGAAGGAAAATTTCTTTCAGCATTATTAGGGGGAGGGGTGTTGATTTTTTTTTAACCTTTTAATTAAAAGCCTGTTACGTTTTTTTCCTTTAAGAATATTATGTTTCCTGAAACTTAATCTTATGATGAGGGTGCTATTGGAGCTCTGTTCTTTTTAGAGGGACAACTGAGCTCATGTGACAGTTGTTTCAATCCACTACTTAACCAGACGAATATATTCTTTTCAGCACTGTTTTCCTACCTTTTTCTTTTTAAAGCTGATGGAATCGAATACTCAAATACTTTGTTTTGCCTTGCTTTGCTTTACAGAAATGGATTACCTGGGTTAGGAAGGCAGTCCATGGCTGTAGATACTGTTTATTCATTTTGGTAAGTGTGTAGAAATATCTCCTAAATGAGACCAATAATATCTTCTATTGTCCAGAAATGAAAACGATTTTAAGTGAATCAGAGTAATTGCACCAACTGCTTTTGGAAAGGTGCTTTGGGATTCTTACTTAACTTGCATATGAACAAATTTTCAGCTTTAGGAAGAGGGAAAAACTTAACTAAAACTTTGGCTTATGAAGTGAAAGGCAGCTAAATGTGCCCTTTTAAATTGCTGTCATTTGCTATGAAGTGCCATCTAACCTGAAAAATAAGGAAAATAGAAAAGAAGGGGGGAAAAAAGACCCGCCCTTAGCAGAGTATTGTGATCAAGATTCCAAAGCCAAGTTTTAAGTTCTACAGTGAACTCATCTTCATGTCATGGAATATAACAGTTTATACAATGCAATACAATAATAACATTAATGCTTTGGAACACACATTTACCCATGTGACTGTTGAGGTGTAGGTTATGCTGCTTTTTCAATTTGTTTACTTTATGTTAAAGATTGCTATAGCATTCTTTTTTGCTTCTTTCGTATTTAAATCTAGACTACTTCTTTGAAACCATCTTTGGTTTGTTAATATGATCAGTCAATAAATTTCTAAAGGCTTTCTTTCCAGGCATCTTTGTGAAAATTCAGGGTTTGGATGTTGAAAGTCAGTCATGTATCTAAGTGATAAACCTCAACTGTAACGTTCTCTGGCTCAAATATCTGCTTGCTGCAATGAGCAGCTTTTGACTTAGAGCGGCAATTTTCCTTTTATTTCCCTAAAACCAGCTGTAAAAAATGATAACCAGCTTTTAACTTGTCATCTGAAAGGATTCCCTTTAAGATAAGTAAAGCTGTGTGGTATAGCTCTTGCCACACTGGTAGATGAAGATGCAAGCATATTCCCGACGTCCTCAGTCCATCAGTGGGCTCACAGCTCCTGTGTGAAGTGAAACTGCAAAATGGGGAGGGTTCAAATTCTGGAGCTGTGAATGCATCTCTAAACTAACTCTGCTCTTCTCTCTTCTTCGGCATTTGGGGAATATATTTGCAAGTGTAAAGCAAGATAAATCCTTTCAGGTTCCAACATTTAATTAAGCTTTCAGCTATCTTTGTGAATGAACTGAGAGCATCTAATATGCATGTCTACAGGGAACAGATCAGGAGTACCACTCCATCTGTGAAGTTGTTTGCTATCAGCTGGAAAAAATCTCAGCTCAATTAGTCTCTCTCTGTGTTTAACTTCCTCTGGAACATTGCATCTACTATAGCTGAATCCCAATTGTAACAAATGTACTTGAACAAAAAAATGCTTTGACTTCCTTCATGATGGTTGATATTTCTGGCAGTAATAGGAAACTGGACTTAAGCAGTGGCAGGTAAGCTGCAGATATAGAAACTAGCATGGAAATGATTTTAAGAAAATTAAAAAAGTGTTCAAGGTTATCTAGCAGACCAAAGCAATCGTTCTGATTTTTTCTTCCTCTCATGCACTTTCTCCTTAAAAGTAGATGTATGTAGGATTCCCAAAGGAGGAAATAGCTTAATGTCTAACTGAAAACTGTAAGGATTTAAAAAGGTAAATCCCAGCAGCAGTTCACAGGGATCACTGGCAATGCTTTACTCCACAACACGAACCAACATACCAACCTTACCTACCACAGAGAATTTTCTTTAGTCTGGTTGGTCTTAACTTGCTTTTCCAGTATAATGCATCATGGTAACCATGTGGGAAGAATGTTCTTGGAACAGATGATCTTTCACCACCTCATAACCAACCTACCCCCATTTAGTACCAAAGTCATGAAAATAAACAAAGGTTAGAACTTTCTTTTCCCACAGTATGTGAGAACTGCAGGACGCTGACATCCCAGAAAGTTTTTCCTGGGAACCATAAAGATGCTCAAAAGTCAGTCACCAAAATGATTTAGAATAGTGCTAACCTTCCTATGGCAAAATATGAATCAATATGACAGATGTCAAACATTTGTTCTTCAATTTTTTATGCCTCAGTACTCCAAAGAGAAGCTACACAGTTTTCCTGTGTGTGTAAAATAGCACCACAATTTAAACATCATAAACCATTTTCAGCTGTCACAACCATGTCAAGATTGAGTTTATCTTCATCTGTATTGTTCCATTTGGCTTCCTTAAATATCCTACACAAACATTCAACCAAGATGAAGAACTTCCCTCTCTAAAGATGACCTCTAAATTAAGTATTCCCAAGTCAAAGGAGTGAATGGCCTACTTGAAAATCAGTCAGCATTGGACCAGCTCTCACTGCAGTTCCTCCACCCACACTGATATTCCCCTCTTTCTCCTTGGGACACCCTTCCCACTCCTGACTACTCCCGTTTTCCTTACTGCATCCCTACATCACCCCCACCACAATGCCACTAATCAACATCATGCTGCCCACCCCTTCCTTACCCCGTCCATATTTTGCTGTACATTTCTAACCTACCACTGAGCTGCTCTGGGGGAGGAGATCAGTACATATTAAGCTCTCTCTCCAACGCAGCTGCCAGACAATGAGCAGCACGAGTACCTTCCAAGACAGCTGTGTGAACACTGTGGCTGGGTGACAGGCCATAGGCATGACACACAATTCCACCCTACCGAGGAAATGTTCTCCATCAGCTGCTGTGCAAGGATGCCTGCAAACCAATGCAATAAACTCCTGAAGGTATCTTCTTTATAGTTCTTTAATAAAGGGAACAAAAGGCATTTCTTTAGGTTTGCTGTATACACATGTAACTGAGAAGGATTAAGGCTATTTAATGTTCTTGGACTTTGGTATGAACCTCAAGGAAGATGTAACACGTGGAATACTTCCTGTCTTCTCCTTCTGCTCCTTATGATCTACCCATGGACAGACAGACCATGGGCTAAGCCCAAAAAAGTAGTAAGACTAGCCTTAAGAATAACAAGGTATGCAAAAAAGTCCCTTTCTCTAAAAGTGTCCTTCGGCTTCCGAGCCCTCTGAAAGCATTCACACTTTCAAGCTGCTTTCTGCAAGCCACGACTGATGGAAGTGTGTCTTTAAAATTATTTTTCACATGACCTTCGGGTTCCATCTGACATTTTTGAGAGCGTGCACAGATATGTCAGGAAACACTGCACAGCTCTGAAGGGGCCTGGCACAGAAGCTGCAGACTCTGTAACACCAGCATGTCACGGACTTGTGAAGGCCACGGTGCACGCAGCAGCGCGCCCGGTGCCCCACGGAGGGCACTGACAGTCACGCACAGCCCCGCCAGGCCCTTCCTGTCCAGCGGACACACTCCATGCAGGAGCACAGTCCCACAGCCCTTCCTTCCCGCCGCGCCTCCGCCGCCGGCCCCTCACGGCCAGCCCCGCCCCCGCCCCACAACGAGGCTCCCCACCCCGGCGTGCACCGCGCGGCGGGAAACCCGCCGGCCCGCGAACTACATGTCCCGGCGTGCACCGTCCATAGCCCCGGCC
>JAWWMO010000043.1:33773372-33796079 GCA_035047845.1 Dendrocincla fuliginosa
TTGGTAGTTTAAAGTATTTCCAAATAAATTTCTCATTTCTCAGATTCCTTGTCTAGAGGCAGGTGTATTAAAATAGGGAGAAACTAGATAAGTGAATTTGCAGTGAGCAGTTGGAAGGATAGTAGGAAAAAGTGTAAATCCTTGGAGTTCTTAGAGAGGTTTTTGACAGGTGAATGGAAGGCTAGAGGTGATATAAGGCTCGGGTTTTTTTATAACTTCCCTTTTGAAACAGAACATGAACATTAACAATGGAGAGATGTTGGAAGTTGGTGATAGGACTAGGAAGGTGGTGGAGGATGCTGTGTCTAGTAGCAATGAACTAGACTTTAGGAGGACATCTGTGGTTTTAGTATTTTGAATAAATAGGAGCATTTGACAAAGGAATACAAAATTGTTGCAGTTCTCAAAATGGTTGGAACGACTAAAAACTCACAGTTCAGAGGAAAGAGGAAGTGTAACTGTGATGCATGTATAGCGGTGCTTGTAATCTGTGAAGGAGGACATGCCATGTCACTGTGTTTTACCATTTGTAGTAAGGAAGGCACTCTAAGGTACAGCAATCTTGAGTGTATATCATGTTGAATCCAAGTGGTGTATAGAATAAAGATTCAGTAATTACGAATGTTGCTTACTTGTTTGTGAATTAAGCAAGCAGTGATGGTCAAGCATGTGAATGGATAGCTCTGGCCAGGTAATTTTTGTTATAAATCTTGTTTACTGGGAAGTTAGAGGGACTGTCCTTTTGAGATGGAAGCACTAAAGTCATGCAAAACTAGTTTTCAGCACCAGATAAAAAACATATATTAAATGAGCATTTTGTTACTAGATTTATGGAGATAGGTTATTGACCCAACCAGCTGAAGGTTTTCAGATTTTAAAATTCTGCTTTGTATTGCTACCAACCCCAACTTTAAGTTGGTGACTTGAATGCAAAATACTGAAATAAAATGTAGTGTCTTATTTAGGGTTGCAGATTTAATATTTTTCTTCTGTTTATACAGCCTTGGACCTTTGGTGAGTAAAGTGAAGGAGTATCAAGTGGAGACCATTGTAGATACCCTCTGTACCAACATGCTCTCAGATAAAGAACAGTTACGTGACATTTCAAGCATTGGTCTTAAAACTGTGATTGGAGAACTTCCCCCAGCTTCCAGTGGTAAGGAATTTTGTACCCAAGGCTTTATCTAGTTGTATCATTTACTAATTCAAAAAAATAAAAAAGCTGGGTCTTTTAGTGAAGAGGATTCAGTTCATTTAGCATTGAAACTAATTTCTGTTAGGGGAAAAATGTATGGCACAAATATCCTTTTAGTTTCTCCTCTGACTGTATTGCTGGATTTTACTAGTTCAGAAACTTTTTTTAAAGAGGATTTGCATTAATGTGGGAAACAAACTTAGAGACTATGAACTTCAGTATAAAAAGTTGAGTGTAAAAGCTTCTATTTTAATAATTGGCTGGTGGAGGATTTCGAGGCTGTTGTGATAGCTAAATCTCATCTTGGTTTTTGATTGATAGTACACTTGAAAATTGATTATAACTTGGGTATTTTTCTTTAACAATTTGATGTCTCAGTTTCTGGAAAGTGTTTTATAAAGTACCTTGTGTTTCTGACAGTTGCCTGTTAAATTACTGGAATGCTTGCCTGAAGGTTTAAATGAAGGCAGTCTTTCCTCCAAAAGTGATACTAATGTTGAACAGTTCATCACTTAATGGCATTACTTTTTTATTCAAGTGCTTTTCAGATATCATAGTGTAGGATATGAAAGAGAATAGAGAAGTGATTAAAAAGGCTTTGGAAATTACATTTTTAGCGACTGAGGAAAAGCTCTGATTTTAGTATCCCTTTTGAAAGTCGACATGTAAATCTTGCTTTTATCAAGCAGCAGTGAGATGCATAAACTTTACAGAAATAACTAATTTTAAGTAATTTGTTTTAAGCTTTTACACTTTTGTTTGCCTACACAAAACAAAAGGAGATTTTTGGGTGGAGGTAAAGCTCAAAAAAATTTTTCAAAATCTTTCTATGTAATTAATATTTCTAATGTAAATGTTATTTATTTCTCTCAACTCAAACATAGATTCTTGTCTTTTTTCTTAGCCTCCATAGTAACACATTTGACTCTCCAATTGTTATGTTTTAGTTTTAGTCATAAAGAATTAGCCATAATATAAACTAGATTTAACATAGATTGAAATGGTATCAATTTCACACTGAAATTCCCAAAGTGTGACTAAAAAAATCTCATGCATGTGAAGATGAGCGCTAACCACTGGGGAGTTCGTATGATGACATGAGTTCCTTCCTTCTCATAATTACTTGAAACAACATTAGACATTTTGGGGAAGGGGGAAACTACTGAGTTGTAAAACCATTTTTTCTTGTATTTTAAAATACTTTGCATATATGTTTTTCCCCCCATTCTCAAATGTTTCAGTTAAGTAGCTTCTTGTGCAGAATCACTTTTCTTTTGCTTTTTCATTACACAGGTGTTCTTTAGAGATGGCTTTGTCTACTTCTCTGCTTCTCCTTACCACGTAGTTTACTTCATTTTTACCTATAGTCCTTTCATTTATTGCTCTAGACTTGTCTTGGCCTTCACTTTCTATTGCTTGCCCTCTCAAAAGCAATGTCCTTTCTATTGTATGTACCTTCTGGGACAAGAAGCTCTCCTTCTCCGTACATTTGTACATTAATAGCCTTTCAGGTCCAATGCAGAACATACATGACATTAGCAAACAGACTGTTCAAACTTGTTAAGTGGGAAAATCTTCTTTATCTTGAGATCAGATTGCTTTCCATAATCACAAACATGATCTCTGTTGTTAAAAAGTATTTTTTAATATTATGAAAATACTGACGTTTTGTTGTACTTTCAGGTTCTGCATTAGCAGCTAATGTTTGCAAAAAGATCACAGGACGTCTCACTAGTGCTATAGCCAAGCAGGAAGATGTGTCTGTTCAACTGGAGGCACTGGATATCATGGCTGATATGCTGAGCAGGTAAACATCCCTCTTTTCATATGCTGGTGAATGCTGACATATACTCCTTAAAGCTTGAACTTGAGGTTGCCAAGTGTTGAAATAACGTGTTAAGATATTAAGTACAAGAGAAACTTAATTTAGGAAAAAAAGTGAATGTATTGAAGATAATTGATTTATAGTTGGATTATTATTTAATCTGAGAGCTGTAGTTTTAAGCTTATTTTAATGGGTTGTTTATATTTTAAACTAATTTCTTTTAAAAAGTTTCAAAAGCTTAAATTTAAGCAATTTAAACAATTAATTGGAATTTTTGTGATGTTTGGGGAATATTTAAAGGATTGTTGTACAGTATATGAACAAAGTTATCTAGATTCAATTGGTTTGAGTTTGTGTTTTGTCTGTTTTAAGGCAAGGAGGACTGCTTGTTAACTTCCATCCTTCAATTCTGACCTGTCTGCTCCCCCAGCTGACCAGCCCAAGACTTGCTGTGAGAAAAAGAACCATCATTGCTCTTGGTCACCTGGTTATGAGTTGTGGCAATATGGTTTTTGTTGACCTCATTGAACATCTGTTGACAGAGCTGTCTAAAAATGATTCCATGTCAACAACTAGGACCTATATACAGTGTATTGCTGCTATCAGTAGGCAAGCAGGTCATAGAATAGGTAAGAGAAATATATACGTTATCTTTTATTTTAAAGTTTTTAGGTGAGCCTAATTACTTAGATAATTTTTTTTCTCTTATCAGGTGAATATCTTGAGAAAATAATTCCTTTGGTTGTAAAGTTTTGTAATGTAGATGATGATGAACTGCGAGAGTACTGCATTCAAGCCTTTGAATCCTTTGTTAGGAGGTAAGCCATTCTCAGGTACCTATTTCTGGCTTTCTTAGGATCTAATCGTGTGCCATTTGGTCGTAAGCTATCAAGAGACAGTCTCCTTTCGTACTGTACCATTGGTACTTGTGCAGACAGGAGGTGGGAAATATACTTGTGTCCAATAGCAGGGACAAAAAAATTGATATCCAGAGGCATAACTTAGTCCTCTGCAGCCTTCCAATCTGGCAGATCATGTTACACAGTAGCATTGCCTTTTCTGACCTTCCTTTCAGAATTTCTGTAATTCAGATGTTACATTGATGTTACTTGTGTTGATTAATGTCTTCAAAATACAGTATGTGGCATGAAATCTTTTAGGAATATTTTTGTTCTTGAAAGTAATTTGACATTGATTGTACTTTGGTATTGCACAGGTGTCCTAAAGAAGTTTATCCTCATGTATCTACTATTATAAACATTTGTCTTAAATATCTTACGTATGATCCTAATTACAATTATGATGATGAGGATGAAGATGAAAATGCTATGGATGCTGATGGTGGTGATGATGATGATCAAGGTATATTCTCTTTTTGGTTTGGGGGAGAAAATGAGCTTGTGATCCTGCACCTATCTGTGAAAATTGCTATAGGTGGTATTGCTACTAAGTACTAGCATTTGAATGACTTGTATAGTTTTATGTTGAATTTCTGTACCTCTTTTAAACATACCTTATGAACTCACTTCTTGGAATAAAAGTACAGGATATTGCTGCTGGAGATCAGTAATTCCAAGGGTGAACATAAAATACAAGACAAATATTTTAAAATACTTGAAAGGTGAAAAAAGGCAGAAGCATGTAGCATGATATAACTAGAGTGAGAAGAGCATCAGTTATTGAATGGAAAATATAAATGCAGCATGGGAAAGGTTTGTCACTACTTTCCACTATAATATATTATTGTTCCCTAATGCATAAAATCAGAATAGATTGAAAATTGCTCAGCATTTTTCTGTAAGCTAAAAAAATGTTTTAGACTGAAAGGCATAATGTATTTATTGTTAATATGGTCGGAATGCATTGGCATATGTAAGCTTTATAGAAACTTGGACACACAAGTATTCTGAACCAAGAGCATAACATCCTCATTACTTAAGGAAAGAATGAGCTGCAGAGTTGTTGCTTCAGCACCTGAGAAGTCTGTACTATTTATTTATTTATTTTTGTTATTATTTTGGGGGACAGTACATGGTTTGATTTACTCCTAGAAAGAAACAGACAGAATAATTTGTTGGGTCTTGATCAGCTTGCATTCGTTGTTGCATTGTTATGTCACAAATAAAGAGAAATATGCTTTAAATCAGTAGTCAGGCTATGAATGTGATGAAAACCTCCTTGTCCTATTTGCAGTTAAAAATAATAGATGTGTAAGACTAGCATGAAAAAATTGGCAGGGAATTACAACTGAGACTGTTTAGATGACTATGTATGGCTTTTAACATACTTCTGAACCTATTTCTTTGTGTGTCTTATGCAAAGAACCTGTATTCTTTTTTAATTGTTTAAAATAAAACTTGGTGCTTTGCTTGTCTAGACTTGAACTTATGCATAATTTATATTTTCAAGGGAGCGATGATGAATACAGTGATGATGATGACATGAGCTGGAAAGTGAGGCGTGCAGCTGCTAAATGTCTGGATGCTGTGGTTAGCACACGACATGAAATGCTTCCAGAATTCTACAAAACTGTATCTCCTGCTTTGATAGCTAGATTCAAAGAACGTGAAGAGAATGTTAAAGCAGATGTTTTTCATGCATATCTTTCTCTGTTAAAACAAACTCGACCTGTGCAAAGTTGGCTTTGTGATCCTGATGCAATGGAACAAGGAGAGACACCTTTGACAATGCTTCAGAGTCAGGTTATTTGTCAAGATTTTTGTTATCTTTGAGAAGACATACTGAAGTTGCACCCTGTTCCTAAGTGTAGTTCATTAAATGCGTCTTACCATGCTCTCTTCATATGTAGGTTACAGTTATTCCTGTAATACTAACACAGAGAGCAAGCCAGGTAAACTGGCCCACAAAAGTGCAGCAACTTGGAAACTTAAATTACTGACTCATGCAAATGTGCTTCTTTGATTTCAGTTGTTTATCATCACTCGTGAAAGCTACATGTCCTATGTCATTCAGCCAAATTACCAAAGCAAAATAGTTACTTTGTGCATTCTGTATGCAAACATAAGCTCTAATGATTTGCTACAGCATACTTTATTTGCAGAATAAAAAGGGTAATGCTGCAAAACTATTTCTAAGTGAATTATTTGGGCGACTTTTCAATTGTTAGCCTTCACAGTTTTATTAATGCAAATCATCTTTTAAGGTGAAGTTACTATTTTTTAAAGCAGTTATTTTGAGTCTCTATTTCCCAGTGTGTCTATGACTTGCTTCGTCCTGTAGAGAAATCAGAGGGGCAGGATGCACATATTTCTTTATATCCCCTCAGTAATCAGTAATGGAAGAAATGCCAACTATTGAATCAATTAACAGATTTATGATGATTACAGGTCCCTAACATAGTTAAAGCCTTGCACAAACAGATGAAGGAGAAAAGTGTGAAGACTCGTCAGTGTTGCTTTAACATGCTGACTGAGCTAGTAAATGTGTTACCTGGAGCCCTAACACAACATGTTCCTGTCCTTGTACCAGGTATGAGAAACATATTATTAACTTAAATATTTATTAATAAATTGGGTGTGAAGTTTTGAAACGTTGAATTATTTAAGTCCTGACCACTTTTTGCAAAAGCATTGAAGTGGAGCTTCTGTTTAAAGAAAAGGGCAAAAGAATCAGCTACTATATGGATCCATAAAAATATTTCAGTGGCATATTTCCATTAATCTTGAAAACAAGGGTTGTCTACAAGATTGAGGGTTTTTTCTGCTATATATATATAAAAAAAAGTTATTTTCTTCTTAAATGCAAAATCAAGCTGCCACCTTTCTCATTGAGACAGAGCAAAATATTGGCCATATTTCAGCTTTTGAAAACCTAGAATGTTGAAATTTGAAGTAACAATGAAAAGTAATTTTGGAAACCTTAAAGGTTCAGTATTCCTTTATAATTAAGAAAATACATCACAAACCATCGAAGAGCCCATGTCCTCTGGTAGAGAAAGCTTAAAAACTGAATTGATTGAATAAAGTGCTGAAAGGGGCTTGGAAACATGTAAGAAGGGTTGGGAGCTGGAAAACATAAATTCAATATAGCTGCCTTCCTTTGGAAATTTTGAAGTGTTCTAGCAGACTATAAATACGTACCCTAAAAATACATTTTTCGTTTTTCTTCCAGGAATAATTTTTTCACTGAATGACAAATCAAGTTCTTCTAATCTGAAGATAGATGCTTTGTCTTGTTTGTATGTGATCCTCTGCAATCATTCTCCCCAAGTCTTTCATCCTCATGTTCAAGCATTGGTACCTCCAGTTGTAGCTTGTGTTGGAGACCCATTTTACAAGATAACATCAGAGGCACTTTTGGTTACCCAACAACTTGTGAAGGTTATTCGTCCATTAGACCAGCCTACTTCCTTTGATGCTACTCCTTACATCAAAGATTTGTTTACTTGTACAATCAAGAGATTAAAGGCTGCTGACATTGATCAGGAGGTGAAAGAAAGGGCAATATCTTGCATGGGTCAAATAATTTGTAGCCTTGGTGACAGCCTAGGCACTGACCTGCCTAGTACACTTCAGATCTTTCTAGAGAGACTGAAGAATGAGATCACTCGATTAACTACAGTGAAGGCCATGACATTGATTGCTGGTTCTCCTCTGAAGATAGATTTGAGACCAATCCTTGGGGAAGGAGTTCCTATTCTTGCTTCTTTTTTGAGAAAGAACCAGCGAGCTTTGAAACTGGGCACTCTTTCTGCTCTAGATATTTTAATTAAGAATTACAGTGACAGCTTGACAGCTGCCATGATTGACGCTGTCCTGGATGAGCTTCCACCTCTGATTAGTGAAAGTGATATGCATGTATCACAGATGGCCATCAGTTTTCTAACAACGCTGGCTAAAGTATATCCTTCCTCCCTGTCAAAGATCAGTGGCTCCATTCTCAATGAACTCATTGGGTTGGTGAGATCACCTCTACTTCAGGGTGGAGCACTTAGTGCCATGCTAGAATTTTTCCAAGCTTTGGTTGTGACTGGTACAAATAATTTAGGGTATATGGATTTACTGCGCATGTTAACGGGTCCGGTGTACTCACAGAGCACAGCACTTACTCACAAGCAGTCTTACTATTCCATTGCCAAATGTGTTGCTGCCCTTACTCGAGCCTGCCCTAAGGAAGGACCAGCTGTTGTAGGTCAGTTCATTCAAGATGTTAAGAACTCAAGGTCCACAGATTCCATTCGCCTTTTGGCGTTGCTTTCTCTTGGGGAAGTTGGGCATCACATTGACTTAAGTGGACAAATTGAGCTGAAGTCTGTAATACTAGAAGCATTCTCTTCTCCTAGTGAAGAAGTAAAATCCGCAGCATCTTACGCCTTAGGCAGTATTAGTGTTGGTAATCTTCCTGAGTATCTGCCATTTGTCCTACAAGAAATAACTAGTCAACCTAAGAGGCAATACCTTCTTCTTCATTCCTTGAAAGAAATAATTAGCTCTGCGTCAGTGATTGGTCTCAAACCATATGTTGAGAACATCTGGGCCTTACTCCTGAAACACTGTGAATGTGCAGAAGAGGGTACAAGGAATGTTGTTGCTGAATGCTTGGGCAAGCTTACATTAATAGACCCAGAGACTCTGCTTCCACGACTCAAGGGATACTTGGCATCAGGTCAGTAGTAGTAATGTGTGTATACATTGTGGCTTTATGGCAAATGGCTTTGTGCTATCTATTAATAAATGGATTAAGTTTCACAAATGATGTGCTTAAATTTTGTGATACTCTTGAAGTTTTGCTTCCCCCCACCAAACAATTGAAGCTTAGGTGTTTCCATTTTTACTACTAGAAGTTGGTAGTCATACATAACAAGAATTACTTCTCTGTTCTTTCAGACTGTGGTATTTCAATTAAGGATGTTATATTTAAGGAAGGGCTATAAATTTAAAGGGGAAGAACCATGGATTAACAAACCAATTGCAACATATTGACCTTCTAGTGTAAATTATGGCATTCCTAATCTTACAATAGGGATTCTGAAATTTTTAAGGATTAGGAGGGATCATTGTGCTTAATCATGGATCAGTTTCATATCAGCAATTGCATTCACATGTTTTATTCACGTTTCTACTTCAAAGGGGAGAGGCTTTTTTTTCTAGGCCAATGTGTGATCATAAATAATCTGCTCTAATTGGCTTATTACTCAAATTTTCTGTAGTAGATAACGTTACATGCTTACTACAAGTATTGCGGTATTTTTCCCGCATTTAAAATGTTTTCTTCATAGATTTACTTGAGTTATATATTGCATTGTTAATAATAAATAACATTTCTTGTTTGATGTTCTTAAGAGTATTAGAAGTCTAAGAAGAGTGAATGACATTGAGCATGATTAAGATTCTGTGGTTGTTCTTGTTTAATTTTGCATATTCACACTTCTGTTTTGTATTAGGGTCCTCATATGCTCGGAGTTCAGTGGTTACTGCTGTTAAGTTCACTATTTCTGATCATCCACAACCCATAGACCCACTCTTGAAAAACTGCATAGGTAAATTCTTTACTGTTATTGACAGCTTTCTTGTTTTCAGGCAATTGAATTACATTTTAAATTTGGTTTTTTTTGTTATCAGAAGTAAATATTTTGCAGATACTAGAATTAGCTGCTAAACTAACTGTTGGAAGAGTTATGAGACATTTCCGTAATAGCCAGTTATTTCTATTAAGAGTAGTTAGTTTTAATTCTGAGCAGTAAAAATTGTGTGATTAAAAATTCTATGTATTGAAACTGTAATGGGCAATACAGGAAGCGAGGACTTTTGGAAAGGTGGGATCCAGAAGCTGATTTCCTTTCCCATGTTTTTGACAAATTGGATCAGTTTGATGTAGTAAGGTGGTATCTTTACCCAGAAGAGTGGTCTTGGAAATATTTGACATTAAGTCATTTAAATTATGCATGTGTGAATTCTGAGTGTTGCAAGGCTTTGAATTGTAAATATAGGTCATTACGATTCTGTAATGCTTGTGGTCTGAAAGCAATTGGAATCATGTATGTTTTTACAGGGATAAGGTAATCAGCTTTCACTGTAGCATCAGTATGATAAAGAGCTTTGCAATGCTGTGGCTTTTTGAACTTTTCTCATTTGTGTAACAAAGTATCATAGATTTGTTTAATATGCTGTAGTGAATGTTTTATACTTGATGAATTACAGGTTTAAAGATATGTAAAAATTGTCTATACTGATAAACCTAACAGGGTTGATCTTCAGAAGCATAAAGTTTTCTGGAGAGCAGGGTTTCTGTTTAGGGATAAATGAAGTCATTTCCTTTGTGGTATTTTCATCACTAAGCTTACATTTTTTTTCTTTAAATAATGCATTCAAGAATTGCTTATGATTTAGGTTTTTTCCCTTCCCACTGAAACTGCCTTGTCCCTTTGGTTTCTGCAAATATTTATTGATTATTCAGTCAAAAAGCTATCACTATCTAGTACTTATAAAATCTCAGTCATCTTGAGTTTTGTTATTCAGTTTCTTCTGTGTGTGTAGAAGTCACTTTGGTGTTTACACCTTGTTGGTTTTCTCCTTTGCAAAGTTTCATTACTCATGGAAGTTGCTAATAAAACTTCACAAGCATTGGGGGGAAAATAGGATATATTCATGCAGTCATTCGTTTGAATGAGGCTGTATTATAGAACTATGGAAAATCTAATTTAAAAATGCCTGAGGGTAGGGTGGAACGAAAGAGGTATTGCTACATTAATATGTACTGAGTAGGCCTATTTAAGTTAGATATTCTCAGTATATGCCAATTTAGGGGTTAAAAATCAGTGTGTTGATAGTTTCCTTAAGAGGTGTTCTCCAGTTCATGAACTGCAGAATTGAAAATGGTTTTCAAATGCATATTCTGTGGGAGTTTTAATAGAAAAAAGGAATGATATAATATAATTTTCATTATTTTACATATTTTATCTTTTCAAAAAAAGTTGAAATATCATTGTGATGGCTGTTTATTTTGGTTTTTTCCCTACTGCCGTTTCATTTTTATGAAATACAAAGTATCAGTTATATTAATACTTTTCATATGATTATGGCTTTATTTGTATAATCACGCTGAAATAGCAAGTGTCTGTTACATTAAAATAACTCCTGCACTAAATATGTCTTTTTGAAAGGTTAAAGTAAGCAAAGATATTTTTAAAGTTGCAAATTAAAAAGATCCTCATAGGTTGATTTATTTCTGTACATGATTGCAGGTGATTTTCTGAAAACATTGGAGGACCCAGATCTCAACGTCAGGAGAGTAGCCCTGGTGACGTTTAACTCAGCTGCCCACAATAAACCATCTTTGATAAGGGACCTCTTAGATACTGTGCTTCCTCATCTTTACAATGAAACAAAAGTCAGAAAGGAATTAATCAGAGAGGTATGTTAACTAAGAAGAACAGTGCTAACTATATGTAAGCAGATTGTTTTTTTAAAAAATTCTGTTCCTTAACTTTGGTGTTTTTATTCACTGACAGGTGGAAATGGGACCATTTAAGCATACAGTTGATGATGGCTTAGACATAAGGAAAGCAGCTTTTGAGTGCATGTATACTCTGTTGGATAGCTGTTTGGATAGACTAGATATATTTGAATTCTTAAACCATGTTGAAGATGGCCTGAAGGATCACTATGATATTAAGGTTAGCTGTCATTTTTCTTTGTGAAAGTAGTGACTTTGTCAAAATATTTTAATAGTGAATAAACTGAAACTACTTCACTACATTTGTCATTTTCATTAAAGTGTGACTGTTCAAAAGGTTACACAGTATTGTAGGAAATACATCTGCATGTATGTGCTGGCGTAACTAAGAGTGGAATTGTTTTTTTTCCTTCAACCTAGATGCTAACCTTTTTAATGTTGGTGAGACTCTCTACCCTTTGTCCAAGCGCAGTGCTGCAGAGATTGGATAGGCTTGTTGAACCTTTGCGTGCTACATGTACAACGAAGGTATTTAAATTCATTAAAGTTAACTATTTTGTGTTGTCTTAAGGAAATAAACAAACTTATGTTTAAAGAATACTTAGTACTGCTGCAGCATT
Source organism: Dendrocincla fuliginosa (assembly GCA_035047845.1). NCBI lineage: Eukaryota > Metazoa > Chordata > Aves > Passeriformes > Dendrocolaptidae > Dendrocincla > Dendrocincla fuliginosa. Next base: position 33,785,428 of record JAWWMO010000043.1, read on the forward strand.
TCAGGAGTTAAAACAGATAAGCTGCACTAGGCAGGATGATAGAAGTAAGTGTGCCTTTATACATGTGTTGAATTTATTTAAATTACAAATTAAGGGGTAACCTTGTTAGCTTGTTTTTTAAAATCCTCTGTTTCTTTGATGTCCTTTATTTTGTTCCTTAAAAATTTAGCTGCCACTTGGGCAACTTGTAAATTTCATGTCATTACAAATAGTGAAACTGAAAGACTTAAGAGTTTTTCTGACTTTTGATGGTTGTTTCAGACAAGCGTTTATTTTGGTGATGAAAGTAAAGGAGTCCTGTTTCTGTAGAGTTTTTTATTGTTTACCCTGCCTCTTCATTTATATTACAAGATTATTGGATCTTTGCACAGTTACTCTCCTTCCATTCCTGCTCATCTTGATCTACTGGCGTGCTGTGACAGTCATTTAATGCCTGATTTAGCTTGCTTTTCCATTGCTGTAGTCTGCTATATTTCCCATTAAGAAAATTGACTGCCTTTAATGATAATTTGTTTGTATCGCTGAAATATCTTTGAGAATTATAACAGAAGGTTAAGCAGTTATTCTAATGAAGGTCAACTTTTTAAAAAAGTTCTGTTCTCTGGAAGTAATGTGATAATAGCAGTTTAATGTTTACTGATATTACTAGGTGAAGGTTGGCTGCTGTAATTGCTTTGATTTGGTGATTGACTTGGCAGCTTACAACCTTTTTCTGCTTACCTTGCAGTATTGAAGCTTCAGTCTATTTGTAAACTGCTGGTGAAAATTCTGCTAAAAAGATGTTTGGGGGTATTTTTTGTTTGGCTGTATTTTTTAAGTGTGTAGACCATTTTGAAAGCTGTGCGGAGTGGTTGTATGGAAGGAAATATGTTTTTTAAGACATGGTTTTTTAAGGTGAGTATAGGGAAGTTTAAGTAAAGTTTCAAACATACTTTCATTTTTTCCCTAGGTAAAGGCAAACTCAGTGAAACAGGAGTTTGAAAAGCAAGATGAACTAAAACGATCTGCTATGAGGGCTGTAGCAGCGCTTCTAACCATTCCAGAAGCAGAGAAGAGTCCATTAATGAGTGAATTTCAGTCACAGATAAGCTCTAACCCTGAGTTGGCAGCCATCTTTGAAAGTATCCAAAAAGATTCATCATCCACTAACTTGGAATCAATGGACACTAGTTAGATGTTTGTCCAAAATGGGACCATTATGTTGAACCATATGATGCACTGAATTGACAGGTTATGAGTAAGAAACAGAAAAAGCATCTAATCTACACATTGTTCCACTTTATTTACCTTTATGGAGACAGTTGGCTTTTCCCATAATTGCTTTTCTAGCATTTATTCCAGAAATGTATTTCCATAATCCAGAATTTGTTAACCACTCTTGTTTTAGTGGATTTGGCCACATTTGGGAATTAAAAAGTTTACGCATGGTATATGGAAATAGGTTCCAACATCCATTTGCCCTGTAATGTTTAGGATTAAAATGTCAAAATTTTGTGACCATGATTTTTTTTTCTTTTATTCACTCTTTCTACTTGTAAACAAAAAAGGGGGGGAGGTGGGAATCAAGTGTCCAGGTGCACCATGTTTTTTGTATAACTTTTTATTCTTTTTTGTTTCAGCTTCATAAATTGGTTTGGCTGGCAGATGAATTATGTGTAAGATTTATTATATTAAAAGATGGTTTGGGCACAGTTCAAAAAAAGCAGACATAAATGTCATTTTTACAGATGTGGGGATTACAAAACCGATATCCCTATTGTGCACACTAATTTTGCATGAGCAAGTTTACAAATATATATTGTCTGTAAAACAGCATGTGCAGTTTATTTGTAATGCAAGTTAAAATAAGTTCTACTGTATCAGTGCAGTTTTCAGGTCTTTTGACATACAGGCCATTCATACAGTAAGGGGTGAATGAAGGTTTATTGTCTTAACCTGGCTTTTTAAAATGCCAGTAACATGACCCTGCAGATACTGGTGCAGAAAACATGATAATTTCTGCAGTTTTCATGGGTTTTCATTCCCAAAGATTGGATCCACTGGAACTGAAGTGGACAAACCATAAGATTGGAGGAAGATAGGATGAGATGGAGGTAAAATGAGCAGAGAAAACAATAGCTGCTCAGTGGCTCCTGAACTCTGGATTCAGCTTTGCTTATATTATAAAAGTTTGAAGAAAGTTTCTTTAATGGATTTTATCTCCTATTTGTCATCTAACAGCTTTTGTTAAGGCACTAATATATGGTGTTGCCTAGACAAGTATTGCCAGACCATCATTTTGTTCCTGTTGGAATGTTTTCTGGCACATGGAACCACCAGTAGATTGCAATGCTGCAAGTGTCATACAGCATTCTGGTGTGACAGGAAACAGGGAATGGTCAAAAGACTGGAGAGAGATAGAAAGCAAACAGAAGAAAAAGTTCTCCTGTGAACATGCTGAGGTAATTTGGAAGTGGACCAGAAGTGGATAGCTGGCACTCCTGCAGTGAACTGGAATTAGGAATTTAATAACAAGAAGATGTGGGGCTGCTGCCTCAAATTGAGACTTATCATTACTTGTTTAATGCAACTACTTAGTTGTCTTTTTATTTCCCCCTCCCCCCAAAATCAGATCTGAAATTGATTTTTCTTTAGTTAACTGGTATTTTTAGCTTGTTTGATATTTTGAAAACCTGTTATGTGGGTACATGGCATAAGCTGCTACATGACTAAACAAGCGTACATTCTTATGACCTCAGAGACGATTTCCTGTGAGCACTGGGGCTAGGGGGCAAAATCTTCACCTTACATGCGTACAAGCAGAGGAGATATTGGTACAGTTTACTTTAATAGAAGGACCTGAACAAAGAAGTCTATGAGCTCATTCGATAGTAACAATTCTAATGCTGTAGAAATTTTTGAAAATGTAGCTTTTTCTGTCTCCAAAGTCTTCATACTAATGTAACAATTGTCTTCTAGAAGTAGTAATAAATGAGATTAAACATACCAACATATCTAAATGTCATGAAAAGGAGCGGGATGACTAGAGAAAAACCCTACAGTAGAAAAAGCACTGTGAATTAGGTGCATCTTATCTTCCTGTATAACTCATCTACTTCAATTACAGCAATATACAGGCCTTCTAATTAAAAATCTGTTGTGCTAATTAGTTGTCAAACTGATCTGAGAACTTCTTGTGTTAAATTTTCAGAGTACATTAAAATGTTTTATAGACCTAAATGTAGATGCGAGAATGGTATGATAAACATGAAATGTGAGACTAAAATAGGAAAATGGAGTAGGTGACAATGGTAAACGAACAAAATATTCGTAGTCAAGAGATTTGTGTGTACGTATGTACTACCGTAACATAACACCTAATGGGATGGATGCAAATCATCTTTGCTTTGTTTTACAAAAAAGCTTAAGGACAGAACAGAAGGTTGAGCTATATTACCTAGTGAATGCTTTCTTGCAGAAGAGTAGTTTTCACTGTGACCATTGATGAAGAAGGTGGGAACATAAGGATTAAGTCTTCCCTGTAAATTGCAGGAATTCCAACAGTATGGTTGTCTCCATGTAGCAGTTGGTTATTTGGTAATGCAGGAAGGCAGACTCATAAAAGTTCTAACTCCACCATAATTACTGAGATTATTTATTAGTGTAACAAAATTTAACCATGTTAGGTGTTGAAATTCTGCTGACTTTTCACTGGATCACTTGATTGAAAAGGTTTTGGTGTTTTTGTTCTCCCCAGTGTATATCCAAGTATTTGTATAAATCTGGTGTATTTATGCTTTTAGAGCAGTTAGGTTCAGGTAATTCTGCTAAGGATGATGTCAGGAATACCTGTAGTTGTTCTGTAAATGCTGAATATTTGAAATGAAAATACTAAATTTCTCTCACTAAAACAAAAGCAGAATTCTGAAAGGCTGCTCTTAAGATGTTTGGTATGATTGGAATTTTCTCTAGTATTTTTCATCACTTTGCTCAGAGACAATTGAGACCCATTAATAAGCTTGCACATAATATAGAAATAGTCAGCCAGTCTTTGTACTGTAGATTCTTGGCTTTAAATATTTTTGTACCTCAAAAGTAATTTATGCTCTGTTTTTCCGTGAAAAAACTTGCCATCCTTACAAGGTAGTTTTTGGTTTGTTTTTTCTAAAATTATAAATTGAAAACTACCAGTACTTCAAGAACACTGCACTTCAAACATGTAAATTTATTTTTTTATATAATTTTTCTTCAAAATATTGCATTGAATATAGCAGTTGACAAAATAAAAAGAGCTGAACTACTTCCAGTTGTATTTTTATGAGGTGAACAAAGCAGTACATATGCACATAACTAGCATTGCTTCCCTCAGATGAAGGATTATTTTGACATTTCGTCAACTCAAAAATATGAATTAAAAGTCCATATCTGCTCGTATTGTATTTACCTTGACAGATATTCTCGATAATGAGGGTAGGAACAAGTCCATCCTGTTCTGGTGGACTGCTTTAGCAACTGTTCTCATATTTACTGGTACTTCCCTTTCCTCACCTCTACTTTAGATGACATTAAAAGCAAAGTAACGTGGCCTTGAAAGTGTGGGCAGGAGATGTTTTTGTTTTGGGAATCCTGATCATTCTGGCTGAAATGACACCTGTTTTTGCCAAATACCATGCAGTTAAGCCTGCAGCCTCTGGATTTTATTCCCCTGTTGCTCTAAACTTCAGAAAAAAATGTACTTTTTTTTGTTGTTGTTTCTGTTCTTAAAGTCAGTTTCGGAGAACTGAAAAATACTGGTCAGTTGATTACTTTTTTTTTGGTTTTTTTGCCCTTGTTTCCTCCTTGCTGTGAGATGGGAAGATTTGCTTGCTGCACTATTGAACATGAGCAGGCAGAGATTCTGGCAGCAAGCTTTTCTCCCTGCCCTAGAAGAGCTCTTCAGTATAGAGTTACAGTTAAAGCTAAAACTGACCTTTTTCAATGGTATCCATTTATAATTTTTCATTGTATCGAAGTTTGGGGAAGGAGAAGGAAGTTGGAGTTCTTGAGAATAATGAAGTAAATTAATCTTCCAAGGCCAGTGTTGGTGAAGCAGGGAAAATTTCTGCAGATGGGGCTTTTGTGAGAATCAGGCAATTTTGTCTTGCTAGACCATTAGACTTTTTTAGATTTGTTTCCACCCCTTGATGCTTTAATATTTCCACATAATATTTGATGAGGGGAAAAGTTCCTTCAGAAAGGTCATCAATCGCCCCAAGCAAACAAAGGGTTTCAGCTGATGTTCCTCTGTGTGTTGTGGTTTAGAACATAACCCTGAACCACAGAAGAAATAAGATCTTGTTTCTGAGAACAACACAGACACTGTCTGGAAGACATGTTATCTAAAATGTAGTGCTGAGGAAAAGAAAATGGAATCTTAAAGTGAGAATATGTTAATTTAAAATAATTCTCCTTACATTTTGCCTTCGATCGTATTTTTGAAGAATGGGAAATACAGAAGGGAAATAAAAGAAATTGGCAAGTGGTAACCTGTGATTTCTATTCTCTGCTGCCTCTTAAAAAAAAAAAAGTGTATTTTGAGAAAAATATGTAGTAATTCTGAAAATGCTTTTATTCTGAAGGAGTTAAAATTGGGTTTTATTATATTTTTATTATTCATTTCTTCTGAAGAAATTATTTCTTTTCTTATATGGATTTCTCCCAGGTAATTATGAGTCAGTTTAATACAGCTGCTGAGGGCAGTAGGAAATAAGCTGTGTCTCTTGATTCAGTGCAGTAGAACAGGTTTGCAATTCACTCTTTCCCACTGTTCTTTTATTAATTCATTAAAAATAACCCGGTCCTATGTAAGGTTATTTGCTAGAAGGCTCAGGTTTGTCACCTGTATCTACATCATCTCCACTGGGATTTCTTGCAGGGTTGCCATGTTACATGCCACTGAATGCTATTTTTGAGGAAATTCATAGTTCAAGCACTCCCCTTTGCAGTGAAAATACCTAACATACCTAAGGACAAAATAAAATAACGTGTCCCATGGACAGAATTCCACGGAGTGTGGCTTCATGTAAATTTTTCTCTTGCCCCTCAATTTCTTAATGCTCACACTGTATCAAATGATCTAAAGCTCTAGATCAGCTTGCCAGTAAGGAAGTGTTCTGAGTAGTAACAGCTAAGTTCTGCCTACTGATGAAATGTGTGGAAGGAGCTACTTTGATTCTTTCCCTTCCACAGCTACTGATCTTCAGAGATGGCAACTTTGAAATATCAACTACATTTGACAGAAGGGTAAAAATTGACCAATGTTTAAAAAAAAGATTGCATTTTTCTTCAACAGTTTCTTTTCAAGTCAAACAAAATTACTATGTTTTTTTCCAAATGCAAAGATGATCAAATGACTGTTGAGAGAAAGATACTAAATTAAAGTGACTGGGTTGTACTGAGTTCTTGTTTTTCCTAACACTGGATGTTGAAAACCCATAACTCTGGTTTGAATAGGGTCTTGTTTACAAAAACTATCTCATCATCAAAGTGTGGAATGAAAGATGCAGGTGGGCAAAGATGGTTGGTTTTAGTACCTTGGTGGGGGCAGCCAAAGTGGAATATTAAACTGTGCTGTTTCTCATGTACCAGTTTGGGCATATAAAGGGGATTGAATTCAGGTCTATTAAAATGGTAGAATATTTGTATCTCTGGTTAGCCAATAGGAAAGATCAAAAAGTTGTTTGACATAGAAGACTATACAGTGTTCTGGCAGTGACCTTAGTTGCAGGTCATTTTCTAAGAAGATGAAAATTTGTTTTTACAGTTCTTCTTCACTCCAAACTTTTTAAAATAAGAAAAACAGACTTGTGTAATTTTGTAGTGGTGTTGGTATTTGATTTATAAATATGAATTTGAGTGGCTTTCAACCTTGTGCATTCAATCATTCTAAGCATTTTCTATGTAGAGTTATGAAGAGAGTTTATTTATCCATCGAGAAAATATGTTTTCAGTGGTTTGAATACACATAATCAGGTTGACACACTTGGATATTATCACGGGCCATATAAGGACAAACAATTTTCTGAAATTGTTAAAATTTCTGTTTGTTTATAAATTATTTACTCTAGGTCTGTTAGGTGGCTGAACACAGTTGGTTCAGGAAGCTTAAAGCGGCAAAGGAAAGCAAGGTCAGGCTATTGTGTTCAAAGGTGAATCTGCATTCTAGTGCTGTTTGGCAAATGGTTAATATTTGTTGGTCTGAATTTTCTTAATATGGGTGTCGTTAGGCATCTATTGCTCCAAAACTGGATAGTTTAGTTACCAACACAATATCATACATATTACCCAAGTTGTCTTTGATAAAGGAATTGGAAGGAGTGCAGAAACAGTTTGGCAACAGACTGGGTTTTTACGGGGTTTTTTTTGCCACGTTTCTTAAAATATGAAAGGGTGTGGGGAAAAAAAGTCAATTGACAGGCTTAGGTACTTCTGTAGGTGGAGGTCAAGAAGAACACTGCAGAATATAATGAGCATTCTTTGGTCAAAGTATTTTTTGATTTCTGTCCTGAAGTGCATACCAGGAACAAATTCTACTATGGCCGACCAAATAGACCTGGTAAAATCCTGTATGTCTGTGGGATCAGACCTTCCAGCTGAGAGAGCAAATGCCTTCTTTAAACATACAGGAATTACTGAAGAGAATCAGATCCATTTAAAAAAACCCCCAAAGGCTGCCATTGTAATATGGATGCCACTTCATATACTTTACCTACATCATATAAGAAAAGTATGTTCTGTAGTACAGAAAGAACTTGGGAGCTATTTTTGCGGTTGTGCTTCTTAACACGTGCAGTGAGGACCCATAGTTGTGTGTAAAGGGACTGCTGAGCAAAGTATACTGGAAAAGTCTGGTTGTGTCTGTCCCATCATTCAGTTCACATTGCAACAGGTAATTAAATAAACGTAGCTTCATTTTGCTTGAGATAGCAGAGTTATGCTCATTTTCGGATCTGTCCAGTTTGCTATAAGGATGCAGTATTCTTTTTGCGTGTCTTTTTAATTGTAATTTTAGTAAGTGCACAATTACATTTCAAGAGAAGGTTCATACGAAAAATTAGTTTGCCTCATGGGTCTCCTTTTGGAGAATTCACCTCAGTGCAATTTAAAAAATTCCTCTAGCAGCAATTAATAGCTGAAACTAAGACTGCTGCAATTAGTAACTGAAATTAAGAGTTAATATTTTTATTAATTCCAAAAATCTATTCCCAACAAAGGAACCTTTAAAATACTTGCTGTGTCATCTTACAAAGTAAAGCAAGCAACCATAGTGCACAGTTCCCAGGATCAGCTAAAACACTTGGCAGGAATCAAGTCAGATGTTCTTCCTACCTCTTCAGAAGTGGTAAAGTGGGAGAACATCAAGTCTATTTTCATTTCCTTTATTTGAGTTTTAACATTGTCTACTAAAATAAATATTATCTGAAATCAGGAATGCTTATGCTTTTCTAAAAAAAATACATTTATATGCAGAGTTACTTAGCAAATTATTTCAGTCATCTTTGAAGGAGACCACTTCTCTTTTCAGAAAATCATCTGCAAGTGTTGTAAACTACAGATAATACTTGGAACACATCATGGAGCAATCTGTCTGGATAGTGCTTTGAATAGGCAAAAATTATAATACAAGATTCAAATATTTATTTGCAAAGTTAGCCTTAATTTTCACTGTGTTGTTTCTGTGCTCCTGTACTGTTTGTTTACAAGAGAAACCTTCCAACACATCAGGACTGTAAACAGATGACATCTCTTACTGTCAACATTCATTTCAATATTCATTTCAATATTCATGTGTCACTACAGACCTCAATTTTACTTGCCTTGATTAGGTCTTACATACTTTTCTGTAGTTTTATTCAGATTTCAGCCTATAGTGATAGAATTAATTTCTGATAAAAGCTAATGTTAGAGAAACAGAGAAGCCATAGGAAATGTCTGAGATTTGCATGCAGAATAGTGTATTTGACTACACAGATGTCATATTTAATGCACTCCATTTTGAAGACCAGCCATTTCTTTGACAAAGTAGTGGAAATAGTTTTATTAAAAGTACAGTATCTGAGAACACCATCAGGAGCATCTTTGATAGATCTGTTCTTACAGCTGCTTGATCACGGGGCTGAAAAAGAATATATTCCCAGTGAAGTCTGTCTACATTTCTCATCAGTGGCCTTTGCTAAAGGAAAAATCCAACTGTTTCGGCCTGGCTGTACCCATAAATGTATTATTGTATGTTAGTAGATACAGCACAGTGCTGAAGGTTATTTTTGTGCTCAACAAATCTTGCTCAAAAGCAAGATGCTGTGTTGTGTACAGGGTATTGGTGTAGCCCCAAGTTACCCATTTGACAGGGGTTTATGAATAAAATTCTAGTAATTGCAGGCAGTGTGATTTTTCTACAGGGAGCCATAATGCCCAAGACTTGCATTACATTGCTTAGATCATAAAAATAGATATAATTTTTCCTTTTTGTGTTTTCAAAAAGAGTCTTAAATACCAAGCCCTGTAACCTTTTAATGGAAGAAAAGTGGTTTAAGTAACTGAAGTATTTTTTGTTTCTTCTATCGGTTGTAGAGTTGGATGTAGTAACAAGCACACTGGGTACAATCTCACTCCATGGGATAATAAATAATGTTAATACTCTTGGAAACAACTATTATTTCTTCTTGATAATGCCAGTAGTAACCCCAAGATGATAGAGTTTATACTTTATGCCACATAAGAATGTTTTCAGAATGCCCATGAATCTAGCAAAGTGCCTAGGAGTGTTAATATCACATACAGCTGCAAGATTAAAATGCTGGCTAGTAATTCTTGATTACACACTAAAATCTCCACTAAGTATCTGTGCATATGCACCCACATGTATCTGAGAATGCGTGAGGTTTTAGGTTTTTCCATCTTTCAGTGTTTTCATTTTTTGAAGTTGCAGTTCTCCCCAGATGATCAGAATTGCATTTGTAGAAGTTATATCAGCCACCTGAAAAAAGGACAATTCTTTGATATTTTTCCAATGCTGTGTTAAATAAAATCATATAGTAATATTTTTTTTTTAAAAAAGGCTAAAATCAATTCTGACAATGACATTTTTTATGTGAAAGTAGCTTTATTACTATTAATTTTTCACTGTATTTGTAAAGCAGTGAAACAAAAATCTAAAATAATTTGTTGGTGGTATTTTTATTTTATCACAGTGTATTAGCCTTTTGGGCCCTCAGGTTTTATGCCCTCTGACCAGAAGGTACATGTACCTCTTGGAGCAGAAACCCTTTCATTTCTGCTTGGATCAAGGAATGGCCAGACCTGTTTGACCAGGCCTGTGCTCTCCCAGTGCTGGTTCTGTAATTGTAAATCTCCTGTTGCCTCTTAAAAGTAGAACAGAAGTGATTTCAAGTGAAATCAACCTCTCCATTCTTTCCCAATGTTCATTGTAACAGTTTCCAATGTGTCTACTAAGGAAAAGAAAAGGTTATCACGTTGTTTCCCCATCCAGTTACTTCACCTTGCCACACTGTCGTGGCAGAATCTAATGTATTATCTGGTTCTGTGAGCACAGTGACATGAAAAGGGAATTTCGGGAGCAGTTGCAACCTCTTGTTTTCTTCCAGAAGATGGCGCTGTAACCTCATTAACAAATT
>JAWWMO010000043.1:33802973-33832651 GCA_035047845.1 Dendrocincla fuliginosa
GACTCTGGTTTTATTCTTTGTTTGATCCAGATCAGGAAATTAACTTTCAGAGGTCTAAAATGAGACTGCATTTTACTGTAAGGTAAGTCTCCTTCAAGGTGCCTTATTAGGGCTGTTCTGCTTTGTTTAAATGCTCTTGTTTAGGTAATAAATACCAGATAAATTGTACCTCCTCAAGGATGCTGGGGAGGGCTTTCCACACTTTGGCAGTGTTTCTTACAGCCTCCAAATGCTTCACTATGCACCAAAACTTCATTAATTGTATTTTAAGTAATATTTGGCCTACTGGCTAACAAAAATACTCCATGAATATTGCAGTCATTGCTGGCTCTTTGCAGAAAGAAGCTGTTGCATCATTTCCAACACTGTGTCTGGTTTAGGCCAGAATTATGTTCCTTCCATCCTGGATTAGCTTTAAGGACTCTGTCACATTTAATTTGGAAGAATATCCCTGATTTTCTCCTTATCACCGAGGCACAGAGGCCACATTACTTGCATGTGGGGCTGACAACATTCAGATAAAGAAAAGTGTAGGCTGATCCAAATCTGTATCACTTCCACCACAAAATAGCACAAGTTCTTACAACAGTCATTCTTCTAAATATCTTACCTCTCAATGTTTGGTTACACAGAACTTAGACATGTTCCTTCAGCTGAGTTTAAGACTGTTACAATTATTCCTACTCTGTGGTTGGGATAAGGGTTTTATTACTTTGCATTAGTGCTCCAATCCTTCATAATGGAGCAATCAATTTTCAGATGTGTATTTTGCAGTAAGAACGAAGCACTGATATTAGGAAAAATATCAACAGAGAATACAACTTTTGTATCTGCTGAAACATGGATAAAAAACGCTTTCAGAGATACCCAGACCAAACTTCTGTATCTGAACAGATGCTGAGCAATGGCCTACAATTTCCAACTTCTTGAGGTGCTGCAGCAAGTCAAAAGTGATTGGTAATGTTAATTCAAATGTCAACAAAGCCATGGGGATTCTGCATTGCAGCAGACATAGCAGGATGGTGGAATATAAGTGAAGATTTCTATTGTGGTATAAATAACAGCAGCAGTACACAAGCAATAGCCCACATTGCAACCCAAACCTTTAGAGTAGCTGATTGATCAATAGCTTTGATGCATTAGAAATAGAGAGAATTAGATCTGATTCTATCTGAATGAATCAAAACTCATTTGGGTATATTACTGCATTTATTGACAGTTCCATCATGCTTCATGTGAAAGTGCTTTTTTCAAAGTGCAAATGCTGTATTTTATGAAAACTAGTTATTTTGATTGACCTTAAAGGAATGCAATATTGCAACATATATCAACCCAGCTTGAGATGCATTGGCTTGTAGAATAAAACCAGCATTTGAGTCAGAAAATGCAAAGAAGGAAGACTTGAAGTTGCCAACCAACATCTCCTTATTTGATCAGTACAGAACTGAGAGGAAATATTTCTCTGTCACTTTTAAAATAAAAACTTGGAAAGAAAATATCAAAGGAGGAAAAAAAAGTCAATGAAGTCAGTCATTTTAGCTTTGCTGCTCAAAAGAAATGTGGTAGATGTTTAAAATATGTTTGTATGTCCCTGGCTGAAGAAGGAAGAGTGACTGTTCCTTCCCTCTAGCTGCTCAACAACAGGTTGATGAAAAATAACTGACAAGAGGACAAAGGCTGTTCAAGGTGAAATACATCAGAGCCCTTCATCAGCAAGGCAGGGTTCAGTCTCTGGGGGGAACTACCACCCTTAGTCCCTAACTCCCTGACAGTTTCCTCCTTCAGACAAAGGAAGTGGCAGACTGAACCTTGTGACCTTGTGATTCAGAATTGTACCCTCAAACATTAACCAGCCAAAATACGCTACTGAGAGATATCTTTGTGTTTAGTTGACCCATACAATTTCTCTTGATTTTTATATTCATCAAAGTGCCAGTATTCTTCATTCCACGTGCTGCTTAATTAAAGGGAGTGCAGTGTATAGATTGAGTGAAGAAAAAATCGGCTGTGCATACTTGTCATTAAGAAAAAAGCAGCAATCTTTGTGGTGAGCAGTGCAGAATGAGGTCACCTTTTAAAGTGGCAACTTTTGACTGTGAAGTTGTCTCTACCTGTTTACAACTTCTCAGTGCCTTTGTGTAAGTGCAGCATTTTGCTTAATATTAGCTGCTTATCTAGTGAGAATCACACTGAACTGGTTTGAATCCTGTGCTTTTTTTTCCTGATTCTTTGAGAAACTGCTTTTCCCATGTGCTCAGACCAGAAACCATTATTGGTGCTGTCTAGCACAAGTAGCATCAGGTTAACAACAAGGCCACTAGAAATGCTCTGTGATGTTTTTTAACTGTTAGAGGGATGACGGAGGAGCAAATGCTTATTATTCATTTTCTTGGGAGGGGTGGGTCAAATGAACAGAAAGTCCATCTCTGTCACCTTCCCAGAAATGCTTTTCTTTCTGCCAAGCTGATGGCTGTTTGCTACGGGAGCAAGTGCTTTCTGGCCCTTCTGCAAGTGTTCCTGTGGCTCTCCCAGTTAACAGGATGCTGGGCTTTGACAGCAGTAGAGCTATTTGACAGTCACTGATTTGGGGAGTAGGTTGCCATTACATCCTCCTTGCACCAAGGAGGAAGAGCAGGATGTAGGTTGTGGCTTAAAAGGGGTATAAGAAGACACCAGTGGAGACTGTATCTTAAACCTCTGTCCCCCAAAGTGTTTTTGGTGCTGCATAGTACATGATTTTCTCTGATGTTGCCTCTTTAAAGCACATGGTTTTAAGCCACTTCTTAGACTTGAAACTTAACAGAACATGGCAAAAAAACCCAAAAACCAAAACCAAAACCAAAGCCAACCAAACAAAAAATTGCAATTACTTTATCTTACCATAATTTTGAAGGAATATGAAGAGAATTTGTGTGCTTCAGCCAGCACATGTCCTCCAGCTGCTCTGGAGAACATCAGCTTTGTCACCTGAACCTGCATATGTTTCTATGCTCATTCTGAGCATTCTTGCAGTACATGACTGCTAGTTATCACCTTCTTTTGGCCTTTTTGAAGAAAAGCTGGTCAAGAAAACCTCTTAGAACTGACTTAAAATTTAGTGCTGTAGTGTTCGTTCTTCCATCCTCATCGCACAACTGGGGTTGAGTCTTCTAAAGGCCTGGGCATTTCTGGAAAGTTCATTAGGGATATTCACCAGAGAAGCAGCAAATAACACAGTCCATGTGCTTTCAGATACCTGGGCACTGAGCATGTTCCAAAGTGTTTCCTGAACAGCCGGCACCTGCCTCTAGCATGGCAGTTTCAGAGAGGACCTGTAATGCCAGCATCAGCTTTCCTTGGCCTGGCAGCAGCAGTATGAACTAATGCATTGCAAGCAGTCTCAGACCTTATTCTTGGGCACTGTTCATTTCCCACGTTCATCCATGGAGCCGGAGAAGCTGTTTGTCAGCCTCCTATGAGCTGGTCATCACCATGGCACTCTTAACATGCAGCAGACTAGTGGAGGGGATGTTTTTTAAAGCAGCAATAACACAAAATAGTTCTTAGGGCTTGGATACAAAGGTTTAAAACTCTCATCATTCTGATGTTTTGAGAATAACCACACGGACAAAAAACTGCTTGCCCATGGCCCCTTGTGTTTGAACACATCCCTAGCATTAAAAAGTCCAATCTTTTTTTCCATTTTCCATGAAAAAGGGAGTGTAATTTCCATTTTGATACAGGCATTTTTATTGAATGACTACCGAAAATGTTTCTCCCTCCTAAACAACATTTAGTCATTAACAGTTCATATTTTAAAGTGCTGTCTGAGTGCAAATATGCAAAATTTCCTTAAAAGCTGACTTGCAAATGTTAATACAAGGATAAATGAACAGTTGATGAATAAGTTCTTTAGAAGCAAGCTGCTTTAGAAACACTCCATGAATTTTCCCCATTACCACATTTAAAAAAGATTTAAAATAATTGTTGGAAGTCACTGAGTGCTGGTAACTCTGCTTTCTGAATGTGGACTAATGGAGTAAAGTGATAATTATTCAGCTGCTGTAGCATTTTAATTGAATCATGTCATGGCTCTTACAGTATTGTATAGCCTTTGAATTTTTATTTTCTGTAGGCAGACAAAATCTGCCTGGTGGTCTCAGGTAAAAACCCTTACAGTAAAGCAGTAGATTGGGGAAAGGAAGGAAGAAAGAAACAGTGCTGAAGACTACGTATGTTTCTGTGCTATTGGAACATCCCTCAGTGCACTCCAGAGAAGTCTGGTTTCAGGTCCTGTCACAGAGAGATCAAAGTGTGACTGTCACCAGGGCGCTCATGAAGAGCTGGTAAGTGTGATGCTGGACCTAAAGGAGTAGGAAAGGATGGCTTGCCTTTTGCCATCTCAGAGCCTCTCAGACCTTAGGCTGCCCCCATAGCATGCATGTCATGTCTAGCAGCCCACTGGTGTGAGCTGGGACACCTCAGAGCATTCCCAGCACCCCTTCCTGGTCATACCTGGGTCATACAGCTGCTCTGGGCCTTTGGCTGCAAAGCTGAGGTCATGACTACTTCCACCTCACAGCTTTTGCTAGTGAACTTTCTGTTTAGGTGGTGGCACACTTGTAAGGAGAATTTTAATGAATTTCAATTTGCTTTTGTACTCTAATTCTTTTCTTTTAAGAAGTTGAGCTATCCCACTTAGAAGATGGATAAAGGCAATTGTGCCTACCTCAGAGGTGACAGAGAGCAAAGGTAAGATTGGTGCAACCAAAACCATCCTCCCAAACCTACTTTCTGCAAAGCGTCTCTCCAGTGAAACACAAAAAAATGAAATGATAGCTGGTTGACTGCAGCAACATTAAACTTCATTTCAACAATATGGTGAGAACTTGGTCTATGGGTTATTTAGTGCATATAGAACTTAAGAGCATCTCTGTGGCATATTCTTGGTCACTTGTTGAAGTGCTGGGATGTCACCAAGCAGAGTTACACTGATGTGCCAGCTGCCTTCCCCCCCCAGGGACAGCAGAAATCTCTGTGGAAATTCCCAGCTCCGAAACTGCTTTGCTCAGAGATGCCTTAACATCTAAGCCCACCTAACTACTCAGGTAATTTTCTCATTTCCATGAATTGAACTCAGACCTGGACCAGACACAGAATCAGCTGAGACTCTACATGAATTACACCACAGAGTATATTGTAAGGAGATGCTCATATGCTCCATCTGCATAGTCTTTGAATATCAAATAATGCTTATCTGTTTAAAATGCTGAAATAATTCTATTAATCCCTATGAGTTCTAGAGTGAAAATGAGAAGTATTAAAATGTCATTAAAATACTAAAATCACAGCAGTCAAATGGAACCTTCTTCAAAAGGAGGCTCACAGCATCTTACCCCATGCAGCAACATTAGAAGTAACTGAAGAGTCATCCGGAGTGTCTCAAAATCTGAAGAAAGATATGACTGAAAACACAGGAGCTTGTAAATGGGCTGCTGCACAGCTGAGTTCAGGCCATTGTGCCTCCAGTGACTCGATGCACGTTATAAAATCAGTCTGTTAGAGCAGTCCCTACACTTAGAAGAACAATTGTAAAGACCATTATACTTCAATGAAATCACCGCAGTGCTTGGTGAGTTCTAAATAACAGTCGTTCTTAGCATTACCATAGTGATGTAAAGCTTAATTTTCAGCATTTTCACTTGCAGAGTTTTACATATTTCATGTCACGTACTGCCAGGATCTCTGCTGTACCCTGCTGTTTTGTTTAGAAGAGTCACAGAATCATAGAAACGTTTAGGCTGGGAAAGACCTCTAAGATGTCCATTCCCACTGAACTGTAAGTGACACATCCACATGCCTTTTGAACATTTCCAAGGATGGTGAATCCACCACTTCCCTGGGCAGCCTGTCCCAATGCTTGATCCCCCTTTCAGTGAAGAAATTTTTCCTAATATCCAATTAAACCTCTCCTGGTGCAACATGAGGCTATTTCCTCTTACAGAATTTGCAAATGTGATAGCAAACCACGTCTGAAAATGGAATATTTGAAAGGCTGTAAATATTTTTATTTCTTTTTTTCTGTTTGTAGCTGCAACTCTGAAAGAATTTTTAATCTGGTTTCACTAAAGATTTTATAGCAAGCCAAGGGTATTGGAAGACACACGTCCTCCAGTGGTAAACTGGCTAGCTAGCTGTGCAATTGCCCAGAGCAGCTGCAACCCTGTACAGCTAACTCCTTCAGAAGCGCTGATGCACTGTGAGCATGTGCATTGCAAGAGCTGAGATCGGCTGCTTCATCTTGGCACTGGAAAGGGTTTTGTGAATCAATATCCTTCTGAATTTTAAGACCACTTTGATGGAGTGCCTAGTTTTTTATTACTGTAAAAAAAACCCCAAACCACTTGGTTTCTAGAAATATAATGCTACTTTTCTGCAGCCTTAGGTGGAAAAATTTAAGGGGAGAAAGGAGAATTTTGCAAAGGAAGGTTGGTAATGTTTGAAAAGGAAGGTCACTGAGAAAGAAAAGTCAGGAAAACCATATCTTCTAATAAACACTGTGAATGGTCATTCCCTGGTCATGTTTTGCTTCTGTACAACAACACAACTGAAGCATCTTGGCGAAGGTTGTCTCGACACCATCCTGAGCACCGTGTCAAGCTACTACCTACTGACAATTTTATAGAGGCTTTACTCAGGCTGTGGCCCAACCTGCTGAGGAGCACTGCCTTGGGCCATGTACAAGAAACATAACTTGCCACTGGTGATTTAAAGAGCCCTGTGGGGCTGTCCTCTCACCCCGTGTTCATGTGTGGGCCGCTTGTGTGGCCTGAGCACTTAGAAAGGTTCACAAGCACTAATTGCCGAGGCTGCTTTCCTGCAGCCCCCCACGCAAGCCTGAGGCTCATGTATCGCTGCTTTGCTGCCAGCTGGACTGTTCTGAGCTGGTTTACACCTGTTGTCAGTCTAAACTGGCACAGGACTGGTCTTGGAGTGCCCCTGGACGTGACCATTCTTGCTTTGAAGTAACGATGCTGTTTATTATTGACTTCAGACAGCTGGGAGTGCAGCCCGGTCCTGATTTGCATTTAATCAAGGGTATTTTTCTCCTTTCCTTTTTCAGCTTTGCTTTGCAGCTTGTTTTTCCCTTTTTTTGTGGATATTAAAAATATGCAATAAAAAGAATGTGTTAGTGTTCAGCACTATAAAAATCAGAGCTTTGTTGTTCCCTGGAAGCAATTTCTGAACTTTCTCTGCCTGACAGTGCCAGTAGATTTTCCAGAGCCAATAATCACAAAATGTCAGCATTGCTAAATGGGGATAATAAATTTTCAAACAGTTCCATAACATGATTTTACCAGACACTAAAAAGGTCAAGCATGAACTGTAAATAAATTCCCATCTCCTAGCTATATGACTCTTTAGCTAGAGAATAAATTATCATTAAGATAAGCAGTCAAACTGTTATTACCCTGTTTTGTAATGGCCTTGTATTTTGTTAGATAGCTGGGCTCTCCGCTAAGATAAGAAGGCCCAGTTAGACTGAAAATTGGTTTTTTGTAGAAAGGGGTGTGAAGAAGACAAATTTTATAAAGAATTTTGAACCAAATGTAGACTATGTAGTTAGGCATCCCCTTTCTGTGATTTTCTTGAGTTCTCTGGAACCAGATAAGCAAAAATTGAAGGAAAAGTCTAAGCAAAGGGGTGAAGAGCAAGGCAAACTCTTCTTCCCCTTTCTTGTTGGTGTCACGATGAACATGCACTCTGGTTTCTTCTTTGAGAGCCTTGTGGATTTGTACATATGCCCGTCAGGAGAATGATGCACAGTGCCAGTGCTGGAACTGAAGGGAGGGTGCATGATTTGTCTTTCATGGCCAGGTAGAGTGATGGCAGAAGGATGCCCACATTCCACCTCTTTCCTGAAACTGAAAGGTCTTACCATGTCCAGTACAGGATTTGCTTTGGGTACAGACAGGACCTGCCTTTCAATTGAACCCTCAGTGTCCTCTCAGCACTTGCAAGAACAAATCACGTAGAAGATTGCAGGGATGACCAGACCAACACATATTCAATAGCTGTTTTGGAAACTGGGTAGGATTTCTCCTGCAGCAGCAATTTAACCAGCTCTGCACTTCACCAACTCAGAGCTGGGGCCAGTGAGAGCACACTTTAAATGTGGTCTGCAGATTCCTGTGGCAGGCTAGAAAGCTGGATTTGGACCAGACTCTTCTGTGCACTCACCAGAGAGCTGAGCCTTCTCCTCCTTTTTGCTAAAGACCCGGGTTTTCTTGGTGGGACACTGACTTTGGATTTTGTTCCTGCACAATAAAAGGATTCAGGTGGTCATTTCCTTTATCTCCACCATTGCCACAGAAGCCTCAACCTGTATTTCAATAGCGAGTGAAATTACCAAGAAAATCACTAATTTGCCATTGTGATTCAGACTCAGAAGAGTCCGAACCACTCTGTTAAAAAATAATGAGTCACCAGCTGTATTTCATCTCTGTTTTTAAGCATCACTGGAATATTTGACAGTTTGCCATGGAAATGGTAGGAAGAGGGGAAGAGGGTTAACTCCAGAACATTGCCTGCCACCAGGGTGAGCTCCACGCACGATAAATCCATCTGTCAATCTGAGTATTTGATACTGAGCCAGGGGGAAGAAGGAGCCCAAATACTCAGACATGTCTGTGTGCACAGGTCTGATCTGACGTTCATTGCAAACCTCTCCAGACCCCAGGTACTTGAGTGGCACTTCTTATTAACAACAATATTCAAGTGTTGTATATCCTCGGGGCTGAGAAATGGTAATTTTGTGTAGGACACTCTTTACTGCTTGGGAAGTCCAGAAAAGTCCAGAGGTCCTCCTATACTTTAGCAAAACCTCTACGAGGTTGAAACATCCGCCTAAGTTAACTTACAGGGAAAAGAGATACTGTTGTATTTTGCCCATAACCTCTGTAATAGTGGTTTTTTCTGTAGTATTTAAATTACCTTTATGGGAAAAGGAATCCATGGAGAATAGGTCTTGGAGGAGCAAGATGGCCCTGCTACGACCAGCTCCTCTCCTGGGAATCAGTAGTGCATGGCAGGGAATGAGTTTTAAGGGGATAAAGTAAGAAGTGAACAGAAAAAAAGTTTAGATAAGAAAAAATGAAAAATATAGAAAAATTTGGGAAAACAAGACTAAGAGAGAGGCAGGAAGAAAGGCAAAGATGGACTGCTTTGAAAATGGAAGGAAGGGCCAGAGCAACTGTGGGAGACATTGAAAATGAAACAATCCCTCCCAGGACAGCAGGGCCCATGCACACCAGATGGCTCTGCCTTTGTGGGTGGCAGTGGAGCATCCCAAATGGTTTGCATCAGGAGTCTTTGTCACCCAGTTCTTTTGGGGAAAATGGGATTAGCAGCACTCATGGAAAGATGAGTTTGTTATTGGAAAGGCTTAGCTGGGACTGCTCAGACTATCAAGATTACCCGTGTCAGGGCCTCATGGAGCAACAAGGAAAAGATGAAGAAAGGCAATTATTTTTCATGTATTACAGAGTTTCTGTATGCCCCACAGGCACTCCTGCTGAGGCCACCTGAAGATCTACACTGTAGTGATAAAAAATTAGATTTTTCTGTATTCTTCTATGCACAGTAAAAAAGATGTACTTTGTAATATTCTACTCGATAAGACAGAAACTTTTTGTGGACATGCTGTAAGTGTCCATTAAAACATACAATGATGATCTATCATCCCAGTTTCTGTGCAGAGCATTCCATCACCTTGTAGGTTGAGGAATGTTCCAAGCCTGACTTTTCCAAAGCCAGATTCATGTGAAATGAAAAAAAAAAAAAAAAGGAAAAAAAAGAGATGAAGGCTGCAAACTTAAGAGGCAGCTGGTCTTTGATGTAAATATATTTGCTTTGGTGAAGTAGAAAGTTGAGATATAGGAATGAAAGCTTTCTCAAACATTCATGTGGGACACATAGTTGAAAGGAGACAAGAAAACTGATAGAGCGGAGTTTCTCAGAACTGGTAGCTTAATGAGAAGAAGAAGAAATATTTTGTCAACATTTTTATTGCCCAAAATAACTTGTTATTTGATTAATTCATTAATCACTATGTTAACATGGGATGAAATACGTATGCTGAACGAGGACAGGAAGGTGATGCTTTGATGCTGCTGGAGCTGATTTTGCCCAGAAGCTCTGGGTGACATTCACATACGAGACATCCTCATGGACCAGCCAGCGTGTCTCCATGTGAGGGCCAGGGTCTGGTTGCACTGGTGCACAGGGGCACTCTGCCCTTGCTAATTTGTTTGACCTGGACTTTGTGCCAAGCTGTGCCTCAGTGCTGGAGTTTTTCCTCTCTCAGGGTGCCTGGTTCAGTCACATGAGCTCCTGCTTGGCTAGTGACCACCAGCTCTGGGGAGTGGACCAGCAAGCCTGCCCAGCCCTGCTGAGCCAGTGGCATCGGAGAAGCCCATCTAAGGTGGTTTTCCTACTGCTGGTTTGGAAATTAGCTGTAATTTTATTAATGAATTCCTCTGAGCCAGGCCAAACTGCCTCTGACACCTCACAGAAACCTGTCTTGGAAAAATTATGCAGTGTCCTCTTGACTCAGCCTTTCCATCAGGTGTGTTTGGATGTGAACACCAACACTGCCGTTTGGCAGGGACGGGAGCTTGGCTCAGGTCCTGCCCAAGTGCTGCAGCTGGCAAATCACTGCTCATAAATAGTTTTTCCACAGACAACCACCTCCCTCTATAAGGAAGATTTATTTGTGGAAAATGTTTTAAAGTGATTATACAGCATCTGACATAAATCGCCCACACAGAATAAATGGACACGTGGATGATCAATTAATGCTGGCTGCTTTCCATTGTATTGTTTTAGAGGCATCAGGTAATGGATGGCTCATATGCTCTACAAATTATATAAATAATTCAGTTTACATCTAGGAAAATATGACTTGTCCACAAAGCACAGAATTATTGTGCTGTGCGGCTCAGAGATCCCTTTAAACTATTTCAGTCAAGTGTAATAAATTAGGACACAGTGAAGTTTATTTTCTTTACCATTGCTGTTTTTTGATTCAGCCACTGCAAAGATCTGTGTGAAATTCTGTTGCCTGTACAAATATTACAACAGAAATTTTAGAGTAAGATCAGAAACAATAGAGGTACTGCGGTAGGAAGGCTTCATGAGATATTTGCTTACATCATTACAAAGAAACAGAAATTTCATACTGCTTTTGTTTGGATCACCAAAATTTTATGTTTTTAAGCTATTAATAAAATTGAAATCCCCTAAAGAGAGACTTTTCCCTAAAAGAGAGCTCTGAAAACACCTCCCAATGGCTGATCACATTTGAAGTCAATGTTGAAATTCTGCTGAGTTACAGAACAGCATGATTTTTCCCCAGATGTTTCTCTTCTTTACTGAAACATGTGGTTACACTTCTGAAAGCAGTTGAATTACTATTGCAAAGAAGTTGCCGCCCACTGGGATGCTTAGTTTGCCTTAACTGTGATTTTTTTTTTTTTGGATGTATTTGATGATGTGACTGTAACTGGAGAGTCCTTATGTTAACAACTTGTCAAGAAAAGTTGACTTCCCTCAAAGTTTTCTACTGTTCACTTTTCCTTTCATTAAGAACCTTTTTTGTATGGGTGCAGCAGTTAGGAAAACTCTTCTTTATAATTAATGGATCAAATTATCCATGTTTCTATTCCAGACTTTTTTGTTAAAATGCATAACCTTTATTTTTATGAGCAGTGCATCAACAAGTCATAGCCATTTCTTATTCTAAAACACCTTAACCACCCCCAGAGCTACACTATTTAATTCCCCTGTGTACCTACAGCATATATAGAGGGACTGTTATACCCATAAATGAATTGCATTATCCATGGGGGATGTTAAAAAGGTAATGAAAAGTTAATGTGGTATTTGCTTCTTTTTTATATGCTCATTAAAATGATTTATAACTGTGATGTTTACCTAAACCCACAATTAGAATATTAGATTAAGTGTTTACTTTTGATGTGGTACATGTAATTTTGTAGAAAGCCAGAATACTATTTCAGACTGGTGCACAGGGAATTGAGAGAACAACTTAAGTTGATTCTCAGTTAATTACTGTTCTCATTTGCTTCACCTCCTCTCTGAAAATGTCTCTCAATTAGGAGGGCCTGATATAGTAGTATTGTACTGATATTTACCATCTTACAAAGTTGAATTGGTAGTGTTTCCAGAGGAAATAAAATCTACCATGTGTTTCAAGTGCAGAACAGTACTAGAAACCAGGTCAAATGATGGCAGGTCTTGGTTCCCGGGGAGCTGTTTGTGGCTGGTGTGAAAGCAGCTCATGGCTGCAGCTCAGACCCTCACTGGGGAGGTGTCAGCCCCACAGACAGCAAGCTAGCACAGGCTGGGAACCTACTAACACTCCACAGACCTGCTCACAGGACAGCTGGACACATGGGCACTGCTGAGCAGTGGTGTTTTCAGTGGTAGAAAATTACCTGTTTTCCACATTTGGCAGCTTCTTTCCAGTTTTGGAACCCCATGTTCAGCAAGCTGGTGAGTCACGGGTGAGACTGGACAGTGGTGCATGGGATGTTGAGTCACAGATCCTAGGGTACATCGTGGCACTGCTCTACACACTGGTGAGGCAAGCAGGTGTGCACTGTGTGAGACTTGAAGGGTCTGAAAGATAGCGAGAGGGGAGTGTGGAGGAAGGCCATTGGCATGGCAGCAGCCCTGGCATTTGGGGGAGAGTAGACATCCCTCTCCTCTTTCATGTCATCCTTGAGGCACTGGAAGCAGGGGCTCACCCTCTTGCCAGGCACAGCTGTGGGCACAGGGGCCTTAAGGGAACAAACAGCATGGAAGATCCCAGTTTTGTGATCTGGCCCAAGCTGCCTCCTCAGCTTTGCAGTAAGGCATCGTGTGGGTAAAGAATCACCCTCTCTGCAGGGTGTGTGGCCACGTCTCTGAGTGGTGGAAGGTGGAGGTGTGTTCTGGCTGCAGGAGTGGGCCTGGGCCAGCTCCTCCCTAGAGTGGGAGCTGAACATTGCCCCGCTTCAGAATGTCCTGCAAGGATTCTCCTGAGTTGCTTTGGGAGTGCCTTGCACATGGCCAAGGTACATGGACCTGTGGGTCTGTCCTTTGGAGTGACCTGCTTAACTGATGCTGCTGTGGCCCATAAGAGGTTGGGCATGTTCCTCTCAAATGCCACTATAGCCCAAATGTGGGAGACCCAGGGAACAGGCAAAGTCCCCACCTCCATCCCTAGCCATGACAGTTAACTTTTGTAGCAGGGAAAACACTGCATGGAGATATTTCTCCCGTACTTTGGCAGGATGTTCAAGATGCAGAAGATATTTGCCATGTTTAATGATGAGGCAGAGCTCATATCCAGGCCTCTCTCTCATGTTTTGGCCTCTTTGGCTTGATTAAAGGGGAAGAACCTGGACTTCAGTGGGGCAACCTCTTCTTCCCTGTGTAGAAAGCAAAAAGTGCTGGGAGCTCTCCCTTCTCAAAGGATCATTGGAAAGCTGCAAAGAGAAGAGTATGTGGGATGTCTCTTTGCTCTGTTCTCTACATTGCTGAGAGATGTGCCAGTTTGGCTGGGTGGTGGCTGCAGGTGAGGGTACCTGCCCAATGTGCTGGGGTGGACAGGTTGAGAAACAGCCACATGCAACTCACTGAGGATCTGGGGGCCAGCAAATGGTGTGCACCAAATTCATCAAAAGCTGAATTCACAGAGAAAAAAACCCAAACACTAAAAAATAATAGACTAATATATAGAGGCCAAAAGGATTTCTATCAGCCCGCAGGATCCATGGGCAACCCTTGCAGCAGCTGCCCAGGGTTACTCTCATGGGCCTCTGCACTGGTGGAGCTCATAATCCCCTGCACCTTCTTCGACTCTCCAGTCATCCCTTCAAAGGTGATGGCACATGGGACCAAACCCCACTAAGAGCTTGGTACATAGAAGTAGAAATAGCTCCTAATCAGGCAGCAGCTGTGCCCTGTTTCTGTGTGGGTTTTCGTCATTTGCACTGTCCTGCCCTCTGCATATGTACAGATATGACCAAAATCTGTCGCTTCTTGCTCAGGGTAAACAAAATCAGATGCAGAAAGAGTGTGTAGTTTCCAGCACATCTTTCACCCACACAGCCCAAGAACCAGTGACCATTTTTGGTTGGTGTGGGAAGCTGTTCAACAAACTGGATCTTTCATGGGAGGGCTGGAATTCCTATGAACTGCAAGACAAAAATAGCTGACTGTCCTGAATGACATTTCTCAAGCCACTAATCCAGCCCCAATATTGGTAAAAAGCCTATTCTGTGTATGACAATAGGAGCAGCTGGGCATGCACCCGTTGTCAAAGCAGAGTGTGGGAGGCAGTTCCTGTCCTGTAGCCTGTGCTATAATAACAAGCCATACATAGGACTGGGGAGATGCGGCCAAGTGAAGTGAATCAGAGGTTGATGTTATTACCCCAGCTTTTTCTGGGAAGGTGAAGGTAGACAAAGAGATGTGCTATATGGCAAGAAAAGTGAGGAAGATGAAAAGGAGCAAGCTGGAGGCTAGGAACAAAGTGGGGAATAAGAGGTACCAAAGGATGGAACAAATTCTGGACTGAAGGACAGAAGCAAATACTTCACCAGACAGAGGGATTTTACTTGACTTTCACCTCCTGATTTCTAAATGGTTATTTGAGGACTGTGAGTGGCACCAGTGATGTGGTAAAGGTACAAAGCCACCTCAAACTTAATGATGGGAGTTTTGTCTTGGCGGAAATGAGGTGTAATTAAGCCTTCATTCTCACAAGCCTTTAGCTATCTGCTTTTGTTTAGCTTCTAACTTAGGATTGACTAAGATCAGACATATTGTCAGCAGCCTTTCCAAAGCAGATAGTATCACAAAGATAGCACCAGTGTCCCTCGCATGTGGGCAAAAGCAGCATGGCTTCACCAGAGTGGGTTCAATCGCAGTAACAGCTTGTGATCTTCACCCATATTACACGGATGTCCAGTAGGCCTGTCAGCATTTGTGTCAGCATTTTTTTTATAAACTCCTTGGTTTTATTTTTTGACTGACAAAAGTGCCAACTGCATGTGCTATTGCCTCTAAGCTGAACAGAAGGATATGAGAAACTGTTTTTCTGCTTCTATGAAGAGAACTGTTGGCTGAGTTTCAAAAAAGTAGATCAGATGCTGAAGTTCATGTCACTGAAGGTATTTTAGAGTGTCTGACATCTGAGTTAATTCTTTTTCCATACAGCAAAAGCTGAGTTTGAAAGTTTGGAGGTGACCAGATGCAGGGGCATGAGCTGGGTCACACTGAAAACAAAACAGTCAGCAGAGCTAACCACAGACTTTCTGTTTCCAAGGGTTTGATGCTTTTGTGTCTGTGGACTGACAGTTCATTGCACTAATTTCAAGCTTCTTCAATTGCATGAAGATGTGCTCAGGCAGGCACAACCTGCTCCTCTTCCTTCCCTTCTTCACTATTGTCCTCCTGAATACCCCAGGCACACAGTAGCCTGAAATAAGGGCTCCTCTGCTGGTTCCCCACATGCAGCAACATGGACCAGAGCACATCCAAGCTGGAGGGTGCTTAATGTAGTCTTTACCTCACTTCATTGTCTTAGTGGAGTAGATTGGATCAGGGTGCAACCTTGCTGTGTCTTCTCCTTGCACCAGGGACCAAAAAATGTTTGCTGATTCTCAGGAAAGTGTGTTCCTACCCGATCCCCTTCTATGACTGGGTATCGTGGCACTAGGCTTGGTCTCTAGTTTGCATCTGCCTTTTTCCTGTGTCTCCCTCATCAGAGTAAATGCCACAGCATCAGTCCTTCAAGGGCTTCATAGAGCTTTTGGGTCTACTATCAGAGCTTCATTCCCCATCTTATTTGACCAAGAGTGTTCTTTTGGTTTGGCTGAATATTGTTACTATGCAACATAACAGTAAGCAGCTGGGTGTGATGTTGGATGGAGTTTGTTGCAATAGCTTTAACTTTGATAAAAAACATGTGCTTAATGTTATTTTTAAACTTGTGTATGTTAAGAGGTCATAAAGTTTTAACCTAAATACAGCTTTGTATAAACACACAGCTCTTAAGCACCTTAATACTGAGATCAGTATGTTTCTCGAGGTTCAAGCTTGCTTACACAATGGAAAAATCATAGTTAAATGCAGAAATGAAGAAGTTCTTTCATATTCCCTTGCTGATTTTGGTTTTCTTCATGTAACACCTTTTCGGTAAGAAAATCATTGTGGTGACTGAGCGGTCTGGTGGGTCACTGTGTTGAGCTGCGGGGAGGTAGTGATTGCTGTGGTTCAGGCTGACGATTGCAGCTGGCCTTATCCATCCATCCAGGGGCCACTCTGTACTGGTGCTCATATTCCACTTCTGAGAAATCCCCTTTAATTTTATCTCTTTCCTTGTCTCTTGCAAGGAACATGATGGGTATTGTATGTCCTTGCCCAGTCTTTGCATCTATCCCCCCACTTCTCATGTGTGTGTGTGCAGGTCTGCAAGTGCACACACATTTGTTAACCCACACTTGAGCTTGTGTTTGGCAGTTGCACTCCTTCAAGTCAAGCAGCACTCTCATATTTTTCTAGCACCAGCAACCTGGTTGACCTTTCTTGAAACTTTGAACTTATGCTCAAGTTTCATTAGTCCTAATGAACCAAGACTTTGCACTTGGGGTTCAAAGATCCTGTGCTAGCAGGTGTGTAAGAATACAGAGACAGCTTGCATCTGAAGGGTTGGCTGGCTTGAGAGGCAGCCCACAGCAATCTCCTCTTATTTCCTCTGCCCTTTCATACAGATAAAACCTCCAAGAATGACAAAGGAGGAATGAAAGTATTGTTTTGGTTTATTTTCAAAAAAACAATTGATTTTTAAAACTGTTTTTAACCATAAACTTTTAAACAGTGGCTTCATTAATACTTAACTCTGAAAATAGGTATTTTTCGATCTGGAGTTGTGCTAATTTCTGTTGCTAATTTAATGTTTCTTGTTTCTCAGGACCATCCTGATCTCCTCTGAGAATCAAAGGTAGCTGCTCTTATTGCAGGCCTTTTGTCACTGACTGGAAGAAATGTTCTCAGTAATCCTGTTGGAGGCAGCAAACAACAAAGAAATGGCTAAAATACAGTGATGCTGTTTATCTAAAAGGAAAGCTTGAGCACTTTAGTCACAGCAAAGCTATTTGTAAAAGGCCTGCAAATGCTCAAGGACATTCCTCAAGGTCTGAGGCAGCAGGAAGGTGACCCGGCACAGGAGATCACAATGTTTTAACCTGTGCTGTATTCACTGCCTCCCTTGCTCCTCCTGCATTCACTGTCTGCAGCGCAGCTCCTGCGTAATGGTTTTTGTCATTCTCACTTCTACATCTACTTACACGAGTACTCAGAGATTTTAACTTAATGAAATCATTCCCCTTGTTTCAGAAGGAGCTTGGCTTTTCATAGTACCCCATGCCTCTGCCATATGCCTGAGGGCAGGCATTTCAACTTGTCTCTCATCATGAATGCAAAAACAGTATGTCTATGCCACTAAGGGACACTGCTCACACTTAAAATGTAAGAGGCTTCCCTAGCATAGCTCAGTTCCCGAGGGTAGTGGAGTCCATGAAGTTGTGCTGGCAGAGACCTCAACCCTCTTCATGTCACACTTTTATCTTCGGCATTTTAATGGCCTCTTGGGATCACACAGGAGTGAGGGTGGAAAAGAAAGCTTACCAGGAAATACTGTAGTCTGAATTGCAGAACAGAATGAAAGAAGACAGCATGTCAGACAGATAATTGTCACAAAATTATATGTATTTTGGCATGAAATTCACAGAAGTCAGTGGTTTTTACTCACTGTGGGATTCCAGTAAGAAGCAGTCAGGTACACAACACTCACCAGAGATAGTTTTGACCTCGGCCAATGGATTCAATTATATTTTCCTCAAGGGTCTGGATGGAGGCTCCATCACCAGGAAGGCCCTTACAGTATCTCACACCTGGGGCAAACCCCCAGTGTTGCTGATGATGCAGTCTCTATGAGCACTGTGAGGACATTCCAAGAGATGCATAGCAATACTTTCCACTGGAGACCACGAGAGCAAATTCATCCCTTCTTATATCAGTTCATCCTGGAGGTGGTCCACTGGAAAATGAAGAGGAGAAGGAATACTTAAATCCTGATGAGCCATCTCTTTCTTGCCAACAGCCAGGGAATAAGAGGTAAATGAAGGCAGGATGTGAACCATTGCTGATCTCTTTCCTTTTCCTGGCTGCTAGGAGGGATATCTGTCTGTCTTTATTTCCTTCTCTTTCCTTGATCTTGCCTGCTCACTGGGGACAAGTTTTGACCACTGCCTGTTTGCCACCAGCTCCTCTCTTCCCTGATAGATGAGCACCCAGTGCTGCTGGCACTGGCAGCTGCAGGACTAAGTGAAAAGGCACTCCAGTCAGATTTCTGGTCTCCATTACAGCCCTATATGTATAATGGTTTCTTTCAAATCCATCTTTAAATACACTAATTCAAAAAGAATTCATCCCAGAAGAAGAGATATTGGACATGGTGCACTGAATTCTGAGTCACTAAAATTCAACTGAGAGATCCCCAAGCAACCTAATCTCAGCTGTCCCTTCTCTGAGTGGAGAGTTGGACCTGAAGATCTCTGCAGGGTCCTTTCAAGCCTCAATTTTCCTACAAGGCTTTGATCATCTCTGTATGGTTCGGTCCAAGTAGCACCACCAAACTTGCACTGACACTTTGCACACAGGCACAGGCTTTGGTGGCAAACAGCAGCAGAAGACTTCAGAGGTGACCTTAAAATTGCATTCGGACATAATAATTAATGCAGTACTAGAAAACTGTGGAATAAGATGCACTTTTCCAAAGACAAGGGTCTGCCACAGGTGTTTGTGACCAGCACTGCTTCAGATCTAAAGCTAAAATGCCAGAATCCTTCTCTGACTCTTGCTTCTGCTCCGTTAGTTGTTTTTTTTTCTAACATCATTATCCAGGATAATTATAATTCTCATAAACAGCACAGGTTTCTTCTATTCCTAGGTCCTTTTAATTAGTCAAAGAAAATTTCAAGTACACCAAAGATCCTGATGGTCTTGGCCTGTCAGGTTTCAGCATAGCTCTTTTATGACTGACAGCCCTTTCCTACAGATCTTTAAGGAGGTGGCAGGGCAGTATGTTTGGAGAATGGGCCTGGCTCAGTGGTCTGGCAGTCAGAGCCAGGAATAAGGACAGATCTGCTGATTCAGTGTCCTACAAACATAGCTGATCTCATTGCAGTGAAAATAGGTCACTAATCACACATGGCCAGCATCCAAAAACTAGCCAGGAAAATTGAATATCTGCTGGCTGAAAACTCTGTTTTACTTGAATGCACAGAAAGAAAGCAGTCTGCTTTAATTTGTTTAAAACCACCACCCGATTATGTGACCAGAAGATGAAGACAGTGATCTCCCTTCGCTGTTATTTTTTCAAGCAAGCAACTCATTTATTGTTCCAGCCCATCCTTTGCTTTCATTCTCACGCATTAAAATAGTGTGTAGTTCACACTTCTGTTTTTAACCTCAGTTAGAGCAAGCAGATCTGATTTCCAAGGAAAAAATTAGCACCAGCTTATATGTTGATGACACTGATTTCTTTTATAGGCTTCTGTCTAGTAAAAAAACTAAGCTAGTATTGCCAGAATTAGATCTTTCTAAATAAATATAACACCACAGTTCTTGGCTTGTTTTTTTTTTTTTGTATTGTGTTTGTTTGTTTTAATAAGACAAAAGCATTATTTTCTTTTTAGATAATTCTGAGTTTTCTTTTTAAGCTGGTTGCCCATCCTGACATCCTGAATAATTTAATGGAAGAGCACTTAGCTTGCAGCAGGGTTGAGAGTTACTGATGTGGAATAAGCGTACCCTGATGTTACACAATATGCATGGTGGGAGAGAATGGCCAATCAATATAAATGAATCCCTTTTTCCATTGAATAGATGTTGTCTGTCTCAGGCAGCAACTGGGAAGAATATGAATGCTTTATAGGGATAAGAACTACTCAAATTTTAGATCTGTCTCTGTCTAACGGAGAGCAGCTCAGGCACATTTCCTTTACTGAACATCGTCACCTGGTAAGCAGAAGTGATCTTCACCTTCAATTGTGAACTGAGTGATGACATGCCAATGTGAAAAAGGGTCCTTGAAATGTTAGTAATTGTTAGAACAGTCAGAGGACTTGGTAAGAAATAATTACTTGTACAACCGAACTGAAGAGGCTGGTTAAAAAAGTTGCACGTGCAAGTTTGTAGAAACTTTTTTAGCGTATGTGCTCTTTAATGTTCTCAAGCTACATTAAAAGGAAAGTGATACTTGAGAGTGGGTAGTGCAAGAACAGAGACTAGCTCACAGAAGCACTGGAATTGCCTGTGTGGTATGCTACAGGCAATAGCTGTAAGGTCGTTTAGATCTCCTGCCACTGTAGCTAGTTCTTTTCATGGGCTCTGGAGGAAAATTGCTCCTCGTTCCTTCCCATCTCCATCATTTCTGCTACCTGCCCCATCTCTTGTGTGCTGGTTCAGGCTCTTGACTAAGAGACAGCCACACCATACTAACTTCACAGGGAGGTGTTTTCCAACTGGACAGGTCCTGTGCTTGCCCACACTATCCAACAGAATGATTCGCAGCAGTCCCCAGGAGGGAAAAAGGGAGAGCAGAGGAAAATGGCTTGTCTTTCCAGCAGCTCAGGTTTCAGCAGTTCAAGTTCTGCCTCTCACCCCATGGCCAGTGATCTCTTGTTGCAAGTAACAGGAAAAAGTTTGTGTAGCACAAACAGCCACATCAGATTATGAGACATGGTCCTTTTAAACTGAGGGGATTCATAGTGACTGAAGCAGTAAGGCCAGCCCTGGCCATGCTGTCTCCACTGCAAAAGCCACAGTCACTGTTATGCATCAGTAACATTTCTGTGCAGTACTTAGGCTGAAGCTAACGTGGGAACAGGCTGTATCATCACCAGACAGAGCTTAGCTTTGATTTACAAAGAAGAGGTTTTGTGACTCCGAGAATCTCTCTGATCGTAGAAGATCCCTCTAGTCCCTTAGGGCTGATTCAGCTAGTGGAGATCAAAGGCAGTTTTTGATGGATGTTGTGTGCCCAACTTACTCTTACTGGAACCTCATATTAAGTGAGAACAACTGATTTCTTAGATGCTACACAACTGTTTATGTAACTTCATGAGAAACATTCATCAATTGTGTAAAACAAGCAGATTTTGAACTCACTGATTTAATAATGAGCTGTAGGTGGATATCATAAAATAAGTCACAGTGAGACAAAGCACTGAAAATTCA
The DNA here is from genome assembly GCA_035047845.1 of Dendrocincla fuliginosa. Lineage (NCBI taxonomy): Eukaryota > Metazoa > Chordata > Aves > Passeriformes > Dendrocolaptidae > Dendrocincla > Dendrocincla fuliginosa. The sequence continues at coordinate 33,824,328 of JAWWMO010000043.1, forward strand.
GATGAAAAACTGAAATTGGATCTGAGACTGGTTTCAAATGTCCTGATCTGTCAGGTTATATTCTAGGCTTAGATCCTTACCTGATATAAATTAAACCTTTCTGTCTTCCCTCATCTGAAGCCTACATAGAATAACATGTAATACTTGTAACCTTTCCTCAGGAGTGAACATGCTGAAGCAGTTGAAGTATCTTCAGCTAAGGAAAGCTTACAGTCCCTCAGAAGGGTCTGCAGACCCTCTAGGAGCAGGGCAGTGTGGCCTTGGGTGAATTAATTTGTATTTTCTTTGGCATGTGCACATATAATGACATATTTAAGCCTCTTGTTTATTTGCTTAGTCAGGCAAGGTTTAAGAGGGAGCAGTGGAGGGATAAGCACCAGAAACATTCAAGCCCGGTGCAAGGTAGGAATAAGTTGCCTTTAGGAAATCTCTCCTGAGCAACTGAAGAAAGTTAAAGAAGACAGCTGGAAAGAGGAAGCTTTAAGCAAAATAACCCCAGTGGTTATCCTGTGGGGCATATCAGAGCAAACCTCAAATGACACTATGTAAATAAATCCTCAGTGCTGACTGCCAAATATATGTACATCAAAAGTCAAGCCCTTGTCCATGGACTCACATAACACAGTCTCAGTGGAGTTTATCTTTTCTGTCCCCTTTAACCCAAAACAAAGTTATTGCACAAGACTCTGAATCAGTTCCAATGTACCACATGTGCTGGGTTGTCAGCCAGTTACTGGCAGCTCTCACTAAATTTTCTTTTTCTCTTCAGTATGCACATGCTTCTGCACAAACACATTGAAAAGCATTTCCAATTCCAACTTAAACCCACAAATCCACAGAAATTCTAAGTTAAGCTCATAGCCCATAACAGTTTCCTTATGACATGAACTGATTGAAGCAATTGATCCTTTTATCATCCTTTGATGAAGGAACTTCTGTTTGGAGAGACATGTACTGGATTTCATGCTTTGAGCATCTCATCTGAGTTCTTAATGTTGCCATAAGACGGAGCAACCTGTTTTCTTATCCTAAATAAAAAAATGTTCTGCCTGATATTGTATCAGCATGTAGTTCTGGAATTCCTGTTCTCCCAGAATCTTGAAATGCTTAAATTCTGTCTTGACTCTGTTGCTGTGTTTGTGAGGTAGGTAAATGTTGTTATTCACCTGTTTGCATGGAGAAAGGCCAGTCCAGAGTGTACCTTGTCCAAATCCATGAGCAGTTAGTAGCTGTGCTGGGAAGGGGACTGGGCTCCTACTCTGTTTTCAGAGTTAGACCTTGTACCTGGGAGTTCAAAATAGGTTATTTATAAATTGGCCATGGAAACATTGCAGTTTATCTTGTGACAGATACTTGGGGACTTTAAAAAGGAGGATGGAGTCTGGTACCAAACTGCATCTTGGGGATTTTTCTACAGTTTTTTTGAGCCTTAAACAAGATAGTCTACTGCCTAAAAACCATAAGTAATCATAAGTGTATATCAGGACATAAGTAATATTTTTCAGTTGCATGAGGCCCAGTCGAACAGATCCTAAAAAGATTTCCTCTGACGTAACATGATGTCAGCTAGGCTGGCAAGAACAAATTCATGAGCAGTTCCCAGGTGCTAGGAGCAATGATGCCAGAATATATATCTATGCACAGAGACAAAAACACCTAGCTATATTTTTTTATATATATTTCTTCAACCTCCAAGCAGCAGCAGTTTCTTTGTGGCATAGCTTTCTGCTTCAGACTGCCAAAAAATGCACTTCACTTTGAGCCTGCAGTTTTGCATAGAACATCCGTATTTTCATAATGGACAAAGAATTTGATCCAACTTACTGACTTGCTTTGTTTACGTACCTATGGCTTTCCATTGCAGGAGAACCAACCAAAGATATGGGCTGGTAGTAAAAATGTTTAGTCTTGTCAAAAAAAGTAGTTTTTTGATTGAGATATTAGAAAAGTGATTAAATGAAAACATTTGCTGTGCTGCCTTTTCAAATTTCTGACTGGGTTTCACCACCTCCCATCCTCGTCACTGGGAGGTGGGCAAGTAAAACACTTTGAGGATTCCTCATGCTGCTGGCTTGTGGATGGGGATGCTGGCTTGCAGCAGACAGCCATAACAGCTGTGTTGTACCATGTTCTTCTCTGCACTGGATAACTTGTCAACAGCAATAGCTGAACTGCATCAGGCAAAGCATCACCAGCTGGTTGAGGGAGGGGACTGTCCTGCTCTGCTTTGCACTGGGGCAGCCTCATCTTGAATATTGTGTGCAGTTTTGGGCACCCCATTACAAGAAAGATATTCAGCTATTAGAGAGTGTCCAAAGGAGGGCAAGAGAGATGGTGAAGGGCCTTGAGGGGAAGCCATGTGAGGAGCGGCTGAGGACATTTGGTCTGTTCAGCCTGGAGGAGACTGAGTGGAGACCTCATTGCAGTTACAACTTCCTCATGAGGGGAAGAGGAGGGGCAGGCACTGATCTCTTCTCTGAGGTGACCAGTGACAGGACCCGAGCAAATGGCCTGAAGTTGTGTCAGGAAGGTTTAGGTTGGATATTAGAGTGTCTTCTCCCAGAGGGTGGTTGGGCACTGGAACAGTCTCCCCAGGGCAGTGGTCACAGCACCAAGCCTGCCAGAGTTCAAGAAGCATTTGGATGATACTCTCAGGCACATGGTATGACTCTTGGGGATGGTTCTGTGCAGGGCTAAGAGCTGGACTTGATGATCCTTGTGAGTTCCTTCCAATTGAGCATATTCTGTGACTCTGTACTCTAAGCGGGAACTGCAAACAGAGGGAAATTTTACGGAAAAGTTGACCCTCGGTTTGAATCTGGTACAGTCATCTGTCTTTTTCACCTTCAAGGAAATAAATTTTAAAGGTATAAGGATTTTTGGTTGGTTTGTTGTTTTTATTTTTCTTCAAATTAAAAAAGAAGGAGAAAAGAAGCAAGCAAACCCATTATACAGGTGCTCTAGGCATTGCCCAAAAGCTGAGATTTTAGTATGTTTATTTGCATCCTTATTGTCATGAATATGGGAATATAATTGGTGCTGGTGCACTCCAACTTCTGTGCAATGACTGACACATCTGAAGGTTTTCAGGCAGGTTTTCCTCTACTTCCTTCTCCACTAGAAGCTAACACTGCTAGAAAGATGCTGAAGCAGCTGACACCAAAATGACAAGCAGATATGTCATGTCACACCACTCAGGAGTGGAGAGCAGACATGGCCCTGCTATGAAAACCAGTCGAGTGGTGCAAGGCCAGCTCTGCCTTGCTGGATATCTGCAGGACAATGATCCATCTGGCCAAGAACAGCAATGCTCAAACTCATTTATCTAGAGCTGCCATGTTTTCTTAACAGCTTATGAAAGGTCAGTTTTGGCAAAAGGAATTTTGACTATGGTTGGTCCAAAAGCAGGAGGATTGATGCTGGGGGACTCAAAATGACACTTGTATTGATAGCGCTGGTAGTCACTAAGGGTATATCAGCTTGTGAGCAACAAGCAATTTCTGACTCTCCAGATTTCATCCCCTGCTGCCCACTCCTCTCCCCTGGGCAGAGGACCTGGGCTCTCTAGCCTGTCACACCTCAGTGACTGACCAGTCTTGCTAAAGTGACTGCAGAGTGTTTTGCTCATTCCTGAAGGCATCATGCAGCAGTTCCTCCTGTCTGTGCCACTGGAGACATAGCTCAAATCTGACCTGAGGCAGTCAGGGAGTTGTTGGCAGCAGGAGTCAAAGGCAGAGGTTTTGCCCCAAATCCAAGAGAGGCTGTTTCAAGGAGAAAACCAGAATGATGTTCCTGGGCACCTTTGACAGCTGAGACCAGAGAAGAACCATTCCTATGAGCATAATCTACAGGAATAATTCAAATAAACAATACGACTCAAATTTTCTTACCATTCCAAGCTTCACTCTTCACTGTTTTTGTAAATCATACTGTAGTAATGAAGTGCCACAAAGTAACATTAGGATCTTTGAAAAGGTTCTTCCATTCTGAAGCTGGCTGTTTCAGTAGTGGCTGATGAAATGATGCTCAAATGGGTTAGTCCAGCTGGCCACTGCCAAGAGCAGAGCATTTTCCTGTAGAATTTACAGGGGGAAATGCATTACATGTACTTGTTTGTTTGTTTTGAAAATGACTTATTTTTCTGTCTAAACTGTGTTGTGGTTGGAGGGGAAATGATTATGATGGCGAAACTGAGAAATTGCTGTAAAATTTAGTGTCTGTTTGGGGAGGGGTGGTGGAGATTACACACATCCTGAAATGCGCAAACAATTTAACAGTGCACACTTCTAGCTAGGCTGACAAAGACTTTCACTGTGCTATCCTAACTGAGAGGATTAAGTGTCTTGCTGTAAATCCTTTTAACTTTGCTTACAGCTTACTATGTAATTACTTCTTTTAAGTGCAGTGAAACAACTACGATGGACATTTTATCCTTCATAAAAACCAATGGAGTACTTTACAGAGAAATTGGGCTTCACATGCCTGCTTTGGATCAGGAAGAGTGTGAGACTTCAACCTGGCTACCTATTACTTCTGTCCACATTGCCATTGTCTACTACTGGATGTGAAGTCCGTTGCTGTCTCCTTTTTTCCAGCTCTGGGACTTAAGTCCAGGAGAGGATTCATGCCAAAGATCCTTAACAGTGTCAAGTATCTAGCTGCCCAGAAAGCATTTCATGTTGTTTGCTTTTAGGGGGCTGACTTTTGGAGTCTCCCCAGGTGCTGCAAGGAGAAGCGGGGACTTATGGAATGTGCCAGCAGTGAGGATGGACAATGGACTTTCCATCCTCTCCTTGGAGCCTAACTGCAAAAACCATCTGTGAAGCCTTTGCTTAGAAACTCTCTGAAATGAATGCTGGGATGTGTCTTCACTTCAGCAGGAGTCACGGCCTCTATTTATAGAACCTTCACAGAAGCTTGGATTGCAGGCCCTCAAAGGCTAAAATCTGTTGCTGATGCTTGATAAAGAAGGAAAGGTAGGGATGCAAAGAGGGGAGCTTCATGAGCAAAACTAGCAAATAGATCAATACAAAAGAAGCTGGTGATTACGTTTGCCAAGTGTAACCAAAGCAGACATAGGGGTTGTGGTACTGAGAACTTGTACAGAAGAACAGTTCTTAGCTCAGTGAATGGAGGGGAAAGGCCACTTCTTGGCTTTGCCATTGCTTTGGACCAGTGCCTGTCAATATAGTTTACCCCAAGGCTGAAGCCCAGATACCCAGACCAGGTCGAGGGCATGTATGTAGGTGTTACAGGAGCAGAGAGGAGCTGCCCCACAGCAGCTCCATGGAGACTCGGCATGGGCAGCCACAGCCTCACGAGACAAAACTTCAAGGGAACCACAGCAGAATTCTGTGCAAGACTTTGCCCCTAGAAACCCTTAGGTAGTTCTCACACTTACACAGCCACCTCACTAAGACCTCTGTGTGGGCATAAATGGTATTTGTGCTCCATGGTGGCAGTAAATGTTTGCTTTTGGCTTGGATTAGCATGACTGAGGCACACAGAGGAAATTACTGAGAAAACAACAAGTTAACATGTGACAAGAAAACTGTGCTTAACCAATACAGCAAAACTGATCAATTGTGGACCAAAATGTCATGATTGTGCCAAACAAGCAGAGGCATTGGGCCAATGGGGTGGATTTGATATATCCCTCATTTATTTGGTAATTGACCTTCTAACCATACAGATGCAGGTTGAAACACCATCAGTTTTTCTCCCTTTTCCTACATTTTTTTTTATCCCATATGATCTAGAAAGAGATATGACAGCAGTTTTTTCAAATTATCGTTTCACAATAAAAACTTGATCTGGGCACTTACCTATTTGCTGAAACATACACAAGCAGTTATTTTTTTCTGTCTGCAGCTACTTGAGTGCATGCTGATAAACTAGAGAGCCTGTATTTTGTCACCTTAGGTTTCCATAGGTTCTTTGGTCTGCCACCTGGGAATTTTCCCAGGCTTGCTTTATGTCTAACCAGTTGACTCCCTTTAAAGCTTGCATAAAATCTCTTCAGCTAGGTTTTTCTTAAGGAGTTACTTTCTTGCCCAGGAATATTTTGAATATTTGAAAACGTACCATTTTAAGATCAGGTGGTGAATGAGCTTTTTAACTTGGCAGAGAAATGCCCAGGGGACTAAGCTGCCATAGGCATTATAGAAAATGGAAGTAGCAGTCCTCAGAGGTCCCTTGGACTGCTGAGGTTTTCCATATTCCACCAAACTGCTCTTGGGCCACAACCATCCCATGTTCCTGTTGATGTGAACCAGAGACAATGAGGAGGATATAATTCAAATAGCTGTGAACCAAGAGAGTAAGAAAAACTGGGAGCTGATGCTGTCAATGCCGTGGTGCAGGCAGCACTGGGAGGGGGTAAGCTGGAGGCTTAAAATCAGGCATTTTCTAAAAAAATGTACCCAGACTGACTTCATGGCCTCAGATGTCAGCAATTTGGGATTTTTATACGGGCTATCCTTCTGCACAGAGAGTCTGGCTTCCTTCCTTGCCTGCTTCACACAAGTGAAAAACACTGAATGAGGGTCTTGGAAGGAAGAGCTGCCAGTGTGTAAGGACCAGAAGGGGCTGGTTTTTCCCATCTGTGCATTTTTAGCATCATGAAGAAAGGAGGGAAAGGGTGTTTGGGGCATTCTTGGGCGCACAGATCTTCTGTGTATTTCTGGAGGCACAGAACCATCTTACCTCCCTTCCTTACCAAGAGGTAACTCACAAGTGCAGCAATCCAGATGAGTGGTGGGGTGGAGGCGGGATAAAAAATGACAGAAATGTCAGAATTTTAAAATTCTCTTCCATACCAGGACTTGCAGGCAGTATAGTTCCCTTCTCTCTAACAGCATCCCATCGGTGACCTGGTCACCAGAGTACTGTTCATCAAATTTCAGCACTCGTTACATGATTAAGTACCAGTTTTGTTTCTGCCCATGGATTTTGTTCCCCAGCCACACCATCGCAGCTGGGATCGATGTAGGTGCCTGCGCTGACATCCTGGGGTTAAAAACAGATGTGACCCTTCCTGGCTAAGGTAGTTTATGCAGAGGGTGTTTTGTTATGAAGCCCTTGGTCTGACAGGCCACAAATTTACTAATATACAGGTTATATTATTTGAGTTCATTTTTGCTGAGTTCATTTTATCATGTTTTACCAATTATGGAATGAAATTCAATTGTTATTGAATTTCATTTTTTCTCCAGGCACTGGAAAACAAAGGCAAATTCCATGAGGAGGAGGTAATTTAGAGATGGTTTGAAACTGTTATTCTTTAAATGTGTTGTCATGCTGTACCTTTACCTTGGGTGTCTTTTTTCACTAGTTTAGTAATCTAAGCAAATACAATGAGAAAAAAACCCTCTGTTCTTATTTTGTGTCTTCATCTAAAATTACCTCTAAGTTTTCTTTTAAAAAGCCACAATTTAAATGCACAGTTCAAGAATGGAAAAAAGAACCCTCTGCATGTAAGAAGAGAGCAGACTAACCAAAAACAATAAAAGAGAAGCATATTCTTATTTGTTTTGCAAAGGTGTTACTGACTGTTGGATTTAGAGATCTTTCCCAGGATTTTAAAATTTTAAAAAAGTCAAAACCATGATAAAACATAACTTTGGGGCCTCTGTTAACCTTTAAATTTTGGAGTATTTGTTGTTGATTGGACAAAATAATCTGAAATAAAGCTTTTGCAACTACAGTTTTGATTTCCTTTGATTTTAAAGTATTTGAAAATGTCAGATTGAAATGTTCCAGTCTGATACGTTTCCATAGTGAGCTTAATTCAGTACTTAATTTTCCTTTGGTTTTCAGGAGAAATGTATTCAGAATCGGTGATTTCAGACATTTTGGTTATGAGCAGGGCATGAAAACATTGTCAGAAGGTTTTTGCCCATCTTTTCCCCATTTCTTTGAGCAATACAACTATTACTGCAAGAGCTGACACCATCAAAACTTGCAGGCAGGTGCTGTGTTTGTACTGGCCTCTTATTGCTTGTGGTTTCCCAGGCTTCCCAGATGGTTTATGGCCTGGCTAGGGGAGCACAGAAAGTCAAGGCTGTCAGCTTTGCTAAAAACAACATGAAAGTAAGGAATCAGTGAGCCACGTATCTTAAGTGCTACCTGTTGATTTAGAGCTTGTTTCCTTATCAGGAGCTAGGAGACATCTGGGTTATTCTCCACTAAGGAAAAAGCCTGGTTTGGGTAGAAAAGAGAAACTGAGTACAGCTCAACTATTGCTGTACTCAGTGGGAAATCTAGATGGTATTTAGCTCTGAATCAGACTATTATTTTACACTTGGCATTGATAGGAGTCAAAA
>JAWWMO010000043.1:33832751-33862195 GCA_035047845.1 Dendrocincla fuliginosa
CTTTTAAAAAGGGAAAAGCAAAATTGATCTTGATACCTAAATGACTAAAAAAAAAAAAAAAAAAGAAAAAGGAAAAATGTTCATATATTTTGCTGCCTATATTGGCCAAAAAACCAAACAGAAAGCTTAAAGTTCCAGGCAACATTAAGTAATTGTGTTTGTGAGGCAATAGGTGAAAGTCTGCTGAAATCACTTCCCAAGGAAAAAAAAACGCCCTGTCAGGTTTAATTTTGTGGTTGGTCACTCTAGCACAGAAAGTATAAAGCCTGAGAAGTGAGCCTTACCTTGAACACCTGAAGCAGCTCTCAGCAGCAAGTGGAGTGAAGCTGGAGCACTGCCAAGGCAGTGTCGTGCCTGGCAGCTGCCCAGAGGAAGGAGAGGGCTGGTACAGCCAGCCCTGCTGCTGGGGCAGAGCTGTTGTTGAGGCATCATTAAGCTGTGACAACAAATGATGCTGTTCTGAACCGACTGCTGGAAGGTGTTCTGGGAAAGGAGTCTCTGTGAAAGCTGCATTGACATTGGAGTACTTTCACCCAAACCAGATAAACCTATGTTTCATGTGAATTATAGACATGATGAAGCCCAAGTCCACCAGCCCGATCTTCCGGAGCTGCTGGGAAGACCAGAAAGACTCCTATGTACCTGGACAAAACCAGAGAGGTTATAATGGTGTGACCTGCCAAAGCTCTGCTGGTCAGAGAAAAAGGAAAAACTGTATGTGTTTAAACATGGTTGCACTCCCCTGCACATGGGATTCCCCTTGCCCATCCTGGAGCTGGGCAAGCATGGTGCCAAACCAACTACTTGACTCCTTCTGTGCCTGGTTCTGGTGCCCCCAGTCCCTGAGCTTAGGGTCTGCATGCCCCAGCCAGGCAAGAAACACTGTCTGCCTCTTGCAACCTGGATTTCAAGTCAGGAGAACCCAGCACGAGGCAGTTGTAGAAAGACAGTTTGTTTTTGAGAGAAATGGTGCACACTGATGGCCGCTTGCCTGGGCTCAGGCAAGCAGCACTTACCCACACGCTACGACTTATTTTAACCTCTGATGGGCAGCAATTTCTCATTGCAGAACTCAGAAGTGATTTTGTTTTCTTATTTTGCCTTTCATGAATGTATTTCAAATAGTGAACCCCATGCCTGCTGTTACTGACAGCACAAGGCATGCAGAACATGGACGGTGTTTAACACCCCTCAGCACCCTGTGAACCCATTGGGGTCCACACCATGGTCCCTGGTTCCCATGTGTCAGAGACCAATCAGTGACTGTAGAGAAGTGTACCAAGGCAGTGTGAGATTAGTCAGCATTTGAAGTCAGTTTATTTGTAATATTTTTCAAATCCAGCAGAGCTTTCTTCCATAGAATGTTTGAGCAAAGAAGAAAGGACACCACAAATGCACAACATTATGTTGATTTGATTTATCTTCTGGGAGGAGGACAGCTGGACAGCTGAATTCGCAGGAAGTTTGCACATTGCTATTCATGGCCACAGTCGAATAAACAAAGAATATTTAGGTATTTGATTTTTTTCTCTTGTTTACTAGTTCGACTTGTGCAGTTGGAATCGTCATGTAAAAGACTAAGTTCTTATTTCGTGTTAAAGTAGTGCATCTACATCACAGTGAAGGGAGCACAGTCGATCTGCACCTCAGAGAGATGTGGTTCACCCATGGGGAGGCCCACATTACAGAGCAGGGATGGCAAGACCCCTCTGCAGCAAGTGGTGCTGGGAACTCAGATTGTTAAACTGAGCTCTCCCTAGGGCTGAGGCCAAAGCAGTACAGAGCACTCTGGCCCTGATCTGATGGATTAGCATTTGCTGGATGAAGTCTCTACTATACAGCTTGTGACACCCTGGGCTGAACAAACAAATCAAAATTACTAGATGAAAAGTATTCATCACCATTCTTCAGCAATGCCTGTATACAAAATGGCACCATAGAGGCTATCTAGCTATCTTCTGCTGGTGATCTTGTTTATGAAATAACTCAGGGGAAAAAATAAAGAACGAGATCAATGCAATTCCAGAGTTAGTGACTAACACACATAATTCTGTGGTCTCATAGGAAATCTGCCCATAGTTAGTCTAAGATTTGGCAGTAGGTAAAAAGAAAATTATAGAATCTGTAGAAAATGTCCAAACTGTGAGGTAAATCTGTCTTCTGATTACTAGTAGGTCTGCAAATGTTAACACACTCATTGCTTATATATTATATCCCTGGTGAGGTACTTCTGATACTAGCAGTAAGGTACTCATTTTTCCTTCAAGCCAGGTTCACCCAGTTTCATGTTTCTTATTCTTCTTGCAGAGGTACTTAGCTGAAGGCTTTGGAAATTTTCATTGGCAATTAAAAATTCATCTTTTTATTATTTTGGATACTCTTGCAGTGAATTGTGACCTTGCTCCAAGAAACCTTGTTTTATAGCAGTCTATCCTGAACAGTATTTCACCATCAGCAGAGGCATATAAGCAATAAGTAAATTAATCCTTCATCCATCCATCCTGCATTATATACTTGGCAGTTTGTGCTTTCAACATTATCATCCAAGCCTGCCGCTATTAAAAGGACCCCACAATCCTCTGGTGCTTCACTAATACTTTCCTTCTAATCTGGAAAGGCTAATCTTGTTTCTCACGCTGGGTCGAAGACAGCTTCTGTTCTCAAATGTCAAGAAGCCAACTTAGCACACCTTTGGCTTTGAACTGCTGGACTGGAAATGAATGACTGCTCTTCTGGGCAGGAAGCCTGACAAATCATTGTCTCATTTTTCGTCAGAGCTATCCCCAGGATTTTAAAGTAGTTCACCCTATGTATATGTTATCCTCTTACCCTGAGCTCAGTATTTTGCAAATATTTATGAAATGCTTGCTCAACCTTGACCTTCTCTGATTTAGCATCAATTTTTTATTATTCTGGAGTTGAATGTAACACAGATCATGGCATCCTGCATCACTCTTCTTCTATACCTGCATTATGGACACAAGAAGGGAGTTTGTAGCTTGCAGTCTTCCAGATAAAATCCAGGGACAGCAATATTAAACATTTAGAGAAATCTGTGATTCATCCAAAACACAAAGGACAGTCTGACTGTAACAGGGAAGTAAATGATTATTCATTTTCTGTACTGTGAAGAGATTCCTTGAGCAAGGTGGGCTTTGAACTATAGTAGCCTCAAACACCTTTCTCTAGTTTTCATTCTTTAAGAATTAAAGTTATGGATTAGTGATCTCAAAATTGCCATTTGAATTAACATTTGGTCCCTAGTGTCTTTTTCAAAATCCTTGCCAAATTATGGTCCACATGCTCCTTATACTCTTGCAGTATCTCAGATCTACTGTCAAAGCTTGGGCCCTGTTGTGCTCAGCATCATGTAAAAGAGGAACAAGAAGTAGTTGTCTGCCTTGGGTCATCCAGAGCTAATCATAGGATAAATCTGGTTCTAGTCTAGAGACATCTCTGACTTGTTTTTTATGAAAAACTGTTTCTTTTTCATTCAGACCAGCACTCTGAAAACATGCACATTTCTAGCCATTTCTCACTGTATCTAAATTGTAGGGTATATTTGATATGTGATATGCTTCAGCAATGCAGTGGAAATAACATGCTGCGTTAGTCACCTTAGAAATGGAATGAGCAGCATCTAGTAATTCTTCCATGTCCAGATATTCCAGTTGTTCCAAAAGCCCATACTTGATTTCAGTTCACAGCACTCCTTGGTATTTCTCTCTTTCATCAAAATGGCATTTTGCCCGTAAGCTGGTGTATATTTAAGAAACTGTGACAGCTGGATATGGACAAATGAGAGAGGATGCTTTCACAACTCTATGTAGGCTGTTCCCATCAGTTATGGGAAGAAAGTGAAGCTGAGACAAACTGGAGAAATGTGAAAATGGGTTTTGAATGTGAAGTGCCTCCTCTCCTGATCTTTTTCTGCTGATATTTGAGCTTAGCTGGAGTCCAGGGCAGGACCCTCCTGCTACCACATCCAGCCCACATCCTGCCAGTCCCAGGCCTGCACCTTTCCCAGAACTGAATTACTGTATAGATGAGGGATGACTTGGGTCAGGATCTTCTATTGTATTTTGACTTTTCATACAGATCCATCATCCTCATTGATGGCTTTTGCTTTCAGCCCCAGAGATTTTTTTTCCTGGGTCTCAGATGCAGGAGACCTATTGGCCTCAGTTAGCTGAGGTTGTAGGTCATGTCCTGCCTTAGAAATACTTCTGGGACTGCAACCAAGGCTGCGTCTCCTCAGGCAGTCCTTTCATGCCCCTGTGGTGAGACTGGCAGGGCTAGGAAGGGCAATTGCTCTTTTTTGTGTTTTCAAGTTCTTTCAGCACTTACTCTATTATTTTCCTCCCATATTAGTATGTGCTCAACAGAACACAGACCTAGTTTCTTGGACTGTGATGCTGTCTTCCCTTTATTTTCCATGACAAGGACCTAGCTCAGGGTTTCCTCCTCCACACTGTCTGGTTTTCACTGGCAGGAGCCAACAGATGTCCTGGGTGAGTCACCTGGCTGTCCCAACAGCTGTGTGTCTGGGCTCACACTGCTGAAGTGGCACTAATTATCCTGCTGGCATGATGCAAGGAGGTATTATGCCTTAAGTAGAGGGCAAAGCACTGATTACATTGCAGGAATGATTACAGAAGCCCTCTCAGATACCCACCTACCCACAGGTATATTCACCTGCTGTTGCTGTATATACCTGCGGTGTATCAGCAATGCGTAATGAACTGTTTAGGGTGTGTGGGAGCCTCCCAGGGCTACTGTCGACAAATAAGGGCCAAATAGAGCCCTGCCTTCTCTTGTGAGGGTACCTTCTTGGCTCTACTCATCTAGGTAAAGAGTCCTTACTGAAATGCTCTGTAAGGTCTCCAGACCTTTGCCAGAAGCTGGTATTGCAACGAGTTAGATCACATCACCATGGCAGATACTTCACACAGCACTGTGGGACTGCATCACACTATGGGTCTTACCCCAGCCTCTGCTCTCCTTGCCCCTCTCAGGGAAGCCAGCAAGCTGCCAGGCTGCCTGAAAAAGCTTTTGCTTTCCTTAGTTGTTTTCACCAGAATTTCTCAGCATTCCCACCTCCCCATCCCTGCCCAGCCATAGCTGGGAAGCCCATAAATGCAAACAGGTTTATTTTGCAAGTATTTAATTATTCTGAAGCATTTGATTGAAGCAATATTAGAAATACAGCCCCAATACTAGGATGTTGTTGCTCTCTGTTGTCAATAACATATTTTTAAATGAAACATTCCAGGGCTAGGTTTTGGGGTTTTTTTTTTTTTTTTTTTTTTTTTTTTTTTTTTTTTGATCGCCTTGTTTCGGAGTTACTTAAGTAGGAAAATATTTCCCTTGGAAGGAATCCAAGCCCACAGAAGTCAGGCAGAGTCTTTCTGTTGACTTTAAACGCACTATGGACTAGGTTGCTGTAAACCCCTAAAATGAATACATCAATAAAATCCAAGGTTTAATGAGGCAAATATGGCAGGACCTGTGATAGTGAGCATCCCTGATGTTAGTCACTTTATCGGCACAGAAAGACATCTATCTGGACAGTGGACATTTATGAAGTTAATTGATGTCTGGATATTTATAGCCTGGCAATGATCTTTTTAAGGATACAGGCACCAGGCATGGGTTTTCCCATGGGGAAGGGAGAGGGGGATGGAGCGGAAGCAGTGCTGATAGAAGTGGTGGGAATTTGACATTGCTTTTCCCTCACTGCTAGCTTTAGTCTGCCTCTCCCCAGCTTCACTTATCCCAAATATTTAGTGTTTCTGCTTAAAGCCACAGCAAGGCACTGCTGTGATTATGTGTTTTTTTGTGTCCTGCATCCCAGCCCCTTCAGCCTTCCACCCTGTGACCTTGTGGCTGGGACCACCCTGCCACTGGGGAGGGAATTCTGCCCCTAAGAAGCCTGGGGCTGTGCTGGGACAAAGGGAAGACTTGGCAAGGGTTACTGCCTCTTGGGACACTTGGCTGAAGTGTTCCTGCAGTGGCCGCTTCTCCTGTCCCAAGCAAAATGAGGTTTTCCATTCCAGAAGCAAATTTTGCTGGGTGCTGGAAGACGGCCCCAGGACCGAACTGTGCTGGCAGTGATGGGCGGAGTGGGATGACACCACCACTCCCTTGCTGCCACCAAAGGTGCCATGCCCATGGAGTTCCCTTGCCTGGCTGTGGAAAGGGCTGGGAGCCCAGTATCCCCTACAGATGCTAATGAAGGGATGCTGTGCCTGGATTAATGACAGCAACATTATGGCTCCCACTTCTGAAAGGGTTTGTGCCCAGGTGGTGCTGTACCAACACAGTTTGGAGCCTGGTGTTCTTCATTCGCTGATGCTAATTAGAAAAGCAGTTCCATCCCTGCACACTCAAACACTACTAATGCAAAGGAAAGCACAAGGCTTGTAAGACGCAGCCAACATCCAAATAACATTTTGGTAGTTGCATTATTCCTAAGGCTCAGTCTTATTGGAGATAATAGAAAAGCCAGCGAGTTATTCTGAAGGAAGACCAGTTGTTAACTCTGATGAACACAGGTGATTAGGATCGGCTTTGATCCAGTGCTGGAAACCAATCACAGTTAAGAGCTCTCCTTAAAAAAACTTATTTGATATTTATATAAAAACACCACATAAAAATGAATTGAATCTAGCCTCTGAAATCATACTCAGTGTATCTGCTTTGTATCTACATTTACCTCCTGAGAATTCATACAGTAATTAGATGAATGTGCTTAATTAATCACATTTCCTGTGCTGAAGAGGTTGGATGTAAAACATTTGCTTCCATCACTTTATTAAAGCATTATTGAGTGTTGCGCTTGTCATGTGTTCATCACCAGCCTTCTCACCAATTAATCCTGACAAAATGAAGTTTACCAACAGCAAAGTAAGCCAGAGATCAGTCGCTTTGCTGTAGCTTTGTGTACATGCCTTCATGCCTCTAGGTAATTACTGGGTCATTGAAAGCAGAGTCTGTTTAATCTAAAATGAGATGTGCTAAATATAAACCATTTTCAGTGTCTGATTGATACTGTTTTAATAGGCTTGGTATCACCTACTGCTGTGGACATGTAATGCCTGATTACCTCTATTTATAATATGTGTTTATTATCAATTTTAAAGTCAAAATATGATTTGCCAGCGTGGTTATTTTGCCTAAAAAGCAATTATTGATCATTTAATATTTTTTGCACACACTACAGCTGAAGATCATTTAATATTTTTTACACACACCACAGCTGAATCAAAGCCTCTGATTTAAAATCAGAGATCTGAAGATAGGATTTTAAACCATTCCACAGCTGATTATCATTTGGCCTTGACTATGCCATTACTGAGGCTCCATCTCCTGGTGCCAGGAGCCAGTCTGGGAACAGGGATACCTAACAGAGGACTGCCAGCAGTTTCTGAGGCTCAGGAGGGGACATGGCAGAAACCCAACTGCAGAGCAGGGATGGGAACACAGGAGCTGGATGAGGTAGCAGAGCTGGGGAGAAACCTGGGAGCAAGCACTGATCTCTTCTCTGTGGTGACCAGTGACAGGACCTAAGGAAGGTGACTGTCCCACTCTGCTTGCACTGGTGCAGCCTCATCTTGAATATTGTGTGCAGTTTTGGGCACAGCATTATAAGAAAGATATTCAGCCATTAGAGAGTGTCCAAAGGAGGGCAAGAGAGATGGTGAAGGGGCTTGAGGGGAAGCCATATGAGGAGCAACTGAGGTCACTTGTTCTGTTCAGCCTGGAAAAGAAAAGACTGAGGGGGGACCTCATTGTAGTTACAACTTCCTCATGAGAGGAAGAGGAGGGGCAGACACTGATCCCTTTTCTGTGGTGACCAGTGACAGGACCCGAGGGAATGGCATGAAGTTGTGTCAGAGGAGGTTTAGTTCGGATATTAGAAAAAGGTGCTTCACCCAGAGGGTGGTTGGGCACTGAACAGGCTCCCCAGGGAAGTGGTCATAGCACCAAGCCTGCCAGAGTTCAAGAAGCATTTGGATGATACTCTCAGGCACATGGTGTGACTCTTGGGGTTTCCTGTGCAGGGACAGGAATTAGACTTGATCATTGTGGGTCGCTTCCAGCTCAGTACATTCTATGATTCTATGATTCCAGTGTGATACTGAGGCCATCATTCTAAGGGCTCTTCCCTTCTGACCACTTAAAATAACAGGGATGCAGACAAATATTAATGCATCCAAAGCAGTTTCCCTATTCTACCAACTGTCCAGTCCCAAGAAGCCTCTTATTGTAGAAATAAAGTAGCTGTCAGAAGCACTTCTGCTTACATAGTCATTAGGAATGGAAATTACTATTTTCATACAAAAATAAATTGCTTACTGGTGGGCAATCAGATTTTACTCTTTTCTCTCTGCCTTACTGCAAGAATTTTGTGTTACAATTCAGGCCCTTTTATTGCTGATGCATTCACAAAGTTACTTATTGTGCATAGCACAATATCCTTTGTATATGCGTCTGCATTTCCAGCAATTACACGGAACTACTGCAGAGATAATTTTCAACCACTGGAACATTTCTTTTTTTTTTTTTTGCTTGTCAAAACCAAATTAAATCAATCAAAAAAATATAAACAAACAAGAAACCCCCCAAACCAAAAATGAAACAAAAACCCACAAACAATCCCCACCAAACAAAAAATCAAAACAAACCAGCCAACCAAACACACAGCCCACTCTCACCCCCTCGAAAAAGCCCCAACAAAACAAAAAAAAAAATCCCCAACAAATCCCAAAGCCCAAATCTTTTTTTTCCAGCCAGATTTGGCTGGAAAATATTTCACAACAGTTTTACATTTTGGACGGAGTGGTTCTGTGTTCATAGCACAGTTTCTCCTAAAAGCCCAAGTTGCTGTTTGAAGACAACCTGGACTCAGAGTTTGCAGCCAGCCTTAGCAATTACTCCCTTATATATGCACTATCTTATGCCCCTCTCTTTCACTCATGGGCTTATTCTCCAATCTTAAAAACCTTTTCAGAAAGGGGAGGCACAGTCCAAAGGATGGCTGATTCCCTAAAAAAATGGAAAAAAGCTGAAGAGGGAACTCTGTGCAGCCTTGCCATTGCCTGTACCCTTCCCTTTTTCCACACTGTTAATGCTGAAAACCTGCTTAGACTCTTTGATTAATCATAGGGCTGAGTACGCTCTAAAACTGCATTACTCCACTGAAAAAATGTTTTAACCATTGGAGAATTTCAGACAAGCCTTCTTCAGCATTTGAGGCTGGAGAGCTACATGTTAGTGCAGTACTCACAGCTAGAACTGCTAAACCAAATGAAAGCACACCTAATCTACTCTCAGTATCTAGTGAACTCCTGGAAGTATCTTAAAACACCTTGGAAATACCTTGAATAGAAAAATAATCCAAGAAAGAGTGAGCACTTGCCATTGAAGGGAATGGGAACATCTAAGTGTCTGAGGTACAAACTCAGCCCATAGTCTTGTAGCCAGAGAACTATCTGGCTAAAACTGCGGTGGCAAATAGTAAGGAGAGAAAGGGAGGTTTATAGGAAATAAGAAATGTGAAAAACAACAGTGCAAACATCAGCTGGGAAAGGCCTGTGATCATCTCGGGTGCTGTTAATAAATAAGATAGGGAGGAACTTCAGGCTTCTTGAGGTCCATGTGGAAGAAAGCACTGAAGCATGTGCTCTGAGCTATACAGGTATCTATATGCCTGCTATATCCAAAGAGTAGGTGTCCCTACAGACCTCAAAGTTGCTAACTACATTTAAATTCCTGGCGGGAGTCCCCCATCTGATATCAGAATGGCTGTGCACACACTTGCTTTCTTCATATCTGAGGACATTCTTTTGCAGAAGTCATGGAAGCTGCCAGAGGTTGGGGCTGCTGCCTGCTGCCAAGCATGGAGCATGAGCCTGCATCTTGCCCCCCTTCATCTTCCCTGCCGATGTGGAGGTGGGGGACCAGGTCTGCCCCTGCAAGCCATTCAGACCTCATCTCCTCCACGCAGACCCGCCAGCAAGGGTGCCAATTAGTGCCAACAGGAGCTTATTGAGTGCTCAGGTAGCCTTGCTGCTGTGCAATTGCTGGGAAATGAAAACAGCATGTTCCTGCAGGCTTGTTGCTTTTTTTTTTTTTCTCTTTTCTTTTAATATTGTATGGTAACCACAATTAAATCTTTCCTGGCACAGCATTTCATTTGAGAGCTCTTTCCCTATATAACTGTTCTGTATCCCTGTGTGAACTACTTGATGTTTCATTACACAAATGGGCTTCATTTGCAGAAATGCTTCCCTGCCGGGAAAAATCAAATGCTTGAATTACAGGTATTCTGCAGGGGGGAATCTGTCCTCAGACAGTGAGATCGGGGGTCAAGACCTGCTCACAGCTGCTGAGCTGGAGCAGTTATGCTGAGGGAAGGATTTATTTTTAAAAATCTATTTTAAGATAAAGGCTTCTGGATCTAAGGGGGAAAATAATCATTGCTTGAGATGTGCCTGAGCCGTAGAAAGCCAAGGCTAAACTGATTGTGCTGGAACCAGCTGTGGGAAGATCTTGACCAGCAGCCACTGAAGTAAGGCACGAGTTTGTCTGCAAACATTTCCCCAGGTTCATGACCCAACATTACTGCCTGTGCTTAAAATCTCACAAGAACTACCTTGGCTGAGTGGATTTCGGGTTGACAACAAAGAGGGCAGGGACTTTATGGCATGTCCCATTCTTTCTTCCTCCCATCAGACAGTATTTCTTTCTAGGGCACTGCAGGGGTTTTGTGCTTGGCCCAGGCCGAGCAGGGCAAACTAACAGCAAGAGAGCCCAGAGGATTGTTAACACATCTCACTCTGCTTCCTACCTTCCATTCCTCTCCTAGTTTTGTGCTATAAGGACTTAAATTATTTTTTTCAGCTGGTATGGGATTCACCTAACCAAAGTCAAATGCTTACATTGAGTCTGTACCTGGACTACTGACCCAAATGGTCTCTATGGTTAGAGCAGACACACAGATACCTGTGGGTCTTATGTTATTCTAAGGCAGGTCTAATCAAGTTAGACGAATTGTATCCCAGACATACCCACTTCTCCTCCCCGCATTGATTTTGAAGAGGGCCTGGAGCTACAAGCTCAGACACTGCCTGCCATGTCTCACTTTAGTCAGAGAAATCCACATCAGAGTTCTTAGCCTGTGTATCTTATCAAAACATCTGCACTTGATGCTGATGCAACATACATATTTATGTCTACACTGTGACTGTCCTTGAGATTTTGTGAGTCTCAGGTAGCAGGAACATTGCTTATCAAGGTCGTTGCTTGCTTTCCTGAATAAAATATTAGTCAAGGAAGCAAAATAATGTTAAAACTTCCCCTTCTGATATCAAACTGCAGCAAGTCCATAATCCTTCTTTTCCAATTGCAATGCAACATATTTTCATTAATGCTTAATACAAAGATATTTAGCCCATCAGCCCAAACAGGTTCTGTGTGCTCATATGCAATGGGGTCATGGAGCGTAAATATTCAGGCACCTGCCTGTGCTCATCGGCCCTTCAACTAGCACAATAATCATCAGTTCACTCCCATCCGGCTCAGCTGAGAATGACAAAGTTTTCCAGGAGTTGGATGTTCAGTAAGCAGGCTGCTCATGGCTTCTTGCTTCTGTACTGCCCAGGCCCTGCTGAGGCACCCATGTCCTCACAGGGATGCTTGGAGCAGACCTGCATGGAAACAGAGGCAAGATGTTGGGAAAACGATAACAAGAAGGCTTGAAGAGAAGGATTGTGGGCTAGCAGCCTGGATTTTGACAGCCTTGGAGTGGATCAGTCCTGGGCTAGGCCCCAGTGTGGCAGCTGACCACCAGCTGTGGAGGCTGGTGCTATTTATACCCGCATCTCAATTGCACCAGGGAGACGCTGTCGAGAGAGAGAAGAGCCTTTCCCCAATGATATGACTGCTCTGAAAAGCAAACTGCTTCAGATCAGGGAAAAAAAGAGAAGAGGAAGAAGAGAGGAACAGCTTGTGCATTCACAGTGCAGCACCCTTATGTGTTGTACAAGCAAAACAAAGTCATACAGAATACAGCAACAGTGTGGGGACACTATTGGGGGTTTCACCAGACCGGTGCAATGGATGAGTCCATGCTTTCTGGGGGCTGGAACACCATGAGCATCTCACATGGATGAGACCCCCATCCAGAGGAGTGCTGAGAAAGCTAACACTGCTTGCTGTCCCATGCTGCTGACTGCAGCTTTGTGGCAAAGGCAAAACAGCCATGAAAGGTAGACAAATGGAAAGTATCCAGGTCTTGTAGTTAGAAAACTCATGGTTTTCTGCACCTGGGAAGTGGTTTCTCTTTCAGTGGGATGGCCTCTTTTTCTAACAGGTATGGAAAGGCATGAAGTCTTCTGACTGGGCTGGCAAGACTGTAGCTATTTTGCACCCTCAAGGGATTTGCCTTTTAGGTACTTAAAAAAATAAACCACTGCATCTTGGATATATGAAACACATTTGTTCCACCACAAAAACAATTAAAAAAACCCTCCCATAACAGTCTCTTTTTTTGACTCAACTTGACATGAAAATATAATTGCTTTTTTCCTTTTGTTCCCTCTTCATCAAGAAACTGCCTATTTGTGAAGCACTGCAACATCTCCAGTCCCAAGCCAGTGAAGATGAGCCTCCAGCTCTGCCCATGCACTGTGACAACTGTGTGACAGCCATGTTGTGGTGCCTGGTGTGACTCTCATCCCATGCTGGGCCCTGTGCTCTGTGTAGGGGGTGGTGTGTGTTCACATGTGTGTGTGGGCACATGTGTGTGTGTGGTGGAGATCAGCTCTCTGATAATGATGCACCAGGGTTTGCAGCCAGCATCCAGCCTGGCCAGATCCCACAGGCACGACCTCTCTTGGCAGCATTGCCTGGTTAATCATGTTTTTAGGCTGGTTCCCTAAAGAAATCAGTTTTCTGTGAGGACACTGGTTGTGTGGGGTTTCAGCAGTGTGTTTCAGTCCAATCCAATAATAATTTTTTAACCTTTTGCCAGTTTAAGTCTAGTTTGAGGGTGGGCAGAGGTCTGAACTGAAACTTTGTTCAAGTTTTAGGAAAGGTGAAAGGATAGTGGAGATACTGCTTTAATGCCCCAGTATTAGCAAGGCTGTGGTATGGGCTACAGCACTGCATGGCCACCTGGAACACAGCCTAAAGACCTGGGAAAGGATGGACATCTCTGTGATCCCCACCCCTCATGGGACCACTCATCTAGTAATGCCACCTGGCCTCCATAGGGGATGGCAGCAAGGAAAGGGATGAGAAATCATCTTTTGAAAGCTGTGGGTAATACCAGGGACACAGGCCAGGTACCCCTTGTTCTTGCTTCTCAGCCTCTTCCAGTACTTCCCAGCAGCAGAGGGAGATGCCACCCACCCTAGACTAACAACCTATTGCTATTTCTGTCTTTCTGGCACCTATTTGTCAGCTCCCACATTCCATATATGCAGGCACAAACATCTTCTGCACTGAATCTTCTAACCATCAGTCAACTTATGAAACCAGAACAACTAAAGCTCCTGGAAGACTTCTGGGAAGTTGAGGAGGGTGGGGACCCCACAGCCCTCTTGGAGCCTCAGACATACTGAACAGCCACCAAACCCACCTGCTGCTCAGGTGATCAGGCTGATCAGCTGATCAAGTGCCTGATCAAGCTGATCAGGCACTGCAGGTATAGTGGTGCCCTGTGTGCTGGCAGGGCACAAGGTGCCTGGTCCATGGCTCCCTGTCCTGGCTCTCATTCCTACCATGGAGAGATACCTGTAAGGGAAAAAATATATTGGGGGTCATGAGGAGGAAAACAAAGGGATAATTGAAAAGAAATGCTGCTAAATTAGATTGCAATTACATCCCACTGCAAATATGGGATTTTCTGTGAATAATTTGTGCTGTATGAGGATGAAAAGTTAGCATATTGACTAGGCCCTATTACCATATTACATGTTTAATTTATAAAATTTTAAGATTAGGCTGATTTCTAGTGAGAGGCGCTTTAAAAAAAACACCCATGAAACAAACCCTACCAACACTTGATTTCGTTTAATTTGCCTACCCTCTGTGTAAAATAAGACAACCCCTCAGTGCAATCTAAATCTTTTCCAAATTCCCTTGTCACCATCTGAACAGGATGATACTAGAACACTTAAATAGTTTTTTAAAAACCCCTTCAAATTCATAAATAAGTGAAACGTGAAGATACTCCCCCTCCATAACAAGTGGTTCCCGTTTAAGGAGGCTACAACAAGCTCCGTACAAACATTAGTTGTCTTTCAAACTGCACTTGCAAATAAAGGCGAGATTCCAAGCAGGCAGCTCTGGTCAGAGGGAAAGTGGTGATAATAGAATGGGAATTAAGGGGAAAAACTTTCAAATTCACCTCATTTATCATTCTTGTTATTCTGTCAAACTTAACTTTCCATACGTAGGTATGCAAACCTTTGGAGCCTCAGCATCATGTTAAAAAGAGCATTACGCGGGCAGGGCTGCTGCAGCGAACTGACATGCTCGTAACATTCCCCTCCCACGCCCGGAAAACAGTCACGCGGCTTGCTTAAAAACCCTGAGGTTTTTAAAAGAAACACATCTTTGCGCCTCTTTACCTTACCATGGGTGATTTGGGGGATTGTTGTTGCAGTACCTGCAAGCCACAGACTTGCCCAGTTTCTGCTGGAATAGGTTGCCCAGAGAGGTAGCAGATGCCCCATGGCTGCGTTGGGGAATACACGCAGTGCGGGTAGCTCGGCGTGCAGCTGCAGTGCCAGCGGCAGGCTGAGCTCGGGGTGGGAGCCTGAGGCAAGAGGCCGTGACCTGCTGCCCTTTTGCATAGCAAAGGGCACGGGGACCTCCAGGCAGCCAGGGGACCGGACACTGAGAGGCGCAGCGGGAGCCCATGGCTCAACGGGAAGACCCCGGATTATCACTCTTAGACTGAAAGCGTACAAAAGCCCAAAGGCTCCTTGGCTCGGGGTTCCTCCCGGAGGCACCCAGCTTGAGCTGTTACTCTGTTGTTCCACCGTGATTACATTATTTTAAGGACAAAGATGTCCATCCGCGGGAAACCTGGGGTCGAGCCGTTAAGGAACCCTGGTCTGACTGTGTGAGTCGGCTAGAGGGAATCAAGTGGGACACCATCGGCTCATTGGAAGGGGCCTCGGTCCCAGCTCAGGGGTGAGAGCCTGACTGCCAGAGTGGTCCTTGGATGGTCAGACAGGAGAGTTTCCTTAACACCTGCAAACATTCAAGATGAGGCCAGTCCGGGCACTGATGTAGATGAAGCTGTCCCTGTTCATTGCAGAGTGTTGGAATAGATCACCTTTAAAGGTCCCTTCCAACCCAAACTATTCTATAATTCTGTGATTCTTCCCTAACTCACCGCTCTGCAGCTGGGACATGAAAAAAATCACCACGTTTTTTTAAGGACAGGACAGAGTGACTCTCTCGGGAGTGTTAGGGTCTCCATGACTGAGGTAGAGTTGTACCCCCTTAAGAGGTAACCGAGGTTGCTCAGCTCCCTCCTCCCGCCCATCCAGCAAGGCTGTTTCAGGAATCCCCGAGGCTTAGCACTCTGTGAAATGCAGTAAGTCTTCCACTAGAAAGCCGCACTTGGCAGCTGCGCTTCAGCCCTGCGGCTGCTTTGCCACATGGCTGGAGCCGGCACTGTGCGCCCTTCTGCCGAAGCCGGCAGCATCCCGGCGGGCAGCATCTGGGCAGGCAGCATCCCTCCGCAAGCACTGCGTGCGGCTGCTCACGAGGCTTCACCCGTGGGGTTAAGCAGCACACCAGGACAGGGACTGAGCAACTGAGAAGATCTTTCCCATCATATTCACCTCTATGACTTAACAGCTTAGCTGCCAGGAACTCATGTCGGCTCAGGACCAGTCAGCAGCAGTCATAATACACAGCAATTTACCTCCTGCGTTTCTGTCGTTGTGTCCCTGTAAACGTGCACAGAGCTCCCCATACCCGGAGCATGTCTCAGGATCAGGCTGCCCACCAGTCATAGCACTTGCAGGTCTTCCTTCATGTATTGAAGGTCCTCACTGGCCAACTGCCCTCAATATCCCCCACTGCAGATGAGAACTACTGTTACTGCTATTATGGTGATGGTTATTATTATTGTAACTGCTGACGTTCCTGGTTCAATCCTTGGTCTTCAGGACATGGAAGGTGGGAATAAAGCACAGAGCTGCTTTAGAAGAAAAAGCAGTTTCTGGAGAGAGAATTAAAAAGGAGACAGTAAGGAAGAAAGCAGGAATCTCAAGACAGAAAGACCAGGTGAAGCAGAAGCCAGGGAAGAGGAAGTGTATACAATGAGGGAACCACTGAACGGGGTGTCCTTTCATGCTGATCTCTGAGCATCAAAGAAGAGGATGGTGTAAATTCCCAACGTACAGAGAGCAAAAAATCTGATGAGCTCAGATAATCTCTTATTTATTTATAGACTAGCAGATTGATGTTGCTTGCGATGCCAGTTAACTAATTTTATTTGGGTTTATTTGAAGCAGTATCTTCATGACTGTCTTAATTTTGGTTCTAGCATTTTCTGCATCTTTTGATCATTAGGATGATGGATGTTTTAGGATGTGACTGAGGCCTGTGTGGTGCACAGGTGGGAGACCTTTGAGCTGGTGGCAGAGCAGAAAGTCAGTCACAAGACTGTGATCAGTTCACACTCATCCTGACCTTCAACGAGATACAGGGAGTCCAGCCAGCCAACAGGAGGGAAAATTACCCCCTTGGAAGCCACAAAGATAAAGACAAAACTCCAGCATTTAAATGGCTGCCTGGGCATGCGATGCAAATGACAGACAATAAAATTTACTAATTGGATGATGTGTAAATGAACTAATACTTTGTGTGCTCTCATGCCTTGCCTGTGTTTAACAACTGTGTTCTTGTTCTTTCTCTCTGTGTCCATGAGCCAAGCAGCTTATTTTTAGGATGGGATTTTACAAGGTGTTCAGAAAAGGAACGGGGAGCTGGATTGCTATTATGAGTGAGGACTTGATGTGGAGCCTGGAGGGGTCACTGCAGGGATCTGGCCCCAGGAACTGAAGCAAAGACACTTTAACCTGGCTGCAGCAAAGTCACCAGCAGAAGGTATCATGGGCTCTGCAGTGGGAGGCACAGGTGCCCTTGACCCCACAGCCCAGTCACTGTGCCCCATGCCCAGACTACCTTCCAGCACCATTCCCAACCTCATGCACTTGCTTCCCTGCTCGTCCAGCTCAAAACACCAGCTGCTTCCACCCAAGCCTGAGCACCTGCTGTGGCGTGATCCTGTGGCTTATCCTGGCTGTGACAGGGAGTGCTGGTGAAACGCAAAGAGGGATTTGCAAAGCACCGTGAACCCCAGCCCAAAAGCCACAAAGAGGTAGACAATGAAATATTTTGGTGAGTGCAGTAGATGGCTTGGATAACGCTTTCAAACAATCTTTGCCATCCCGGGTTCCTCCATGGCTGCAAAGTGGTTATCGCCAGCAGATCAGGAAATGCTTCTGTACATATGTGTGGGCCGTCAGGAGGCACAGCTTTCATCACAGAGAGATCCAACTGCTTAGATATCGAGCTGGATAAATATTTTTCACAATCCTAGCAGAAGAAGCCAATTTTATCTGCAAGATGGATGCTTTGGTGCACTGTTTGTTGAACAGCCAATTGTCATTTTAAACCTAATCCTAAGAAATAAGCCACATATTAGAAATAAAGCTGGAATTAGCAGAACATATGGGACATAATAAACATAATATTCATAGGATTACATGTGAAATATTAAGGTCAGATCCTGCAGACCTTTCCAGTGTCAGCAGTCTTACTGATATTTCTTTCTTTCATGTGCAAAGGCCTATTTTTAAAACAGATAGTAACTGTCATGATAAATTACAGATAAAGCAGCATAGAAATGCTGAAGTCTTTAAAAGCTGGCTGATGACTTTGAATGTATTGTTTTAGGTGATTTTTCCTAACTTCCCTTAAAGACTTAAAATTCATCCTCAATTATTACTCAAAAAATTACCTCTTGATCTTTAAGGAACAGACCTTGAAGTCTATAAGGGAAAATGCAGAATGTATTTCTGTACCTCATCACCTTCAGAAAGGTGGCAGTGCAGAAGAAAAAAAGTAGTTTAAGTGATATCACAAAACCCAGAGCAGGACAGCACTGAGCTATGGTGTTACTGGTATTTAGATAGCTGTGATAACATTAAAAGCCTTGATGCCATGAGGGTCCTGTGTCTGCATCCGCCATCTCTTAGGGCAGACTGTTGGCACTATCCAGCTCCCACTGTTGCCTTGCTCCTTCTCTCTGCTCTGGAAGCACTGGTCTGGGCTCACATGCAAAAAAATGCTCTGCTGTACTGATGACCACTTCCAACTGTGAAAAAATGTTCTAAAGTGTCCCTGGGTTTGTGGCTTCTGCTTGTGAGCCCACACCACCCACAGCCCCCAGTGCTACACTGAAGGCTACACCCTGGGGTCCACACTGTCCTATCACAAGGAGTGGGGGCCTGTATCGAGAGGAAAGGTCTGAGGAGCAGTCATAGTGTGCCAGACACTTGGGATGCACTGAGGACACCCAGGGGGTATTGATTTTCCCACGGATCCTAAATTTAGGAGCCGACATTAGGACCTTGGCCAGCCTCAGTCTCCAAGTGCACGTACTTTGCTTGCAGAGTTGTAAGCAAAAAAGTGCATGGACAGGCCAGAAAGCCCCTGTAAAACCAGAAAAGCTCCCAGTATGGGAGTAACATTTCTATAAACACACACGGAGAAATAACTCAGTGAGAACCTGCAAGCTCAGTCCCATGAATATTATCTTAGTGCAGCAGTGATAGAACAACATCTTCTCGAACATGTCAGTCCTGACACTACCAACCAGGGCCAGACTCTCTGGGACCTCCAAGATCCACCTTCATGAACACCTTCCTGCAACTGTTCAGTTCACAGAACACCAATTCATGCCATTGTGTGAATGCCCTGTGTCACTTGGCTTGTTTAGGAGAAGCTACCCAGTCCCTTGCCAACCTGTAAGATGCTTCATGTCACAGTGTGCTGCCATGGGGAGAAGATTGGTCTTGGTTCACAATCCTCGACCCCATGGAAAGACTGGCAGTGCCCTGCCTGGGAGTTGCCTTAGTGCAGGTATTGCTGCAGTTCAGTATTGCCGTGTGATTCAGGTAGAAGTACCTACTATTCATCTTTCACAGACTGCATATAAAGCCAGATGTATAGGAAGGGAAAATGCTGATATGCCTATGAAGTTCTCTTTCTTCACAGAAACCTACTTCTTGAATGCTGTGGGATATTGATTGAAGGTCTGGGTTCCTTTCCAGTGAGAAAGAGAATACTGATCTCTGGGGCTTTCCATAAGGAATGCAGTACAGCTGGGCCAATTTTCTTTTAAAGGTACATGGGAGTCCCAGGACTGCTGCTTGTAAAGGATAACTTCTGCAGCCTCCATTGAGCACAAAAGAAAACAGCTACAACGCCTCTTAGGAAGAAAGGGAAAATATTTTGCTGTGCATTTTTAATGCAATTCATCATTGTAAAGAGATACACTCAAAGATTAAGGTATTATTCATAATAGTTTTCACTTGCCATACAGAAAGTTGGACCCATTATCAAAAGACAGCTCTGCTTAAGAATCTGCCTATCAGGTTGTTTTCCTAGGTGAGAAGATATCAGGATATAATTTTTCTGGTTATGCTCCTTTCATAAATCCAATCAATGAAATTGCTACTGATTTTGAAGGGTATTTAAATACAGTCTTGCCCACAGATGTAGCAGCAGATCTCTGGCAGGAGAGCCAGTGACAGATTTAATCAGCATCCCAATTCAAGGAAATAAATGGAATTGTCCATCAAAAAATGGTGTCTCTATCAGGAGGCTTTACTGCAATATTTGTGCTCAAGACCAAATGACTTACTGTTGCTGGAAAAGTTATGGTGGCAGCTTCCTTTCTTCCATTCTTTTATATTATCTGGCAGGTAGGTTAAATAAATTAGTGATGTTACAACATGCTTCTAGGACATGCATGTAATTTATATGTACAGCAGCACATTTGCCCTCATCTGTGCATCAATCCTGTGTACCCTGCTGTGACTGATACTAGTTCTCAGGTGCATCCTGTGGAAAAAAAAAAGAAGTCAAATAATTACTTCCTCCTGGAGCAATTTAAATGGGAAAATGAAAACTTTCTTCAGCGCCATTGTTCAGGCATATACAAGAAGGCATATTTGGCCTGACTCCCCAAAAATCCTCTCGTCTTCTGCATTAAATGTACCAGCAAGGTTAGTTCAGAGACTATAGTATTTTGAGTGCTTTTTTTTAAAACATTCTTTTCTGTAAGTGACAATTCCAGTTTAGGAAGGCTGCAATATAGTGGGTGGTTAAAACATCCATCCAGCAGATCCAGTGGCACTGATGGGTTATTAACTTTGCATGTGGTGAGTCTCGGCATCAAGTGACCCACGTGTAGATTCAAATGTAGATTTAAATTTTCAGACCTCGTTTTGGTCAGCTGGGGCAAGAGAATGGGTACAGCCTGGCTTCTCACACTGACACATCAAGTCCTTGCTCCCAAAAGCTTCAGTGGGAGTTGTGCACAGGTAAGGAATCAGTTCATGGTGGATACTACAAATACTCAGTAGTACCAATTGCCACCATCCTCCCCAGCAAGCTGCTGTGCAGCCCTGGTAAGACCTAAAGAAATAGCCCCATCCAGATTTCCCAAAGTGTGGCTCTGACTTTATGGCTGGTGGTGGAGTGATAGTGGCAGAAAGGCAAAGAATCACCACGGACAATGACCTTGAAAATACATAATACATGCACTCTAGTATCAACACTGGTTTGAAGTGTTTGAAGGTGGAGTTCTCATGTAAGAAACTGTAAGAAAAATGTTGCAATAATAACTACAGCTGTTTGATTAGCTTCCTAGTAATAGATGAATGCATGCATTTGGTATTATGTGTATATAAATACAGAACACGTGACATATGCTCTATGTATGCTATGAATAATCCACTTATGTAGAGTTAATAGTGTGCACAATAGTGTACAAAGGATAATTCAGAGCACATAGGTTTGGGTTTGATTGACACCGTAGGCATGTAGCATGACTATCAAATCTTTCTTCACAGTCAGTGAAGAGAATCAGGCTTTTCTGGGATCCCTTTCATCTTGCCCTAAAGCAGACCCCAAAAGTAGGGCAAGCAAACTGCACCCCAGAAGTGCCTCTCTTCTTTGACTGCAAAGGGAACATAGGGTGACTGCAGTAAAGAGGTCAATGCCTGAGTTAAAGGTTTAAAAATAGAGGTGCTAAATTCCACCCATGTGGTTCAGATAAGAGAGACAAAGTGAAACAGGTCAGAAAATGTTTGATGTGTTCAGTCTGATTGGTTACTTTTTTAATAACACTGAGTGTGATTTTCAGTTACTGCGATTTCACAGCACTGTCAGTAAAGGGATGACTAGGGTCCTAAATATGGAAAGAAACTTTAATTAGCTATTGATACAGCAGGGCTTAGATCTGTGGAGATCAGAGTCTGTGCTAAGAAATGATGGGAAACAACACCAGTCCCAGCCAGTTTGTAGGCTGAACAATTGGGAATTGGGAAGGGAAGAAATGCAAAGAGAAGTTGCTTCCCCCCTACTTTTGAATGGGAAGTCAGTGAAACGCTGCACTGGTGACTGCACTGAGATGAGGAAGAGGTTTAAAAGAAATACTTGAAATTTTTCTGGCAGCCCTGCCCTGCACCTGACAAGTCCCAGGAAGGACCTGGCCTCTGGGAAGCAACTTGCTTAAGACTTCCTGGGGCAAAAGTGGTGTAAGAAACCTCCTTAACTGTGCCAAGAGACTTCATTGGAGGCAATGTGGCCACGTACTGTGGAAGAGAATGGAGAGATGTGAGCAGCAGCTGTGGCATGAGCAGGGCCTGGCAAGCAGTGTGAAAGTAAACCCAAAGAGCAGAGTGAGGAAGGGTTTCTGGGGCTGAACTAGTGCTGTGAGGACAAGCTATGAGAGCAGGGTAAAACTGCTTACAGAAAACACAAGGACTCAATTAGCCTGATGCACACACCTCTGTGAGCCTAAAAAAATGAGCAGGCATGGTGTGGTCAGAGCAATGCGAAGCAGAAACAGTTTTGGTACCAACATTTTGGTCTGGGCTGAAGAAGGGTGGAGGGAGTATGTTACAGAGGAACAAAGCAGCGGTACTTGGTGGAATGAGAGGCTGTATTTTCAGGCAGTTACTGGGCATGATAATATTGGTTCTGAAAGCCAGGAGAAAAGCAAATACACACATACTGGTGGAGAAGCCGCTACACTTCCAACAGCATTTCCTAATGTCCTAGGAAGGTTTCAGTTCAAAGCTCAAGCAGAGCTGGAAGGTGCTTGGCTGCAGTGTTATGCAGCTGCAGGCTCCACCCTGCACTCAGAGCTGTGCCGCTGTGCCACTCTCCCTGGCATCCCTGACTTACCCAACACTACCAGGAGGAACCATCACTCACCCTTGACACCTCAGGGCTACACTTCGGGTGAGGCTGCTGAATGCAGTTCAAAATCCTGCATCTGCTTAAAAATAAATAGGATAATGTCAGCCGAGCAAGCTCCAGGACACACACACAGGTATGAGCCCTGTCCAGAGAAAGTGCATAGAAAGAAAGACCTTTTGGTAGAGTATTCAACGTTGGTATCCCACATCCTGAGCCAATGGTGTAATCACTGACATCTCAATAAAACAGAGTTATTGACAGTGTTTTCTTAATGGGGCAAATACTTGGTGTGGCTTTTGAAGTGGCTGAAGGGGAAGTGAAATACATGAGATCTGTTGTGAACATGTAATTATTTTTTAGTCTTGTTTTAGTGAAAATTTAAAATTTGTAATTCCTTATTCTGATTTTGCCATTCAGACCAAAAAGAAAAAAACCCTCCTATTATTTGCACAGCCCTAAATTCTACCCTTTATATGCCTTAGAAAAAGTATAGCTTGAGAGCTTGTTTGATCACTGTCAAATCCCCAACACTTGCTATCTGATAGTCTCCTGATGTGTTGGAGGTGACTAATTGTTTTTCGTTTATTTTCCAAGAATGCTTTTACTGTTACATGATGTTGCCATCTGTCCATCTTAAAGCAGGTGAAGTCCCAGAAGATTTTAATCCTTAATGATTACATAGGTTCAGGTGTCTCTCTAAAGGACCAATATTGGCCTACTTTCCTCCCTGTGGTATGCAGAGACTTCTCCATCAGGCAGCTTTTGAGTGAAAGACTCACCCTGAACAGCTAGATCACACTTCACCTCCTCGGAGAAGAGGCTTTGTGAAAGACGGATTCATTCAGTGAGATGGCCAAATTTAGAATATCTGAAAAATTTATTTTTAGGTCAGCTGCTTTCTTTTTTTCCTTAGTATCTTCTTCTGCACCTTAAGTCCTTTCCTTGAAAAACAAAACCAATTGATAATAATGCAAGTTTTTTCTTTGAAATTGAGAATTTGAAACAACGCATTTCAAAGATGTCTAAGCGAGGTATTTGGGCTTAGAAATTTTCCTTCTTTTTTAAAGTCAAGAGCAATTAGCTTAACTGGAACCATATTCACAAATAATATCCATTCCAACACAAGGAGCATTTTTCACCAATATGCACACACAAAGTCAAGCAAATCCCCAAAGGTGCTGCTTATATAAGACATATTTCCCTCCCTTTCCTTGTGCATGGATGACTGCACTGTGTGATTTTTTTTGTAACTGGGATAGTAATTATAAATAGCCTTCATGTGAGTGTTTTGTGACCTTTGCAGCCAGAACTAGAATAAGTAGGGATGTGGTTTGGAGTAACTGCTGAACACACCCTCCTCTTTGTATTTTAGAGGCATTGGTGCAGACCCTGGGCTCTGATTAAACCTAAATATTAAAGCATTTTGGGCTGTTTGGCTCAGCCTCGCAGCTCTCCAGGTTCAACTGACCTCGCTATAGCCAGCACCAGCACTGCCTACCCAGCAGAATAAACTCGAATTGAAAATACAAGGGGAAAGTCCCCTGATGAAGAGATCCAAGGCCATTCACAGGACAGCATTTTAAATCTAGCCTGGGGTGGCAGTGACCAAAAAGCCAGCACCATCTGAACATCTGTTCCTGACTGTGAGGGGGATTAGCTGTGTCAGCCTGACTGGCTGATGGGCCTGGGGGCAGCCCTGTGGCACCTCTGACCCAGCTGGACCCTTACATCTTGCCTTGACCAGTGCCATACAAAGCATCCTGGCATGGTGGGCAGAGGGGTGCTCTGTGGCACTGCCCCCTGTGCCCTGTCCATCATCTCAGCCTGGCCAAATTCAGGTTCTGAGAGTACCTGTGTGAAGTGGTGTGAAAAAACCCCAACAGACTAAAGCAACATAAAGAACTATTCACATGAAAGATGAGGCAGACAGAGGATTGTAGGAAAATTTTAAAATATTGCCTAATGACACATTATCATTTCCTAATCATTAGTCCTGAAAAAGTACATTGCTACACTGTCATCTTGGTGAAGCACATGCTCTAATTTATGAAGGCACAATCAGTACATTCCAATACAGGATCGAAAATGTTGACTGAATTTGCTGATAAATCTTCAACTGAGACAAATAGTGTAGAAATGAGACAACTGGCAAAATTCTGGCTGACTTAAATGAGTCAGTTCAACTACAGCCTTTAAAATGGATTTTGCTGAAGTTGTCTGCCTTATAAATCAGCATCCAAATCAGCCATGTGCTTCTGCCACAGGAGAATGGAAGGTTTAGAAGCAGAAAGCAGCACCTTCTGTTCTGTTATAATGCTGATCTGCATCAGCGAAGCCCAGCTGTCTCACTGCCATGGAATGCCAGCCCATTGCCCTGACCCTGGGCCATCCAGCATGGCCATCCATGGCAATGGGAAGCTGCTGCTGTGCAGAGGAATAGTGACAGAACTGCCCTGAGCAGTGCCTGAGGAGGACAAGATGACCAAGCTGCTCTAAATCCATCCCACTTAAAAACTGTTCTGCAAATAGAGTCCACGGGGGTAGAGCACATACATGGGGTGCTCAGAGCAGGTAGCTGGAAGAAGGTTGCTGATTTGTCCTTCAGCACTGCCTCCGTGCAGAGATCTCACTCCTCTGTGCTGCAATTCACTCATCTGGGTGTAAGAATGCTTAGCTCCCTCTAAGGGTTACTGGCAGAGGATTTCATATTTACACAGTGCTAAGGAAAATGTTACAAAACACTTTTCAGTGAGCAGCTGGAATGGCATCCATTTCAGATCTGCTTATGTTCTGTCTTACCCTTCTGGAGAGTTATAAAACAATTTAATATTACCCGTGACACCTGGCAGTGTTAGGCCAATTCTGGTTTTATTCAAGGTCGATCACAGAGTTTGCAGGGACCCAAGGTAGGATAGGGCTCTGGGCTCTTCTGAGTTACAGAGTTCAGACAGCTTCTGAGTCACAGCCAGAGAGAAAGAACAAGCTTCAGCTCACAAAATGCCAAATCGGTGCAGGACTATGAGCTCCTTCCGGAGCACAAATCCTACCATAATCACTTGCATTGCTTTGACTTCCAACCCATCCTACTCACCATTGTACACATCATTTGGAGGAACAGCATCTGAGATTTGGCATCCTAAACAAACTCAATAGCACAGCTTCAACCTTAACAGGGTTGAAAGTTGTGTACTATTCCTTGTGCTTTACCCATACTCTTATTCAAGAGACATTTAGTTGGTTCACTGGAGGGAACACGATCAAATTTTACTCCGACATACTCAGTAAATGTGACAGTACTAAACTGAAGAAATTTCACCCAAGAATAAAAACAAATTCAAGCATGGCAGGAGAGAATAAAGGGAAGAGAGAGAACAAATTTATTGTCATAGCTGATCACATATGCTGTCTCGGAGGAGATGCTGTGAAAGACATGGAACATCATTTGCACTAATTAGAAGAACAGTGTCACCCCAATGGATAAATATTTTACATTTCAACACATGTACTCTAGAGGTCATCAGCAGAAGGCTTAAAGAGAGGACCATACCACGAATGGAAGCAGCTGTTCGCACTCTGGTTTTCCCTGTAGAAAATATAAATGACACTGATAGATTGAGCACCCTTCAGGGAAACCTTTCAAAACAATTTAAAAAACAGAAGGAGAGAAGAGGATGAACTCTAAGACAGTGAACAAGTTCAGAGAGGAAAGTGTACTGTTACCTGGGAATGCATAAGGGCTAGAAGGGTTTACTGGTCTTTGGCAGGTACACTTCCAGCAAAGGAAGATTAATGTGATCCTTGACACCTCCTACTTGTCTACAAGTCATTATTTCTGCCTGCTTCTGATCAGAACAGCCTGTTTCAGGATTTCCGCTTGGCATAGCCTGTTCCATGTTTTCAATTTCCCTTCTGTAAAACACTTCTATCCAGCTTCCTTAGCACCACTTCTTAGCTAAACACCAGTCAGTAGTGCCTCTTTTTGATTAATCTGTTTGGCAATTGATAGGGCTGTACCTGTAAAACGAGCTTCCTCTTGCCAAAGAGAGCAACTGCTACTTCAGGAATGTTGTCATCTCTTTAATGGGAATTCCACCAGGCTCCATAGGAATCTTTGCTGTTTTCTGTGGATTACTCTTGCTTCTATTATTTTCAGCTGGAAGACCAATCTGCAAAGACTATTTTTAAATGGATTACTTGTTTTACAACTTGATTTCCAGTTGACATTAGCAGGAAAAAAGTTACATGGCTCTCAGCTGGAATTTCCTCTGGGACACAAAGCCACTTCAGCTCTGAAGACTGTTTCTAGCTAATCCTGTAGAGTGGATTTGATTTTACAAAGATTTGCTCAGCAAAATAAATAGATGCAAAAGGCAAAGTTTTTGCCACACACGTTTCTTGGTTACTTTTGTCCCCCACAGTTCCTGCCTCCAGCTGAGAATGGAAAGCAGTACACTAAAGTCGGGGCGTGGGGGGTAAAGCAGTCCACAGTGGGTGAGGGAAATAGATATCAGACTGAACAAATTGTTGAATCAAGTACCTACAGCTGTTTTGGCTCTATTTCTCACCAGAACCAACCATTGTTCATTAGCTCTCTTGGCTCAATAAAACACTTGAAGAAGCTGATGCTAAAGGCACATGGTGAGAACGTTGAGCTTCTACTCAGGGCTTGGTGCCTGACAGGAGGTGCCCTGTCCTGCCAGCAGCACTTGTACAGCAGCCAGGGAGAGTTTTACAGAGCAGTGTTTGCCGAATACCAATGGAGGATACTTGTGCATCAAGAGAGGTCATACTTATCTGAGAGCATGCTCTCTCCCTCAGGTGCTACAGCACATTGAATCCCTCTACCTTATTCACCTTATCACAAACACCAGAAAGTTGCCCAAAACACGGTGTCCTGCATGGTATGGGGCTGCCAGCTACCACAGATTTAAACATGGCAGAGGTGAAAGCAAAAAAGCCCGAGAAAT
Source organism: Dendrocincla fuliginosa (assembly GCA_035047845.1). Lineage (NCBI taxonomy): Eukaryota > Metazoa > Chordata > Aves > Passeriformes > Dendrocolaptidae > Dendrocincla > Dendrocincla fuliginosa. Next base: position 33,860,249 of record JAWWMO010000043.1, read on the forward strand.
GGAACTGGCTGTAATGAGGAACTGAATCTAGGAAAGAGGACCAGGAAATACCATATTGGGTATCTGTTTTGGTAGTTAGAGTTCCCCCAAAGTGCAAGGCACCTTACTTCTCTGACAGAGGAAGCTTTGTTTGGTTTACCAGCGCTAGGAGAGACCATAAATATATCTAAATCACAGAAAAACAGAGAAAATAAAACTAGATTTATGAGGAATAAACATGTGATTCCTGGCAGGTGTTTGTCTCATTGGTTCTTAAAAGAGAGCAAATCATGGCATTTGCATAATCTAGTCCAACACTCAATATCCTTAAGATCAGACAGTTTTCATCTGTATAATGCAGTTTCTTTCTCTTGCAGATTAAGAATATTTCCTTGTCTATTCTTTTCTTTTTAATTGTGCGTGTGGAGATCAGGTTATTCTTTTTATCTTTACCACAAAGAATGGAAAATCTTCTCTAAATAAAAAAAATCTGAACAGATGTTCTTGCTGAGTTGGTTTACCTCCCACAAACTGTGAAGAAAAATATACCAATTAATACATTTTTTTGTAGACACAGGCCTGCTTTGTAAATGGGGTGGTCAAGCTGCCTCAGCTGACAGCAGCTTGAGAAGCAACAGTAATCTGACCACTTTTCATCATGTGAAATTAGGTTGTTTGGACTGGATTAGATCAGGTTTGCTCTGATCCATCTCGGCTGTTACTAACCACTTTGCGTGCTTTGAGGTGGTCACAAAGACTCTGATTGTTCATTTTTTCCAGCTTGACAATTCAGAGGCTTGCTTACCCCTTTGAGTAGGTGTTAGCCTCGCCCCCTTTCAGTCTCGTGGATGCTCGCTGCTCTGCCACAATTCTTTTGGAGCAATTGAAAGCAGCTTTAAGGCTGTCTCAGCCAACTCCTTCACTACTGTGGAACGGATTTCACCAGGGACAGATAATCTGGACACATGTAGGTTATCCAATTACATTCTAACCTGTCATTTTTCTGTTCAAATTTGAGTTGGTGTTCCTTTTTTTCTTCCCTGTAGGTATTCATTCTATCAGTCAGTTGAACAAGCAATCTCTTTTTTAATTTTACTTAAATTTTGTCTTCTCCAGCGTACTGCCAAAACATCAGCAGTGTAATCCAACAGTCTAATGCCCAGGCCTCTAATCTGAACTTTGGCTAAGATGTTTGATACCGAGACCTGAAATACAACCATGCATGCATCAGTCATTTGAACTCTGAGCCTCAGATAGCTATCCTGAAGATAAACTTAATACATGAGTTTCCTCGACTTATTGCACACCTATAAAACACTTCAAGAGTTGCACACCTATAAAACACTTCAAGAGTTGCACACTGTATCTATGCCTAGATGGTCGCTTCAGAGGAGGTCATACTTGGCAGTTTCTATCTGAAGCAGCCTGGCAGGCCCGTCTAAGGTCTACCATATTTAAGCCCGGAGAAAATCCAAATATATAGCTATCATAACCAATCCTTTTGCTTCTTCACTGACAGTCTGTGTGCACTGTTTCTGTTTACCTTCCCCAAAGCAAGGGTTTTCAGCAGAGGGGGCATATTGTTTTCCTGCCCACAGTACAAGGCATGCTTGCATCTCCTGTCTCTTGGTTGTGGGTTATCTTTGACCCTTGAGTTCTTCAGGCCATAAAGATTCTGGAAAAGACTGTTTTATTAGTTCTTACCACAGTTTCCCTTCACGACTGTACATTATTACCTTGCACGTGTTTGGCACAAAAACAAACAGCCAAAACAGCACCCAGATGTCACCACTATCTGTCTCTATTACAGTGTTCTTCATTATCACTTCTACTGCTTTATCTGACTTGCACTGTAAAAGCACATGCCTTGATCATAAACAGGATCCCCTCTTCCCAACAGAGTACTTAAAAGACCTGTGAGAATATATAACTTTCTCCCTCCCTCAGGCCATTTAAATGACCTTGAAG
>JAWWMO010000043.1:33862295-33881935 GCA_035047845.1 Dendrocincla fuliginosa
TCCCAACAGAGTACTTAAAAGACCTGTGAGAATATATAACTTTCTCCCTCCCTCAGGCCATTTAAATGACCTTGAAGCAGAGGAGCATTTTACAAAGGTGGAATAGGTAGAGAAATGACAATAGAGAACTGATTGAGTTAACTCTAGGCACAAAGTGTGGCTCCTAATTGTTTGAAAATCTTAAATGCATTGGCAGAAAGGTCACCTGAACTATCCCTGATTCTCATAATCAGATTCCCTTTAATTATTTACAACAGTGGGTTGGATAGAAAAAATAGAGACTAGCAGCCATCTAGTTTGGGCTCTTGGTGTGATGGCTGTAACAAAATCACAGGGACCTTTGGCACGGCAAGTCAGACAAAAGGACACTCAGGGCTTGCAGCCCATTTAAAATAGAGATGGCAGATGTCTAAGGCAAAATGTGCTGATGAGCAAGAGTGAGTAAGGAGAGAGGAGTAGAACTGTGAAGCATCTCAATGGTGTGGTCAAAGTGCACTTTTTAGTGTAAGCCTGAACTGCAAGTGGTTGAACACACAACTTTCTGCCCCCTGCACTGGCTACTTTGGAAGTCAAATATACAGGCACCTGTTACCCTGGGGTCTCCTGCTTGTTCTGTTTTAAGAGGGCAGAACTACATCTCACTTATGAAACTGCAATCTTAGACTCTCATTGCCAAAAGGGAGTGTCTCTGCTGATGACAGGACTGCTTTGGAGGTAACAGGAATGAGTCAGTTTATTCATTGGGGCTGTTTTGAAGACACGTGAAACCATCAGTTATGATGTGGTCGTATCTGCAGGCTCTAGGTTATATCCAGGAAAGCTGAATGGGTCTTTTAAAAATAGATGTTTACTTCTGTTCTTCTGGCTTTGGTAGTTAAAAACTCCTAGTATATAGGCTTCAAATAAATCATTTTAGTCGCTCGTGGGATTTTGACCAACTAAAAAAGATACTGATTGTGATATCAATTGTTTCTACATAGGGGATTTTATACAGAAACCTTGATGTTGGTGGATTAAGATCCAGTAGAATCAAGGCTCAAGACTGTGCAGTGAAGACTAAAACACAGGCAGTTTCCCCAGTGTGGTCATCCCTTTGCGATCAGGATTCTAACATGAAGTAATTTCTTGTTTCTGAAGTAATAGATACTTTTTTGGCAGCATTCCTGCAATCCAAGGAAAGGAAAAGTTTGTTGCCAGAGTTCTGACTGAATTAAAATGGGATTGGCACAAAAGTTAGATTGAAATAACCTATGCAGATAACTTGTTTTGGCAGCAAACAAGGTGCTGTTTATAGTCACATTAAGAAGCGTGAGAATGCAGGGGTGGAGCTCCTCAGTGAATTTTGTAGAGAAAGCAAGAAATGCAAGAGAAGGAGACTCGCCTCTTGGCAGCCTCAGGCAAGAAGTCAAGCTTGTGAGGGAGCAGCCTAGAGGATGTAGCTGCCGAGAAACGCCCAGCCTCCTGCACAAAGAAATGCTCATCTGTGTTCCTTCTTTCCCACACCACACCAATGCCTGTGAAAAATTACAGCATTTTGGCCACAGCACAGTTTTAAAGCTGCATTTAACATACTTGTACTGTATTCAGCTCAGCTTTTTTCCCCCATGTAGTAGTGAGAGTTCTGAAAAGCCTGGGACCCCAGAAGCTATCTGCATTAATTCTTCTTGAAAGTTATATTTTTAGAAATAATTTATTTTTAAAACATACTTTGCCAGCACAAGTAGGGTTTAGAGCCTTTCTGGGTTGCCCACAGTTATGAAAAGCCAAGGCTTGCCTCAAAAAAATGCAAGGACTGAGGGAAATACATGACATTGAAAGGGGCTTGGAAAATTTGCTACAGCCAAGTCTGTATGATGCAAACATACATACTCACAGGCGAAGGTGTAATTTTTCTCCAAAATAGATTTGGAACAGGCAGATAAAATTGGCGTGCCATGCCTGCACTTCAAAAAAGCCTGCTTACATGCCCTGTGGAGGGAAATGAGAGAGCTAGGACGTCACTTGTTTCCATGTGAGAACACAGACGTGTATATATGCCTATGAGAAATATACACATATAAAAAATAAATATACACATGTTTATAAATGTAAGCCGTGTGCCTGTGTACATATTTACAGGTAAGCAGATATTTTCAGTCCCCTGAGCCATGAGTGAATCACTGGTTGCGATGCCTGAGGGCAGCCCGGAGTTTCTGAAGCAGGAGGAGCCGTGGCAAAGCCGGCTGCTGGAGGAGGAGCTGGCATGGGGCAGCGGCAGCTGCTGGGGACGGGAGTAGGAGGCTGCAGCCAGAGATGTTCAAATTCCTCACTCGCATTCCTGGCTGGGCAGGGAGAAGTGGAAAACCACTTTTTTTTCCCCAATGTAAAAGCTGCTGGACTTCATTTCTTCTTGACTATGCCACTATAGGAATGAGAGACGGGGCAAAAAGACATGGGCAAGAGCTTTTCGCTGGTGGAATTCAAGGACACGGGAACACACAGCCAGGATCATACTGACGGGATGAGGAAGGAAGATGGTATTACCAGGCATGGTTTATTTGAGTCAGAAGAGAATAGTAGACATATTAAAATGCAGAAAAGATGAGGACAATGAACTCATGCTAGAGGAGAATACAGTTCAGCTGCCCATCTCTCCCTCCTCCCTGATTTCTTTCATCCAAAGAATCTTATGGGGAGGAGTGAGAGAATGGGTACAGAGCCATACTGCAGCAGTGATATGCGGTCAAAGAAAAGAAAAAAAAAGCAGAGGGGGAGAAGTGCACAAAAGAATAGACCTGATGAAAGAATGAAGAAGGTGTCAGAAGAGGGAATGTGGAAAGTCAATATAAGAGAGAGAGGAGGACACTGGCAGTGAAGTCATAGATTTCTGTGACTGGCAAACACAAATTCTGAAGGAAAAAAGACTCAAACCCCAAAAGCTGGAGCAGGATTTAAGGCATTTGAGTATCACCAGTCTGACTGAGATCAGCTGAGGAGTAGAAGACCATAAGCAGATGGTTAACAGGTAGTGGGCATGTCCTGATGAGTGCTGAAGCTTCTGAAGCCAGAGATTATGATAGCAGCTACACCAGAGATACTGAGGAATCTGTATTTTTTTCTGCTTATTTCTAGATGCACCTCACCCACATGATAAAATTTAAAAAACAGAACAGATTTTAATCACTGAGAAAAAAAATTGAATTTCTCTTAAGTCTCAGTCCAAAAATTACATATCAGGGACTTAAAATTGAAATCACTAGTCCATAGTTTGTTCTGAAGGCCAGAACAAACTGCTAGACTTAAGCACTCTGGGATTAAAAAAAAAAAATGTTCACATGATTCTCATAAAGGCTTATGCTTTATGATGCTTACACTTTTAAACTTTTTTTTATTTATTTAAAACTGCACTGTTATATTTACAATGTTACGTTTAAAACAACTATGCACAAAGGCGTTCAAAGCATTCTGCACATCTGAGATCTTAAACTGACATTCAACTCCAGAATGAGCAGAACCAGAGAATTATGAATCTGATTCTCTTCTCAGATGGCTATCAAGGAAACATACCTGTAAACCCAGTGGAATTGCACCAATGTAAAATAGATGTGAGTGAAAGGAGAGTCAGTTCTCTATGTCCACAGAGAATAGTTGTAAACAAGGTGTCAACACATTTCCTCCTGATGCTGGTATGAAGGCCTTGTTAACACAGTGTGATGACACTTGAATTGTCATGAAGCCGTGTTATTCATTTTCAGCAGAGGACAGATACGTCAGAATTGTAGACAGGATGAAAGTAGAGCTAGATCTGCTTATAATCATGCATGACCAGCTGCTCTGAAGCAGTAACAACTCTATGCGTGGAAGCAGTGCATAGAAGTGATGAATGTGTATAGCAGTCTGCAATTGGAGTACATTTAAATATTGATCGCAGGCTAAACAGTTTGGAAAATTGTTAGTCTTCTACAAAATTGATATTATAACAGGAAAAAGGCTGATAGTGTCTTGCTTATGCATATAGAACAGTTATCAAGACTTTACATGCTACTGTACAAAGACAGTAGGCCTGGAAGAGTAGGTTTAAATGAAATAAAATGTCCCAGATAGGTTGTCCCAGAAAATCTACCTCAAACTTTAGATGCAATATGCTTAGCCTCAAAAACACAGATGAGAAAGAAAACAGTCTTCAAAAACTTTGTCAGAAACTTCATGTACAAAAATAGAAAGTTAAAACTTTAACAAATGATTGCTGGTTCGTGATTTACAAACCAGCAGCTTTACTGAAGAAAATGCATACAGCTAAATATACACTGTGATATCAAACTCCCCAGCTAGTCTACTGAAAACCTCTCATTAGTTTAAAAAATGTACAATTCTTGATGTATGTTAAGAACTACTTTATCCTACAAAATGAGTTGCTAAATTTATTCTAATCTTGGATATTTGATTCTGTGAGGAACTGCTACCTTTTCAGCTGGAAGACATTTCACTATGTCATTAATACAGTGCTAGAAGCAGTGCCATTTTCTAGTGTGACATCCTCCCTCCAAGTCAACAGCAGAGGTATTTGCAGACTCTTTTATATAGTCACCCATGAAGCTCAAAAAGGAAGACACTCCAAACAGTTTCTGGTGTCTTTCTGGATCTGGGGATTTGCTGGTGCCTGGCCTATTGATAGGAAGGGGAAAGGTCTGAGCAATCAGGAGACTGTGCTGTTTTCCTTTATTTCCCAGAAAATGCCTGAATAGCCAATATAATTATTAACTTGTAACTACCTGATCTGAAATGCTTAGTAATGCACACATTTGTTTTTCTTCTTCACATATCTTATTTCAACTCACGTTTTACAGTATAACCATGGATACTTGCAAGCCTAATTTCCATTGATATTAATCTCTCTCCTAGCTGTGAAGAGATGTCTCAATAAGGTAATAAATAATGTTTATAGCCTCTGTGAGGTTCTATCTCACTGTTATGGTTGTGTGAAGTCACGTGAAGTGGTCTCAGTGTACCTTGTCTGGTTCCATTCATGTACACAAACACTGGCAAGCAATCTTCGTGTGTTAATCTATTGTTCAATTGTGAGGCATTTGGTTTTGAATTTCACTCTTCTTTTATTCTGCATTAAAATTCTTCTGGAAGCATAGAGAGTAAATATTCTCCTTTTTTTTGTTGCTGCTGCCACTTTTGATTGTTCTCAGTTTGTGTGAATCTACAGAAAATGTTTTTCTTGTATTTTGGTACCTCTGTTTACCTAAAACTCAGTGTTACATAGAGACTTTTCGAGAAGCAATGGAAAAAAACCATAAAAGCATAATACTTAACATAGCACTTAAATGCATTTTGATTTATGTTCCACTATTGGAAACATGCTTGTGTTGTTTATGTGTTCTTTGGAAAGATATTTGATTTCCTCTCAGTGGCTAGAATTTTTAGAATGCACATCATCCAATTACATGGTTATATCATATATATCACATATCTTACACCTTTACTCTCAGCATCTTTGTAGTCTGACTGTGATATATGATATATAAATATAAAATAGATACTAAACAGATACTTTATTTTATACAAACAAGGATTTTTTTTCACTTGTGAGGTAAACTGATTTAAAAGAAATATATATCTAGACTCTTAACCTGGGCAATATAGAATTTATGTGGTTTTCACTGTTCAGCCCTGAGAATCAAACAAGTGAACTTACTCACTTTTTAGTTTACCACTGCACTGTATTTTGGAATCATCCAGGAAAAAAAAAAGATAAATTCCATCCTAGTCACTTACATTTACTGGAGCATATCTCACTTCATCCAAAAGAATCCAAAGTAATTTCAGAAGATCCAATTTTATTAAGATGGTTGCATGAATAATCCTACTGGGCTTGGTTTTACTCTGCCTTGTATTTTCTATAGCTGCTTTGGTTTCTGACAGAGGCTGCAAAGTGCTTCTCCTCTTGTCTGTGAGTTTTTTTAATGTAGTTCTTAAACCCTTCAGTGTTGCTGTTGATAGCATAAAATGGAATAGAATCAGACCTGGAAAAGCAGAGGTACAGAACAGAATTAGTCAGTTCTAAGTTGCAGGGAAAACACCTGGTATACATGCAGAATATAATAAGTACTTTTGCAATAACTCTATCCAAATAAAATAATCTTTTGCAGCTACATGATGGCACATGTAAAAGTAAGGCAAATTAGCTTTGATATTAGGCTGAAATTACCTACAGCATCACACATTTCTTTGGAAATCAAATTAAGGATTAGAAAAATAAATGAAGTTATGCTCAGAACTCAATGGCTAATAGCTCTGGGAAGCAAGATTGGTGTCTCTTTTTCCTTTCTGTGTTACGTATTTATTTTCTGCTGTGGATGGTGAAATACAATCTAGCAGTCAAATTTATGAGTTTGGGTTTTTTTGCATTTTTACGTTGCATCATTTTTCTCAAGAGTTAAAACAACCTGATTTTTGCAATCAAGAGAAAGAATGTCAGATTGTTCTACACAGTAGCAATTCCAATACAAATTGCCGGCAGCAAGAAAAATCTGACCTGACTCAGTCCAGGATTGAGGACTGGTAAAGTTTATTCTGAAAAAAATACATACATCCTGCAATATTTTATAAATTGGTATTGAAATATTTTAAAATATAAACATCATAAATCTTTTTTCTATCTCCTCATCACATGCAAATGATATGCAACATGAGCGCAAGAGAAGGCTTTGACAATCTAGGTGGGGAGCTGAAATTCGGTAATACAGGGCACTCAAATGAGACATAAAGTGCTTCAGACAAGAACTAATTGCTAGAAGTTGAAGACAGACAAATTCAAACCAGAAATAAAATCAAAGAATTGTAACAATAGGGATAGTCACTGAAGTTCAGCATACAGGGTTTATGATGAATTCTCTACCACTTGGAATATGATTGATTTTTTTTTTTTAACTACATCCTCTATTTCCAATCCTCATGTGGGGTCTAAAGAAGGATTTTTCTTGAGTTAGTCCTAAGGCATGCATTACACAGAACTTCAGTTCAGGTGGCCACCACAGAGCCACCTGATGTTCAAATCTATGAATCTGCATGTTGAAACAGATTTGAAATCAGTGTGCTGATGGGCACTTGTCCCAGGTAGATGCTGAGAGTTCTGAGTTAATTTACATTTTGACCCACTTCATAGATTTAGAGCTTCTGCAGTAGAACACTCTTGTGACCCTCTTTTGCAGCTGTCTCCATTTCTGACAATAGCTGCATTTTCTTATATCCTTTTCTCTTGCTTACCTTTCAGCTGCTGTTTCGCAAGGTGAACTTTGAAGAGGCAGTCTAGATTCAGAAGCTGTCTAACAAGAAAAATGCCTGTGGGGTGAAAATAGAATGGTTGATCTAGATCTGATAGATTTGTTTAATATCTAGAAGGTAGCTGATAGATTGGTTACACTAAGGATATCTGTTGCTTTTCAAATACAGAACAAGTACAAGACTCTGATAAAAGGTGAAGGAACAGGTAACAGAAAGGAGATCAAAGTCATCGAGTAGCACAGTCTTGACTAATTCTTGTCTACAGCTATAACTGTTTCCACTACAAGATCTTTTACATATGTGGGTTTTGTGTGTTTTTGACAGATGGGCTAGAAAGACAAAACCTACAGGAGATTCTAAATTACCAAATAGAGCTGTCAACTTTTTGTGTCACTCATGCGTGACTGGAGATTTCTAAAGATCTGAATAACTGGTTTCCTTCACACCAAAAGTGAGAATGAGTCTCACTGACCCATTCTCACAGCTTGTAGTGTTTAGTGTAACCATCCATTCTTCCACAATATAATTTCTTTCTGAGGAAGTTGTTTGCACTTGACAGATTCTTTCATATCGCATATGAAAAGGGTACCCTAGATGTTGTGAAAAAGTATGCAGAAACAGAACATTTCTTTGGTATTCCTAAATGGAATAGGAGATCCATCTTCCCAGAACTCTGCTCCACAGGCATGTCCATCTATCCCTTCAGTACAGACTGTGCACTGATGTAATACTGGGAGGCCGTGGCAAATACTGAACTTCCTAGTTTCTGTCTCAATCTCAACACACCCTTCTTCCTTACCACATCCTTCCCCTACTCCTGTCTATAGCAGTGTCAGTCTGCAAAGCCCCAAAAATGAAAAGATGGGGCAATCATAGCCTAAGGGGGCAAAGTCTCAGACAGCTGAGAAGGAAAGGATAGGGCTTGTGAGGGATGTGCAAAGTTGCTGTCTCCACAGCATTACTGAGGAAAAAGCCCTATGGAGACTTGCAGCACTCATGTTATTCTTGCCCAGGGCTCTGCTGAAATTACCATCAGTCTCAAAGAAAACATGCAACCCTTAAAGATACAAAGCAAAATTTTTTGCAAGCCCCGACTACACACACTATGAACCAATGATTAAGAAGCAGATATCAAATCATTGATTTGTAACAAATGTAAAAGATGCAGACTGTAGAAATGTAGTTCTGTTGATCTTTCCCAATATCACTGGGAACAGCACAGCAAAGTTGTGTTTCCTAATAACAGCTGGATGAAGAGTTTCTTTGTTTAAAGCTCTACCAGAACTGTGCTGGTACTGGGCATTCCCATTCAGGGCACAGAGAATTCCACGTTTGCCATAATGTTAGTATCATACCAGGTTCTTCTTCTGCTATGAAAAATGCAACATCAGGATATTCTGTCTACTTCTCCAGGACCTGTATCAAAACAGAAATTGCCTTCTCAATCACTTCAGGAGAAGAAAATGGCATCTTGACATATTATGAGCCATATGGGAAAGAAAGGCTTAAACAGAGTGCTTCGGTTTCTTGCTCCCAATTGAAGATGACAGTAGTCTGGTTGTTTTTCAAGTTTCTACATTGAGGTTTGCTTATATCTAGGTTAAAAAAAAAAAAGAAAAAAAATCCAAACCCCAAGCAACCCTTTTATGACATGGCTGGCCTAAGCTGACAAGCATACTGCATGGGTGATTTATATTTAGAGCAAGGCCCAGAGGTGTCTAAAGCAATCCCCTTTCAAAAGTAGAAGTTGTCATATTCTAAATCTGCTCTTAAAGAAAGCTGGACATCAGTGTTGTTTTCTGGATAAAATATACAACACTCAGAAGAAAGGGCAATGTTTGAAAAAAAACCCCTGTGATATCCAGAGTTCAGTGAGGCACCTGATGTCAGGATGTTTTATGCTTTTAGATGAGTGGCCAAAGCAATTTTGTTTTAGTCATTAAGTTGTGTGAACAGTGTTTATGCAACTGACAGTCTTACACAAGTTGCTGGTAAGTGCATTGATTGTAGATGGCTGGCTTTTTGGGAATTAGTTTTGCCTTCTTCTACTTGATGCTTGTGACAGAGGTGCTGTGTTGGGTGCTGTTTTCTAAGCTGATGCCTCCCTCACAGCTGCTGGAGCCACAGCATGTCCCTAGGGCGTGTTCTATGCTTGAGTCCCTGTCTTCTGCAGCTACTGTCATTTCAAAGACTTCACAGTGCTTGGGGAACATGGGAAATGAAAATGCCTCCTTCGAAGAGATTTGCTCGCCAAGGTTAACTGTTGGTTTTTTCCCCAAGCAAGTGTTTCCTGGGGATGCATTCAAAGATTGTCCTGTTACATGGCTGAGATGTTCTGTGGTCCTCAGTTATCCTCTCCTGTAGATCACGGAGGATTTTGCTCCACAGTGGCAAATAAAGTGTTTAAATTTTCAAGACAGGTGAAAATAAATTGAGGAAGTTTCTTCCCTCCATGATAATCTGCACAGCAAAACTTCTAAACATTTACAGCTTTCTCTGTAAAGACCATGAAGCAGCCAGATGTCCTCCCTGGTGTTGATGGCCTCTATGAATAGCCTTCTTGTCAAACAAATTCCTCTCCACTGCTATTAATTCCATAGAAGTGGTGGGGGGGGTCAGTTATATTCAACTGGTGTTGTTTCAGCACATCTAATGCTATGATAGTTAAATATTTACTTAAAAATCTTATCTTCTCAAAGGGTCAACATATTTTGATCATTTATCTTTCTGTATAAAAAAATAAATGTGTATCTATATGAAGCAATGTGAATACTTCTTTGCAGTCCAACTTTCAGCCTGAAAAGAGAAAGCTCTTCTGAAATGAATGCCATGGGAAAACTCTACGAAATGCGCCAATTTTACATTCTTACAGAGTTTGGAAAAAGCTGTGGAGCAGTGTGGAATTTCTACTTTAAGTCTTGAGGCAGCAACTACAACTTTGGCTACAAGCCAAAAGAGGAAAATTATTTTAAGAAATACATTACAAAAATAATCAGCTATCCTTGTGAGAAGTGTGCTCCATTCTTACCAGCAACTTGTGCCTCTGGTCCTCTAGTTTGCTTCCTGTGGCTCTGGCACTTTGCCAAGGGAGACTTTATTATCTAAAATGGAAAAAAAAAGTTAGTGGCACATATTTATACTGAATTACTTCATTAAAAAGCCAGAAAGGAGCACTTGCTATGAAAAGAATGTTTTCACTTCCATTTTGGCAGTATATATATATATATATATCACCCCTCTGTTCAGTGGCACTCCCCAGGTGCTGAAGATGTTAGACCTGCATTGTCACCTCACCTCACATATGGCCTGGCTTACCTCCCAGAAACAGACCACTTAGTACATATTCTTCAAACTCCAATTCAGGTACAGTTGCCAGTCTGGCACCCTATTAAAACTTCCAGAAGAAGACATCTTTTTGTTGCCTGAAAGAATCTTTATCCACCCCATGATTAAGGAATTCATCGCTTTGACTATGCCATTTTCAGACGCCATTAGGTTCAGAAGATCTGAATTGTTGTCAGCTTGCAATAAGTGTTTCTTAGGAATGTGGAGTTCTTCATGCTATCCAGGTTATCTCACAGTGACAACAAGCTTGGTGTGCCTTACTGAACAATTGAAGTACAAAGTGAAAATCTTATTCGAAAATCTAATTGGGAAGATGTCTTTGCCACCACGAACACCTGGCTGTCAGGGTAACATTAGTTTTATAGTCCTTCATGCCAACAAAAAGCACAGCAGTGGAAGCAGAGGACTTCAGCATATGGGAAGAACTTATCCCTGCAATTGCAGGCTGGATAAATCTATCAAACAGGGTGGGAGGGAAGGAAGGACCTAGAAATAAATGGACAACAGGATAAAATAAAAGATGGATTTAGCAGTAATTGATTGACCTGAAACTAATGAGCTTTCAGAAAGTCAGTTCCTTAAAAATTCTATTTTTTTTTAGTTTACCTATCAGGGCCCCCATTCCCTCACCAAGATGCTGTCACTAGCTGAGTTCCCGTTCCCCTGTGCCTACTTGTGCTGCAGCAATACTCATGGGTAAGTGCCCCAGACACAAATTCTTCAGCTGAAGGGGTAGGACTAGCACAGAGCCCTCAGGAAAGAACCTGAAGAAACAGTGAGTGATTTCCACTCAGGGAAAACCCCCTTAAACTTTGCACAGCATTCATAAACTCACTGATCCTGCCCAGTCATTCACACTCTCAGCTCTCCTTTTCCCTAGCTGATGCCCTGCAGACAGCAGGACTCCAATCATCACCCACTCTGATTCCTGGAGGGGAACAGCTCTGTAATGACATAACATTGTTGGGAGACAGACAGCTGTGGTCCATCCTCAGCCTCCCCACTGACTGAAGGACAATGCTAGGAGAGCAAACAAAGACCAAAAGAAGTAGGAGACAAAAAGTTGACTTGAAACAGGGGAGCACAAGTGGAAGCAGCGCTGAATGGAGAGACAGAAAAAGGCAAAGGTCACTACCAGGAAGCTCATGTCAAAAAATAAGATGGTTGTGTTTTGCTTCTTTGCTTCATTCTCTTTTCTCTTTCTATATGGCTTTCCTTAATCTTTTTCATGTTATCTTTCCTACACTGTACTTTCGCCCTCTCTTGCCTCTTGGGTTTTTACTGCCCATTTTTCAGTGTGTTTTCTGTTTACGGAAATAGATCATTAGCCTTTAAAAAGTGAAGTTAAACTGTTTGAAAATACTCACTTGATTCAAAGTGCTCACAAAAACTTTGCATACTGCATGACTGGAGAGCCAGAATATTACTGCGCTTTATGCAACATTAAAAAAAAAACCACTTTTAAGGTCTAACATCACAGCAATAGTCGTTTTCTTCTTTAACACTTCTCTTCTGTAACACTTTGTCTCTCTGACCCAGTGAGTCATGAAATCCTGTTTCCAGATTCAACAGCTTGTAGTTTGTTGCACACCTTCAGAGGTTTAAGGTCCAATGTACTGAACTTTGCCAAATGAGTGCTTTTGCCATTAGTTTATTGTACAGAAGGGGACTCTGTGATGACAGTGACTCTTTTTCTCTAAAGAATACAGATGACATCTTCAGAAGATGTTCTTGAACTGGCCAGTTTGTGCAGGGGGAAAGCTCCTGGGTATTTGTGTCACTTCTGTTTTCTGTCTGTCTGCTTTGACACCACTTCATAGTACACTTTTCCAAGCACTGGAATGGGCATTGGCACCTATCTTTTCTGCACAAGTGGTTTCCTTTTATGGGCTAGGCACTTATTAAGCCTAGCCCCACATGTTTAATCTTACCCATTTCACACACAACTAAATCTGTTTATAGGGAGTTACTTGCAGGCAACAACCTCTGCCCCTTTGCAAATTAAAATTAAAATCTCAGCTAAGCAAAAAATTTGTTCTATAATTTAAAGCCCAGATCCTAATCACAAGAGAAACTGTGTGTGAGTGGCCTTTTTGAAATCCCCAGGATTCATTTTACTAATAAAGTAGCACAGATACTGAAGTGCAAACCCTTGGGCCTCCTTTCTCTTTTTCTCTATCTGTAGAACAACTGCAGGAATTTTCCTTTATTTTTTTTTTTTCAAATTATACAATTATTTTAAGTTTCAATTTTCTGAATTTATTGTGAACTGTTTATGTGTGAATGTGCACATTTATTCCCTTGGAAAAAGATAACAAATTATCATCATAAAAAGGATCTGATTAATTTTCACATCATGTATTTTCTATTTTAGTTCTCTCACTCTTCACACCTGAATAGACACATCCGCTGAGCATTCACACAGCAGTGTAAATGAGAGGCTGGGCAGCCTAGGGTAGTTCCACACCAAAGGATCAGTAGTAAAGTACTGAATGGGGCATTGAGAAGATGACTCTTAGCTTTCCCTTCCCGCTAGAAATACATGCCTGCACATCCCTTCTTGTTACTCAACTAGAAGTAGACTATGCTCACGTAAAATCCTTTTCATACTCCTGAGATAAATGCAGAAGGGTAAGGAGGCTCATTATGGAAGAAACGGTACTGCATATGTTGCACATACTGTCCTTAGGAAACACAGTCAGGGACTCCTTTTACCATGTGCACTCAAGAGATGTAGTCTGTGTTTCCCATGGTAAGCCCACGTAAACTTGCACCCTGCAAAATGGGGAGCTGAAGACTGAAAAGCTGAAGATATTAGACTTCACAGCTGACTAATATCTTTATTTCCCACTCAGTTTAATTCAGCACATCAGGTTAGTTCTTGTTGCCCTAACAAACCTTGATTATATTTTAATGAGAAAGTTTTTTCCCCAGCATGTAGCCTTAAATTTGCTTTTCAGCAGGTGGCTCATGGTTTAACTCAAAAGTCACCATGTAAATCCCAACAGTAGATTATACTAGTTAATAATGTAACACTCAGGCCATGGAACTTAATGATTCGTTTTCCTTTTAATATTAATAAATTCTGCCCAGAGAAAGCCTGGGCAAGGAAAAGAACTTAGTTGGAGTTCTTTCTGGATTCTGAGTTCCTCTGACCCATTATCTTTTAATTATGTCTCAGTTTTGCGCTTTCATAGAGCAGTGATTCTAATGATTATAATAAGCTTTATCACAATTGAGTGAGATATGTAATTTCTCAATTTCAGAACACCCTGTGAGACACTGGGCTCCCTGACTCAGGGGAGCTGAAACCTCTCAGCACCTGACAGAATTAAATTCCAGGTTCTACGAAACACTGCTGTGGAGAGTAGCCGCCTCCCATAAAGATTTTAAAGTTAAGTCTCTTTTGTTTCATGTGTGGCATTGGACAAGCAAAGGTTACCAGGGGTTTCAACAGCTGGGACTAACCCTATGTGTGAACAGCTGGTTTTGAAACTGAGTAGGCCACACAATGAGTGCAACAAAGAGTACACCAAACTTCTATATATTGATTTTCAAGGTGGTTAGGACAGGAAACTGAATTCAGAAATGACATAAGGTTTAACAAGTTTGTGGTTTCTCTCTGAAAGAGTTTGGTAGAAATCCTAGCTATCATCTGCATACTAAACTTACAGTAACAGTTGTTTTATAGGACCTTCATAGGAAAGCCTAACATTCAAGTGACATGAGAGCCAGTAGTTTTAATTTATGTCTCTGCAATTACCACATCTTCCTTGTTTGTGTGGCTGAGGGAACAGAGGAGCTTCACAATATGGTGGGAAGGGTCCACAAAAGAAGGGCTAAGAACACATACATCATTTCCTTCTTTTCTTTTTCCAAAGGTTCACTTTTTTTCTGAGTATAAAAAGGAGGGTGTGCCATCAGCTGGAAAGAATCAGCCAGCATTAGGCTTTTTCCCTGAGATTAGTTTCATATTAATGCTGCTCCACGGACTCCATCAGGATTGCTTCTGCTGTACGAGACAGGGAAACAGGAATATTTCTCTTCCCATTACACATGCTGGGAGTATACACAAAGGAATAAGTCTAATGTTCTGATGAATATTAATTCTATAAGAATCCAGAAATTAGATAAGAAATATATAATACAGAAATTTAGAAACATTGGCATAGCCTAGTGAAAAGGGAAAGCATTTTATTTAATATGCAATTTGCAGCACTAAAATACAAACATACTGTGAGACAATCTACAATATCGCTGTAATAGCAGACAAATAAAAGTTACTTGTATGCTTGCAGCCTTACAGGATCTCAGAGATTCTCTTCAGGTTGTCATCACTGACCACTAAAACATCCTTTGTTGTGTCTTAATACTGTAATAGAACTTGTGAAATATGTGTTCTTAAGCAGCAGTTATTAAACCCTTGAACACAGAATAAAGTGTAACCTCAACAGAACACACATTGGAATGAAGACCAACAAACATCTGAACCTGGCAAGCCAGTTTAGCTTCATATACCCTCATGTCAGTATGAATATGTACTAGCAAGCTGACTTGTGGCAGTAGCTCTCAACACTCTTGCTCTGAATACATAACCCCATTTTTTTTTTTTTTTTTACAATTGCATTGAAATACAGTTTTATTCTAAGTTGCAGGTGACCCTCTGCTGGGAATTTTTTGTTTCGGGGAATGGTAGAAAGAGGGTGGAGTTGCAAACCTTACATGTATGCCACACAGTGAAGTGCATGTTTGAGAGCTAGTCAAGCTCTGATTGGTGTGCTTTCCATCTGCAATGCTAGTATTTGTAGGTTGCTATATTTTGAACTGCCCACACTGTTCACAGCATGTTCTGCTGAAAGACAACACTGTAGTGTACACAGTCCTGTTCATGCCTAAATTATCCTCAACAAATTAATGAGAACCTGGTGCTGATTATGTTCTGGCCACCCTGAGGCAACCACTTATGAGGCTTAAGAGTTTATTTTCAAAATACATATTACTGGCTGAGGCAACAGATTGGACCCATGTTTATTTGATAGTGAGACATATTCTAAGTGTTTTAATGTCTCTAGCTCAGCATCTAAGGTCTGCTGCACAAAACCAATGGGAAATAAAATCATATATTTTTAAATAGCTTGGGTCCTAGAACATTTTAAAAGATGTTGAGAATGAGTAAAGATACTGCTTAGTATGAGACGATGATTAAAATGTGGCAGAAACCCACATTTTTACTTTCTTTGTTCTAGGCTTGTCTTGCCTCTACTTTTCATAGAATCACAGAATCATTTTTAGGTTGGGAAAGACCCTTAAGTTCATCAAATCCAAAAATTAACCTAATGCTACCAAGTCCACCACTAAACCATGTCCCTAAGTGCCATGCCCTCCAACCCCATGAGGTTCAAGGAGGCTTGTATTTGCTTTACCTAGCGGTCATTTATCTAAAGCCAAAATAGTTTGCTGTGCCTGGTGAGAATAGTCAGAGCATAGCAAGGTGCTGAGCAATTGCTGCACCCGTCACTGTGGGAGCCCCACAGTGTCATCACCACAACTTCGGACATGCATGGCTTCTCAGGAATTCCCTGGTGTCTGACCGCATAAGCATGTGCTAATACCACAGTGGCAGAGATGTTGTGACTGACCAGCCAGCCTCGCTTGCCCTACAACTACATACCAAAGCCCCATATAATTGAACCCTAACAAGCACCCACTTCGGAGAGGTAAGTGGACAGGCACAGGAGATCTGTCAGTGATGCCAAGGAGGTATAGTGTTCTAACAGGGCAACTAGATACGAACTGGGTCCCAAAGCAGCCTGACAAAACAGACCTCAGCAACCTCTCACAGTCTGCTTAGAATTAATATCTGTCTTGGCCACAAGGGCCCTGACCGAATGGCTCGAGAAACACAGCATGCTCTGTATCTCTCTGCACTGTATTAGCATATTATCTTCAATAATGCATTTTAATGTACTATGTGGGCAGGAATACTTTTAGACAAAGTTTTGCAGATAACATGCTTTATTCTAGACTGTTCTGGTTCTGTTGGGGTGTTTTTAATAAATTTTAATTTTCTCATTGAATGATTGTGATTTCACCCCTTCATTTTTACTAAATAGTAGGCAATTTTAATTCTAGAACACTTGGTACAGTTTATCATGGAAGGATGATATCTGTAACAGACCAACCTAAGCCTCTTCAAGACAGCTGTGACAAGCAGTCTTCTGATCCCATCAGCACTTCCAACTGCTGCCTCTGCACCTTCTTCCTTAGGTGCTCATTGTGGTACAGAACCAGTACTGCCTCTGTGCCACTGAGTTGGCACTTTTCAGTCTGCAGGCCTCTTTGGGTACCCATTTGGAAAGAAAGTTTTCAGATATTTCTGTCAAAAACAAGTGCTTTGATGACATTATCTTACAAGACCCTTGCAAGTACCTGTTGGACCTGTTGGAGTGGGCCCAGGGGAAGGCCACAAAAATGATCAGAGGAATGGAGCACCTCCCCTGTGAAGACAGGCTGAGAGGGCTGGTGTTGTTCAGCCTGGAGAAGAAAAGGCTCCAGGGAAACCGTATTGTGGCTTTTTGATACTTAAAGGGGTCTATAAATGGAGACAAATTTTTGGTAGGACCTGTTGCAATAAGACAAGGAGGGGTACTGTTTTAAAACTAAAAGGGGATAGATTTAGATTAGATACAAGGGAGAAATCTTTTAGGAGGGTGGTGAAACACTGGCACAGTTGGTGCCACCAGAGAGACCCTTCCCTGGAAACATTCAAGGTCAGGCTGGACAGGGCTCTGAGCAACCTAATCTGTTGAAGCTGTACTGCTCATTGCAAAGGGTTGGCCTAGATGGCCTTCAGAAGTCCCTTCCTACCTAAGCTATTCTATGATACTAAGTAATTTGTCATTCATGAACACTCAATGGATTTGGTTGCAAGAAAGGGAAGAGTAATCTTCTGTCATTACAGGTTAGTCCACACCTTTGTTTAATAAAAGCTGAGTGAGCAGGAAAAAGGATCAATAAAACCCTGATTCATTTTGCTCTCTAATTTCTGAACAGCATACACTTTCTCCTGTCAGGTTGATGTCATCCCGTATGGCACTAGTCCGGAAAGTGCGGATAATGTTCAGTATGGCCAGTATTAGAAAGAAGAAAGTTTTGTAGCCACTCAACAGGGCATAGTTTAGATTCCTGAGTGTAAGACTTAATGTTAAAGAATTAACCTCTGCTTTGTCTTTATTTAGGCTTTGCTTTCTTCTTTTCTTTGGGTATCTGTCTCTACGATTTTGAAGAAGGCTGCTAAAGGCATTCCTATTTACAGCCAAGGTATTTTGCAATTATACTAGCATGTTCCTCCTCTTTATCAACCTAAATCCAGCATGAAAGGGGCTTTTAAACTGAAGTTGCTTGCATTGCATTCAGAAGGAATCAAGATGGGCTTGCCCTTATCTTGAGTTCCACTTCAGATTCCATCAGGTACTATCCTTGACAGCAAATGCCAGGATGGGTTGCAGATGGAGAAAGAGACGGAGAGAAAGAGAGGCATCCAAACAGGCCCAAGGACACTTGCAGGCTTCATGACTAATGCTTGCAGTGCACACAATATCAGAAAGAGAACAGCTGGACAGGTACCAAGGTAATGTGTTCCCACTGAGTTAATTAAAATACTATTTACTATGTGATAGACTAGCTCCACTTTTTACATAGTATTCATAGCAGTCCAAGAGTGTTGAATAAACTGTGGAAGGCATACTGTGGAGGGTGTACCTGACTGGAAAGGAGCTGAAATAGGACAATAAGTGGGCTTTGTCTTATCTCAGTGTTTAGGTGTAACTAACCCCAGAACAAGCATGAAACCATCTGTGACACTGGTAGTCAGAAAATACACATAATTTCAGATGAACTCATGAAAGCTCTATGAAAAGATAATTGATATCAATTCCAGTTTTTCTTATTCAGCTTGAATGTGAACAAGCTTCCCACTCCCCCTCTTCAGACTAATTAGAAAAGTTTTTTTTTTCTCATTCCTGAAATGTTTAAGGCATCTGAGAGCACTAATGTTATTGCAGTGTATGATATTGATACCTTTGATGTGCACGTGCTGCTTGTGAAAATGATGAGAAAATACAGAAAGTAAGCAGAAGACACTATTTATACCCCTGTCAGCCAATGGGAAGGGACATGGGGAGGGCTTGTGGACATCTAGGGGCATATTGAGGAAGACAAAGCTTTCTTTCAGCTACAATGAAGAAAAAGATTAGGTGGGTGTGGATGGAGAAGGTATGATTGTTTTCTCTGCATGACAGGAGGGGTTAGAGAAATTATTTATTTCTTTGTACCAGTACAGGAAATGTCTTTGCTTATGCATGTATCTGTGGCACTGGAAGAGGCAAAGGAGCGGTTTTATTTAATTTTTTTTCCTTAGGCATAGGGAAAGAGGAGATTCATTTTTCTGTCATTTCCGTGGAAGAGGACGAAGGGAGGTCTGTTTCAAAAAGGAAAACCTGCGAGGTTTGTACGGACTTCAAAAAGGGTTTAGCATAGGTAGGACAGTTCATTTCAACGCTGTCCCAAGCGGAGCAAATGTTTAGTCGTCTATTTTTGGCTGCAGTGACGTTCAAACTGCCAAACCAGGAATTCAAAGCATTGTACTCCACAAAGCACGTCGTGCAGTTCGGAAAACAAGGCCAGTACCGCCCCTCGCGCTCTCCTTTCCCTCGTTCTAGGCTGAGGCACTTACGCCTCCAGGGCAATGCCAAAAGCTGAAGTTTTCATCCCACTACACGTTTCAAGTCATTTATCCTTCGTCCCACGGGGTCACCTTTGTCCTTCCAGTGTGAGACAGCGGCCCCCGCTGCCCGAGGAGCCGGCGATCCCCCGCCTCCTCTCCCCGCCACGATTCCCGCACACACCGACTCCCCCGCCGGCTTCTCCCCCTCGCCCGTGACGCCCACGGGCGCTGTCGGGGCGGGGGCTGCCCGGGCGGCCCGCGCGTGTCCGTGCCCGTGCCCGTGTCGGTGCCCGTGTCA
>JAWWMO010000043.1:33882333-33904872 GCA_035047845.1 Dendrocincla fuliginosa
CGGCGGCGCGGCTGCTGCTGCTGGTGGTGGTGGTGCCGGTGCTGCTGCCGGTGCGGCGGGAGGCGGCGGCGGGCCGTTGGAGGGGCTGTGCGGCCGGCCCGCGGCCAGGGGGATGCGGCGCGGGACGTGGCTGGGTCTGGGTGTAGCTGAGCGGAGAAGAGAGGCAGGCGCCGCCCGGAGAGCCCGAGGAGCAGCGGAGGAGAGCCACCCTGACATGCCTTTTCCTCTCCCTCCTCTCCAGCGGCCATGTTAACCAGAAAACCCTCAGCTAGCGCCGCCGCTGGTGCTGCCTACCCAGCCGGTAAGGAGCGAGACGGCCGCGGCGATCGCCGCCGCTGGGCCGGGCTGGAGGCCCGGCGGGGAGGGATCGGCGGGCGGGGGAGCTGGGGCGGCCGCGGCGGTGCCGTGTGTGCCGAACAATGATCCGCCCTCCCCCGCGGCAGCCGAGCCCGGGGGGGCCGTCGGGGGCTGCGCGCTGGGCGCCGGCGAGCCGCTGTGCTGCGGGCCGGCGGGCTCGTCTCGGGGGAGCGAGTGCTGGGCGCCGAGAGGAAACGCGTGGGGGAACCACCCAGGGAGACCTGGGGGTCGCCACGAGTGCCGGGGCGGCCGCGTTTGCCGAGGTGCTCGCCTCCGCTTCCCGCGGCAGAGTTGGGAACTCCGTCGGTCCCCGGCAGCGCCGGGATTCCGCCGGGCCAGACGGCGCGGGGGGGGCCGGGCAGCCGTCCAGCCTCGAGGCGTGCGCGGAGCAGCGCCGGCTCGTTCTCCCGGTTAGGCGCCTGCCGGTGGCGGGTTAATCTCGGATGAAGGGTTTAGCCGGGCGAGCACGGCCCGCCCGCGCTATTAGCCGGATCGGTGCGTGTGTGCGCCGCGGCGGTGATTAGCTTTTAATGGCTTCTGCCCGAAGCGAGACGGGCGGCGGTGCCGGCCGAGCGCCGGGGCCGCCGCCGACCCGACGGCCGCGCTCACGCCTCTGCTCTCCGCAGGCAGGTCGGGGGACGGCGGCCGCCCGCTGCAGTCCTCCCCGGGCACCGGAGCCGGGGTCTCCCGGGCAGGAGCTGGGACCGGCCCGCCATCGCCGCTCGCATTGCCGCCGCTCAGGGCCAGCAACGCCTCGCACACGGTGAGCACGGGGCGGGGAAAGGACGGGGACGGGGAAGGGGCGCCTGGCCCCGAGGGCTCGCCGCGCCGTCGGCGCTCGCCGGGTGTGCCCCGTGGCGGGGCCGAGCGCTCCCGGGCACCCAGAGGTGCATGATGCTGAAGCAAAGTGCGTTTAATTTCTGCAGGCTCCGATGAAATGGGAATGTTTGTTGTGAGGCCGGCACCCTGTCACTGCACACACTGCTTTCTCTCGCCCCAGCCCCCCTTTCAGGCTGGTTTTGTGTCTCATTTTCAGTGACAAATTTGATCTTTCACACTCGCACAGAGGAGCTGTTCTGGTAAATGCGTTTTATGAGATGACATTGTTTTGGCAATGAGGTTAGTAAATGGGATTAAAGGGCCACATGAACTATGGTGAAAAATGAAGGCTGCTCTCCCCTTTATATGTCTGATTAGCTCAGGCAGATTACAGTCTTCCCCAGACATAGCTATCACTATGCTCAGGGACAGCGATTGGATGAATCTGCCTTTATTGCTGCAGTAGTTTACCTATAAAGAAATAACCTCTGATGGCATGAAAAGGATGTTATTTTCTGGTTCTGTGATACCTCACATTATCTCCCACTCCTAGTTAATCTACTAGGAATGAAACTTCCCAAGTATGCCACTATATATGGGTAAGAGAAGATATCTCTGTCGTGAAGGCATGACAGAGTAGCGAGAGGAGTCTATATACTGTCATGTTAACACTAAATACCTGAAATTTTTATTGCATACATTTCCTTTTAAATTATGAACGATGTCATACTGACCCTGAAAGGCATTGATAGCATACTTTTCATAGAATTAATGAGTTCTTCATGGATGCTCACATACTATCTTTGTAAACATATGGCAGAGCTTTAAATGGTAATGTGATTATGGACGAGAGGAAGGTGAAACTATGCATTTAGATATTAGTGTTTCAGTGACTTTCCATATAGCTTCAGGGGTAAAAGCATCTTATTCAAATCCATTTATAGAAAGAATTGGCTTAAATTAAAAAAAATCAGTATATGTTGGATATTCTCAAAAGGAATTATGAGTATTCTGCAAATACAGGGTGGAGCTGTATACTTGAGATCAATGTATATTGTGTATTTATGTAGCTAGGCTATATGTCTGAATTGTTCATTAGTATGAAAGGCCAATTTTTTCATATTTGCATACTAGTTGAGTGCTGCTTGATTTTAGAGTTGGGACAACAGCTTAGGGTTTTTTTAACAGAATCATAAAAGAAGGAATGTAGTACAAACAGCCTGGACCCCAGTCATGAAAGTGCATTTACAGCAGGGCCCACAAATACCAGGGGCCCACATGTAACAGATCCCAGACTTAATTTAGAATTTGTGAAAGTGTGGTGGTCTAGCTATTTATCTGTGACTTCTTACTAATTTTGGAAGTACAGAATTTTGGTATTTTTATATATAGATTTTTGTGTGTTTGTATTATATAGTGTGTGCATAAATAAATACATATGTAAAGATGAAGTGTTTATGAAAGCATTCAAGAAGTGCTCAAGTGGTACATTTCTGTGTTTCAAGTATTTTTATAAGTACATTATTTTGTATGAACGGATATGTTTATATATAGCATATATACATGTATATACATAGAGATAAAATACTTACAGAAGTACACAGGGATGATAAAACATTGTATGGGTGTGCTTCATGTCTGTCTAGATTGTTTCAAACTCTGCCTTTCCTATGTGATGCAGAGCCTACTCTACAGTATTTATTTAGCCTTGGGTGCTATTACAGAAATACCTCAGAGACTGCCTTTCTGAATTTTGTAGGTGGTTATTTTGTGGTTAGCTAACATAACTTTTTGTGGCAAGGATCAGATATGACATCAGGATGCTGGATTTTTAACCTAGGGAAAAAAAAGGGCAGTATCTGTTATGTGATCTTACTGCAAACTTAGGCCTACCGACCTCAGCTGACACTGACAGATTGAAACCATTGGTTTTACATCTCACCACTTCCTCCAATCAGACCCATTTGAAATGAAGCATTCCAGTTTTCTTAAATGGTTTTCCTTCTTCGTGTTCATTTGCTTGTTCTGTTTTCATCTCTGTTGTATCTGTGCGACTTTGTGACTTCTGTAATAGCTAAAATTTGAGTATTTCTGTTTGTGTTTCAAGCTTTCAGAAGGTACAGCGTGCTTAAATGAGTGAACTTGCTGGTGGTTGGATATGTGTGCGTATTGTATGTATACTAGTTGTGAAGAGAAACTTGAGGGTATGTTTTGTTTAAGCTAAAGAGTTATTCTTTTAATTCATACAGAGAAGAAATCCACTACCTGTGATATTCCTTGCAGTAGTGAGTTGTGTCATCTAGTCTCCTACCTTCAAGTGAAATTTCACTGTTTGGTAGATTATAGTAGCATAGGTGGAAGCGGGGAATATGCTGTTTAACACAGGCTTCATAAATCAGGACAGAGGTTTTGGCTGCAGCCTCTGCAAGCACAGCAGCCTTTGTTGCTAAGCAGGCAGTTGTGTGTTTTACCAGGGAAAGGTTTTGTTTATTTTTTTTACATCTGACTTCATCCTAGGCTTGTTTGTTTCTGCTTCCATCCCTGACTATCCTTTTTGCATTATGGTTGAAAACATGACCTTATTCCAACCCCTCACCCTCTTCATTTTCCTCTCCAAAGTCATTGCTTTTTCTTTTGAAGCTTTAAGTTCTTGCTTTGATGACTGGAACCTTTTTCCATTCATTCTCTCCTGTTTCACTATGGTATTCTTACATCCACTTGACATGCTGCAGTAGAGATTATCTTGCTTGCCTGCTGCTCTGCTTGTGTAAATCCTCACCCGCCTGTGAGTCCCTACCTCCATCTCTGTTGTTTCTTACTTGGCATGTATCCCTGCACTCTGCACCCTTGCTGCATCTCTTGCAGTAAAGCAGTATTAATGTTTTTATCCTCCTGTCTAGTACTGTAACAACAACCCATTTACAGTGCATGATTCAGTTCCCTCCCTCTTCAAGCCCTTTCTAAGATTTCTCTACAGCAAGCCTATTTTCTTTTGCCACCAGGATTGAATGCTCTTTCATATACTTTTGCATCAGCCATTCAGTATTAATCTTCATTTTTTTTAATTTAATTTTTAAAAATTATTTTGCATTATAATGGAACAGAGATTTCTGAACTCTGTTAACATGAGACTCTGGTAGGGCACACACTGCAAATTTTTATTGTGAGCATCTGCTTTAAAGCTGGTAAAACCAAACCAAATACCTTCCTGTTGTGCTGTTTCTATGTATTCAATTGCCACAGAAATGCTGTCACATTAAGTGAAATAACTATGCAATCATGACATGGATTTTACTATATCTGGTTTTCTTTGGATATTTCTTTTTCTATATAAAACTTGTATCCAGGGGGAATATGAAGCTATATTAACTTTTAAGGGGAGAGGAGGAAGCGGGGAGGCTCTGAAATTTGGGCGCCAGCAGTTGATGACTGTGCTGTGGGGACTGTACTATATCTG
The DNA here is from genome assembly GCA_035047845.1 of Dendrocincla fuliginosa. Classification (NCBI taxonomy): domain Eukaryota; kingdom Metazoa; phylum Chordata; class Aves; order Passeriformes; family Dendrocolaptidae; genus Dendrocincla; species Dendrocincla fuliginosa. The sequence goes on from JAWWMO010000043.1 coordinate 33,886,967, forward strand.
GGCACATCTCTCATATGCATACTTCAGCTTACCTGGATGGTTCATTTTAGTGTGCATTGACTGTCCTTTTGGGTTTCATCATGTGTACTAAGTGCAGGGTGTTCCAGAAGTATTCAAATTCACTGCACCCCTATAGTCCTAACAGGATGAAAAGTAAAATTTAAGAATTGGTATCACTCTTGAGACATAGTTCTTTCTGTCTGTGAACATATTTGCTTTAAAAAGTTAACTTTTTAGAAAATGAGGTTATATACAACGGCAAAAAATCCAAATGGTGTGTTTTTTCCACAGTTCTTGTTGAGCCATGTACTCAACAAGGGCTTAATTTTTTTGGTGTATAAAGCCCATACTCGTAATAAAACCATTATGATAATCTAGCATTATTATCATACTAATTAGTGAGTATTTTTAGTTCTGAACTGAGGAATGCTGTTGAATTAGTTTATCAAGAAAAAAGAAGGCCTTTTGTACATTTGTTTAGGCTGTAGTCAACAAAATAGCGAAGCACGCTACACCTGACACCGTATGCCTCTAGTGTATTAGAGATGTAGGACTGAAACTGGCATACCCAGAAATGCTTTAAAGAAAGGGGTATATAGTATAACAATGATACTTTAATTAAGTTACTGCTTTAGAACAGTATTTCTCCCTTGTCCTCGTCTATGCAAAATAATAGGAGATAATGGCATCTTTTTTTTCTGCAGTATTTCAACAGGCCATTGTGATTGCTTTATTATTAAGATTTCTTTTATAAACCTTTTTAGATTCTGATTGACAGCAAAATCCTTTTTTCTGTGGATTTACTCAAAACAAAATGATAATATGTAGCTGAAATATGTTCCTGTCTTGGATAGTTTTATAGAGTGCTAATAATCACACCAAGTGACTGTTACAAAGTTGAAATAGGATACAATTGCATAGTATCTTGATGCTTTTAAAACTGAGAAAATATACGTGCTCCTGTGGTGTTCAGTCCTATACTGAGTCTTGTAGGAGTTCTTGAAGCAGATCAGTGCATTGTCTGAGTGTTTCTGCAAAGGAATTGACAGTGAATTTGCCGCCTTGTTAGCAGGGTGGACTCATCTTTATGCTACTTCTGTGTTGTTGTAGATCTGTAATTTTAAGTATAGTAAGTTACTATTCTACTTTTGTCTCTAAGCCCATTTGTGAAGACAAAGCAGAAAAACCCCAAACCCCAAGTACTCAACAACCCCCAAATAAAAGTTCTCTTTTGTTGTGGGTTTTAAGTTCATATGTTGATTATAGTTTGGGGTGTATTTTATTTTTGTTTTGTTTTCCTTGGTGTATCTACTTCAGAGATTAGATGAGTGTTTTTGGCGTAGTCATCAACTTCGTAAACTGAGCAAACAAAAAGTAAAATCATAGTGGCGATGTTGAAATTGTGAAAAGCTACTGAGAGGTTAAAAAGATACCATTGTAATATTTATTGTTAGGTAACTGATTTTGCCAGAAGATTCAGAAAGGTGAGTTCTTTGAGTTCAGTCTTACCTGTTGTTTCAATATCTTTTATAGACAGGTGTGTACATCAGTTTTTGAAGATGTGTGCTACAGAAGTATGTAATTCTTAAAAGATTTGGATAGGTTTGAGCACAGGCAATGCAATAGTATTCTATTTAATAAATCAATAAATAACTTTGATAAATGCATGCATGTGGTCAGCTGTGTAGGTTGCTGGTTCTGGAATTTACAGGTGCATCTGCAGAAGCAAAATGGAAATGTGTTACAGACCTCTCAGGCTTATGGTTTCAGTTGAAAAGCTTCTGTGTACTGAGAACAGTTTGGTACGCAGCTAAGAAGGATGTAGTCCTTTGTAGCTTCCCAAGCCCATTAGTTGTGGTTCAGGAACTTAACGGTGTTACTGGTGAAGCCTGTGGAGCTTGTAAGCAGTGCAAGCCTGAACTTGACACCAATCTCAGACACCCAGTAGCCAGAAGTAGATAGGCAGAACAAAGAGCTGGTGCAAATCCAACCCTCATCCAGCTTAGAAATAGAAGACATGGTGGTTCTTGTGCAGGCAGTACTCTGAGATGAGGCAAGTCCAGTTTTCATATTGTCTTTGTGGTTGTGATATGTCTGATAGCTCTGAAACTCTTGTCGGGCTGTTTGAAAGAAGAGTGAGCTCTCTTCTCCCCAACAGCTTTTGAAATAAAGCTTGTGCTAATGTGGTGTCTTTTCTTCCACAAGGAAAACCAGTGCTACTGTCTACATCTGCAGTTACATTCCCAAACAGCAGCTGACTGAAACTGGCAAAACCAGTTGCTTTGAATTTGGGTTGAAGTAGGGATAATGCTGGTGATTTCATTCTGCTGCTTGAAGAAAAAAAGCCGACCTATCAATAGGGAAAGAAACCATGAGGCTTGCCTGAAGCTGCAGGAAGAAGAGCTACATAGTTTACACTTTAGAATGTTTGCAAACGCACTTTTAGAAAAAAGAACTCTTAGTCTCTTTTGAGAGGGTATAAATATTTGGGCTTTTTCCAAGCCTTGAAGACTTTCTCAATCCATATATTGAAGTAAACAGTGCATAGGAAGGCTAGAAGATAGTTAACTCTGAAAGGTGACTTGAGAGAAAAAAAAATTCAAGATGTGAGCTGTGGCAGTGAGTACTTGGATTAAGAAACTCTTAAAGATGGTTTCCTCTGCTATACTTTTTCTTCCTCATTGTCTTTATTTGTATTGTCTACTCCCAGTTTGTACAAATATGTTCTGCTTTGTTTTTCAACTAGTGTTGCAGAAGAAATGTTTGCACCTGGAATTTCCTGGTTTGAGTCCTTGTAATTGTATGGTTACTCTGCTGCTTCACTGTGCCTTTCTTACACTGTTCTGGAATGCTGCATGTGGTGAACCTCTGACATATCTTACTAACTGCATCTGGTTCTGAGATGGGTGATTTAGCAGCTCTTGGGGATGATTTTTTTTTCTTTGCAGTAACTGCTGTTTATATAGAGGATCAGAGCAACCTTCAGGAAACTGCTACTGCAGTGCATCTTAAACTTGACCTGAAGGAATTGCCTATAGGCATAATAAGCTGATTAAGTCCTCTCAATGACTTAATTTCTGGTGCTTTTGAGACGTCAAACTAGAAAGGGAATTCTTGTTGATTTCCTGTGTGTCTTCACTGTGCTTAAATGTTACAAATATCTTTGCTCTGAATTGTGATGTTGTGCTAATGCTTTCTGTGAGATTGATCAGATTTGGTAGTGTGAGCCTAAATTTCTCTGTAAACAAACACACAGTCAAACTGCAATGATGAAATAAAATGAACCAGTTATTCAACGTGAGTCAAAATGGAATCAGAAGAGCAGTGAACTTGGCAGAAGCAATCCCTGAGAACACTTGTTCTTACATTATGTTTCAGAGCTGCCGATTTCAAAATATTGTCCAAAGGTGAAGCCAGTGTCCAGCTGGCAAATCTTTGGGAACAAGTTGCTGGATTTGTAAAAACAGGCTTTTGCTGTATCAGACTGATGCTTTAACAGAAGCACAAAGTATGCTGGAGTCTGCGTTGCATGTCCGGGTTTTCTCATTAGGAAGCACTTCTGCTGTTGCAGCACAGATTTCATTGCCTCGTATTTTAGCACACAACTGTCATTTTCTGACTTCGTTTCAGCAATCTTAAGTGAACAGGGAATGTGTTATCCTTAACTGCCTACTAAAAATAAGGTTTAGATGAAAAGTGCTCTCAGTCCTGGCTTGATCATCTGTCTGACATATCACTGAACTTTTCATCAGTAATTTGGCATAAATGTTAAGACTGGTGAATCAGCTTGAGAGACAGCAGGGGAATTCTTCCCACATTTGTATAAGACCAGGCAGAAGACAAATTAATTATCCTCTACTTTGCAGCAAATGAGGAATTTTAAGGACAGCTATTTTAATAGCAAGTATATTCTTGTAAATTTCTGGTTTCACCTTAAAAACAACAGTTTTAGTGCAATAGTTGTTTGTTTGTTTGAAAATGCTGAATGCTGCTGCTTATTCCCTTGTGAACACTGTCAAGAACAAATGTAATTTCTAAAATCAACTAATGTTTTCCCCCATTCCTTTAAAGTAAAGTTACTTGCATGTTCTTCAAGGCAAAGATTTTCTTTCTACTCAAGTCTGCATCAGGCCTCAAATCCCACCTTACTTAAAAGTTATTGTAAGACTGGTTTGGGAAAGTGCTAAAGGATATGCTTATTCTTCACTGATCAGAATGTTTCACTGAATTGTGTCTGTCTCAATTCAAGCAGTAAATGGCATCTCTTGAACTTCAGAAATGTGGAGGTTCTTTTCCTCTTTGTGCATGTCACAGCACATTCTTTATTGCTTAAAAATACATCTGGAACTTTTGATATACGACAAATTTAGGAACAAGTTAAAATCCTGATTTCTGACAACAGATGACTAGGAGATCCCTAGCCATATGAGTTCTAGCAGGCATTATATATTGATTTCCATCATCTGTAAAACTGCTACTATTATTTTTTCTACCAAGTCTCATGCCCCTCAAGCATGCATCTTGATGTTACAGGACTGCTGCCTTGAAAATTCCTTAGAGAAGTGGTTAGTTTATCATGGTAGCACATTGGTGATTGCCTTGTTGCAAGCATTTTGGAGAGTCATGAAAATAGCATCTGAGGAACAAGGATCAAGAAATTCAGTAGCATCCAGCAGTATCACAGTAAATGTGCTGTATTTTTTAGACTATCTGTAAACAACTGACTTCTAAGAAAATACTTGATTTTGAGATGATTTAGGTAAAATGATGGGTTTCAGAATGCATGTTGAAGCATAGAATTCATGTCTTTCTTGTTAACTGGGTATGTATTTATTTTCAATTTTAGGTTGGAGGCAGTAAGCACACAATGAATGAGCACCTCCATGTTGGTAGCCATGGACAAATCCAGGTTCAGCAGCTCTTTGAAGATAATAGTAACAAGAGGACGGTTCTAACAACACAGCCAAATGGACTTACAACACTAGGCAAATCTGGATTGCCAGTGGTACAGGACAGACAGTCAGAGAGTGCTCACAGACGACAAGGGAGCTCCAGCTCTTTAAAAGCTACAGATGGAACAGGGAAGGTGAAAGCCTCTGTTATGACACCAGAGCAGGCAATGAAGCAATACATGCAAAAATTAACAGCTTTTGAACATCATGAGATTTTTAGCTACCCTGAGATATACTTCTTGGGTCCAAATGCAAAGAAGCGGCAAGGTGTGATTGGTGGTTCAAACAATTGTGGGTATGATGATGACCAAGGGTCTTACATACAAGTACCCCATGATCATATTGCATACAGGTATGAAGTCCTGAAAGTTATAGGTAAAGGAAGCTTTGGGCAGGTGGTGAAGGCCTACGATCACAAGATGCATCAGCATGTGGCACTAAAAATGGTGAGGAATGAAAAACGTTTCCACCGCCAAGCTGCGGAAGAAATTAAGATCCTAGAACATCTCCGGAAACAAGATAAGGATAACAACATGAATGTTATTCACATGTTGGAAAACTTCACATTCCGCAACCATATCTGCATGACGTTTGAGTTGCTAAGCATGAACCTTTATGAATTAATAAAGAAAAATAAGTTTCAGGGCTTTAGCCTGCCTCTGGTTCGGAAGTTTGCCCACTCAATTTTACAGTGCTTGGATGCTTTGCACAAAAACAGAATCATTCACTGTGACCTTAAACCTGAAAATATTCTGTTGAAGCATCAGGGTAGAAGTGGTATTAAAGTGATTGATTTTGGCTCAAGTTGTTACGACCATCAGCGTGTCTACACTTACATTCAGTCACGGTTTTATCGTGCACCTGAAGTCATCCTTGGTGCTCGTTATGGGATGCCTATAGATATGTGGAGCTTGGGCTGTATCCTAGCAGAGCTTCTGACTGGTTATCCACTTTTACCTGGAGAAGATGAAGGAGACCAGCTGGCTTGTATGATTGAACTTCTGGGTATGCCTCCTCCAAAACTCTTAGAGGCATCCAAGCGAGCCAAAAACTTTGTGAGCTCTAAAGGTTATCCCCGCTATTGCAGCGTCACAACCTTGTCTGATGGCTCTGTAATACTTAATGGTGGACGCTCTCGGAGGGGAAAACTGCGTGGCCCACCAGGGAGCAGAGAATGGAGTAACGCATTAAAGGGATGTGATGATCCCCTCTTCCTTGACTTCTTAAAACAGTGTTTAGAATGGGATCCTGCTAACCGTATGACACCCAGCCAGGCTTTGCGGCATCCCTGGCTAAGGAGACGGTTGCCAAAACCTCCAGCTGGGGAAAAGGCCTCGTCAAAGAGAATTACAGAGAGCACTGGTGCTATAACGTCGATTTCCAAGTTACCTCCGACTTCAAGCTCAGCTTCAAAACTGAGGACTAATTTGGCACAGATGACAGATGCCAACGGGAATATTCAGCAAAGAACAGTGTTGCCAAAACTCGTTAGCTGAGTTTGAAAACCCGATGCTGTTAATATGAGAAATACAATGTGGCTGAGCCTTATTTGTATGAAAAATTAGCTCAGATATACATTTTTATTTGCTCAATAAATCTATTCATTTGTAACTTTCAGCACTCATTTTAAATGTAAGAAATATTGATTTGTTTTTATAAAAATACGGGGACAATGCTTTAAGTTTTTATACTTATTTTTAAAATGTTTGTCTTCTACAGTACAATTAGCCTTACTGTAACTAGTGTGACACAGTAATAAACATCAGTGGCAGGCCACTGGTTACAACATGACTGTCATGCATTGCAGCGTGGTATCAAAGGTATTAACCTTTCTCTTCCATGATTCATATTCGTTTTCACCTGGGGTAAATTTGGAAGACTACCTTTTGGATTTTATGAGTTTGTCTTGGTTCTGTGAACACTCACACCTATGGCTGACTGGACTCCAGGGGGAAGACTCAAAGAATGCAGTTAAGCACTTGTAAACTTGTTGTTTGAAGTGGAGCCATAGCATGTTACATTGTCATTTTCTATGTGGTAGCCCAGAGAAAGTAGTGGTATCACTAATGATACCGTCACCTCCTATGGAATGCTTTCTCTATTCGAAAGTAATGGGCTTTAATTAAAATATATTGCAAAAACTAAGAATGCTGGGGCTAAAATGATTCTCTTAAGGTGCCATGTGGTGGAGTGAGAGGAACAGGCAGTCTTGGAAAACATGAAGATGGCAGTGTGTCTGTTCCTCTGAATTTGAAAGTGACTGATGAGCTGGTAAAGCAAAACAATTTGGACTTCATTTCAGGTCTGTAACATTGAGCGTTCACATTGAGGTTTTCCTTTTTTGTTTTTTCTCCTTCTTTCTTCTTCTGTTTTTTCTAATGTGCAACTTGATCTCCCAAAATAACACAGGCAGAAGTACTCATTCTGTCTGTTTTATACTGTAACTTCCAGACTGTTATACTACATATATTTCAAGATTGCTTTAATTTCTTCTGACAGTGTTTGAGTGACTGTGACTTCTCTGGTACATTTACGGTTCAGATCAAATCTGCATGTAGGGGCAAACACAATGTTACTACATTGCTTCCTGTAGAGGAGTACTTCACCTTAGGCAGCTAGACTGTAGAGGGAAAGATCATTAGTAGAAAGCTTTTCGGTTGAAAGACACCACACTAGGTACTTTCTAATAAGGGTGAATTATCAAAGGAAATCTAAGTGCTCGGGATTTGATTTAATCTTTGGCATTTATAGCTGAAAATTAACTTTGAAAGAACAGAGATATGCGTAGATTTGTTCGTGTGTGTGTGTGTGTGTGTGTGCGCGTGCGCTAATGCTTGGGTTTTCTTTCTTTTAACTGTATTCATGGAAGAAAGATGGTCTTTACTGAGGAATATTATCTAGACCTATGAAAGAAGTATTCACACGTTGTAGCATGTTTTCAACAGGAACAGTCTGAAACCTGAGATCAGTATTTTAATACGTACAATGGCTGTGGTCTACATTGGATGTGTAAAACTATGAAAAGGGAATTTTAAGCAAAGTAGAACATAATCTAGAAGGGTTTATGGAAGTTAGAACAAGACATACTGGAATGGATTCTATTAAACCTCAGTAACTTTACTTATAAAAAACATCTATATGCACAGATTTTACTGAGTTATTTGTACAAATTATGAAAAATACTTAAAGCATGGTCCCCTGAGAGGCCAAGAAAGTTTCCGGTTACGTTCGCCTTCACATTCATTAATTTACCACTTACAGCTTAATTTGTGTTTGTTGATTTGTTCTATTTTTAATTTAATGTAAGACTGGGGGAGGGATATAATGACAAAAATGACAAAATTCTCAGGAAACATATTGCTGAACTTCTTGCCAAAAAGTCAACACCTAAAGAAGCTCCAAAAATAATTTCTGAGTAGTGGAAGATATTTGTTGATTGATAACTGTAAAAATTAGACTGTCAATCAACCATTTTTCTTACTTTTTTAAATAGAAAAATAATTTCCTGCCTCTAGTCGAATTAAATTATTTAGTGTTAAATGTTCACAACTTTATAAAATGTGTGTAAGTGCAATATGTAAACATGTATGAAATCATGTTAAAAATGAAATATAATAATACAGCTAAGAAAAGTGGGGTTCAGAATATGAATACCCAGTAAATTATGGTCAGTAAATTCTAAGTCTGGAAAAAAGATATATTAATTTTCATGTAAAATTAACTGACTCTCATGACTGTGGGAATACAGTGCTGTGTATTTTTCTACAGTAACAGGGAATCTTTACTTCCTCCACCATCTACTTGACTTTACCACTCCTTTCTACCTTAATTCTTCCTGCAGAAGTTAGGAAATAGGGATGTTGATGGTAAAAGTGAAAGAAGAATCACCTCCCTTAATATATTTTAAAGGAGACATCCTGCCTTTCATGGCAACTTAAGGTGAAAACATTCATAATATTCATGGGTCATTTATGGGCTACAACCACTAAATTTTCTTTTTCATGTAACCAGTTCTGAATGCCAATAATGCATTTATGATCCACCTTCTTCTTAAATGCTACCGGAAACTTAAAGGCCAAAATATAATGTGCAGAGCTATTTTTTTAACCCAAATACAGTGGAACTTCCTCTATGCTAAAGGAGCAGCTACATCAAAGTTTTTATGTGATGCGGCTGCTTTTTATTGTAGCTTATTTATACCCCTAAAAAAGGAGGTGGGGGGTGGGGGGAAGGACATTGCTTCTTGCTTTGATGTGATTTTATTCTAAGGGCTCTGGTAATTAAGCTGATAGAAGTTGGCTTGGAAACAGTGCTTAGTCTCACACGTTACCATTGTCTGGGATGTCTGAGCTATTTTCAGATTTAGTAATAGCAGAGTGTTGTCTTTGGTTGCAGTCTCACTTGGCTCAGTTTCTTGCACCACTGGTGTGTTCATTACCACTTAAGTGTGTTGGAACAAGAGAGTGATGTAAGATGTGTAGATTAAGGATTGAGGATGGATTGTGCCCTTGGTGTTAACAATGTGCCTTTTGTTACAAATGCCATGTTGTAGGGCATGCATCTTGGCCTCTTTAACCCTTGGAATACTGGTTAGTAGGGATGAAATCTATTTTTAAGTGCTATACCTGTCTTAAAACATCCTGTAGATGATCCAGGCCTTAATAGAAACAATAAGGCAATCACACTGCTAGGGTGGAGAGGAAACTGTTCTTGTAGTATGTCTCATTAAAGGGTTAAAGATGGCCCTTCCTCATTGGTTGTACTTTAACATCAAATTAATTTTTTTTAAATAATTTTTTGTTATAGTGACACTAGGCAGAAATCAACTGTATTTGTAAAAATTTACCTCAAACTCTTTAGTTTTATAGTGTGATTTAATCCCAGGGCATTTGGTATGAACCAAAGTGCATTCCTTTTATATGTGCCTGGCTCTTACAAAGGTGGCCAGGGATTTTTACAATTTGGGTGCAAGGCACTTAAGCCACTTTTAACTTGGTGGTTGGTTTGGAGTTATAAATGACTTCATGGGAATGTTAAAAACACTTTAGACATAAGTAGCATCGGGCAATATTAGAATCTTTAGGAAGGAATGTGCATTATTTAATGCGCTCCATTTGTTAGTATTTTTTCCCATTTGGGATAAGTACAAAAAGAAGTCTTTTTTCAGTCAGCAAAGATTAGAATATTGCCCAGTGTAATGCTATGGTAGCATTTAAATAAAATAACATTTGTGAATTATTGTTTCTAGGGGCTTGTACATCTCTGCTACAAATTGTAATTACTCAGTTCAACTGCTACAATTACGTCTAAGCAGTAGCTTGGGTTTTTATTGGGCAACGACTTAGACACGTGACTGTAATATGCTGCAACTGTGTGTTCTGAAAACGTGAAAAATGATTGAATGTGGACTATGTATATATTTATGTATAATTTTCTGTGAGATGCTGCTGTTGCCACTTAACATTAAAGATGTTGTAGTGGGTTTTAATCCTAGTGGCCAGTTTTATGATACTGTATGTATTGTACAGCTGATGACAGGAGTTAAGACTGTTCTAGTGAATATTTGTTACCATTTTATTGTTGTGGCCAGAGATCATTTCAGAATAAAATTTTATGTCCTACTTTACTTCACTCTACTTTGGTATTTTTTCTGGTCATAAAGAGAGCCCTTGCAGTGCTGACATTTCTTAAATGTGGAAAGGCCTGCTCCTAGCCTGCTGCAGTCAGCGGCAGCAGTGCCTTTGCCCCCCAGCGTGCTTACTGGTATCTCAGTATAGTAATTACCCATTACTGGAGGATGACTTTGCTGCTTATGTGTCTTGACAGCCTTGAATATTGCCCAAAGGCTGCTTTTGCTGTGAGGTTTCTAAAGTTCTTTTCAGGACTTAGCAATGTATTATGTATTTTTATTTGCCCCATACTTGAGAGCAAACTTCTTTGGCAGAAATTTTGTGGATATGGGTGTTCAAATTTTTTTTACCTGCTTTTGAAAGACTTTTTAAAAATTGCAATAGATCTGATTTTATAAGAAATTTGATTGTGAATGGTGCAGTGTGTGTTCTTTTTCTTAAAACTGATTTAAAAAGACGCAGATTTCTGCACTAATGTGTCAGACTGAGTTTTCAGAGCTTGTCAGACTTTGTAAAGTCCCAGAATAATGAGAACATACTAAACAAACCTCTTAGGCTAGAGTGAGCTAAGCTGTGTTCACAAATACATCCAGAATAATTTCACTGTCTTGCGACTGGCCATAGTCCCTGCTTGGTAATGCCCATGTACATCCAGAGCAGTTTCAGTGGAAAGCTTTCTGATTAAGGTGAGCTCAGGCTAAAATCAAGGGATTTTAATTTAATTGCACTTCAGTGTCGCCTGTTCAGCATAGTTGGGAGAATCCAGAGCACAAACCCCATCAATATTAAATATAGATAAACATAGCTAACAGCCCCAAAGAGCAGCTAGCCAAAAATTACATCTTTGTGGGCTATTTCTTAATGACTGTGTTCTTCTGAGGACAAAGGCCACTTTTTTTCTTTTCCAGTGGGCTTTTTTTGGATTTCCTTCTGACCTGTTACTCACCATCTCCTCCAGCTACCTGTCCCTCTTGCCAACTCCTGCACACTTTTGTCATACCTGTTTCTTCATTTGAGGAACGGTTGGGACCATCTCACCTGCTTTCAGTTGTCTGGAAGATGGCTTTTGGCCTGTGCTGTTTGCTGATAGCCAGTCTGGTGGGGAATGTGTGTTGCCCTTTGCCAGCACTGCTCTCTCTCTGGTGTCTTAAGAGGTCAGATCCATGCCTAAAATGAGGCCCTTGCAATTCCACCCCGAATGACAGTCTGTAGTTGCTGTTGTCTCCACAGTGCTTCCTTTTGTGAAGAAACTGTGTCTTCATTTGGATATCAGCTGTGCATCTCTTGTTCTTACAGCAAACCCAGTAAAGAATGCAAGAAGTGTAATGGTGATCAGGTGCTGTGTTATTCACTTGTAGGTGCTGATACTTTTCTTAAAAATACTGTCTTATCCCATTTTTTAAAGAGCTGCTTATTGAAAGACCCAGCATGAATTTTACTCTTGCTCAAAACTTGAGAAACGAAAATCCAGGTAGATACTATGGAATGTGCAGGGCTGTGTATGGTCAGTAGTTGGTATGTAGAGGGAAAAAAAGCACCCATATGACATAGGGCTATGTTTCAGGTAAGCATGGTCTTTCCTGGGTTCAGTGAAAGTTTAAGAATTTCAGCAGTATCAGGTTGAGATTGGGAAAGTCTTAAATGCATCTGAGTATCTGAAACCATTGATAGCCTATTATTTGAGTGAAAAAACGTCTTTCTTTGAAAGCCTCTCATTTTAAATTCTATGCTAATACTTAAAGGATAACATTTAAGAATCTTTTCTATAGCTGGAACCTTAAAAACATTATTATACATTTCTTTTTAGAACGTGATTTATAATGAAGTTACACTACTAGAATAGTCTTCTGTTTTATATTTTTTTGTTCCTGAGAGGAAGAACATTCCTTATCTTTCTCTTGAGAACATGGTACTAGACATCTCACAGCCATCAGATATGCCATAGCAGAGTAAAAGTGGCATTGGTAGAACTGGTTTCTGTTCTTTCGCAGAAATCCTCTGCAGCTCTTGGAACTGGGGTTTCTCTGTGTCATTTTCCCTATTTGGTTTCGTCTGTTGTTTGTTTGCTTGTTCATTTGTTTGTTTTTAAGAAGTGCTTTCCAGCCTCTGGCTCTGATGAGTGTTGGATCTCTGCCAACTATCGAACACTTCGGGATAGGGACACTGCAGAAACAATGTTTCTTTAGCTTTTTCCCTAACAAGAAACAGAAAGTCTAGCTCAGTATCAAACTCCAAAGACGGGGAATGCACGTTTACCTATGATTGCTAGGTCCCAGTCTCCATACCAGCCATTAACCTTGTTGTTTCACTTCTTCATAAGATTCTGCAGAAATGCTAGGTGCTGCAGAATGAAATGGCTTGTGTCCATCAATTTAAGGGGGAAAAAGAGACTACAGTAGAAGGTCGTGACATCTTTTTTGAGAAAGTTTGGGATATAGATGGAGCTGGGAAAGGTTCTGCTGAGAAATTCTTGGACTGGGAGCTCTGCATAATTCCTCGGAGGTGGCAACTACAGTGTTCCTGCTAACAGGGTAGCAAGTGTTTTCCCTGTTTTGTAGGGTGTATTTTCGTTTCTTTGGTTTGGTTTGGTTTGGTTATCTGCAAGCTGCACATGACCATGCATGCTTTACATGCCTGAAGATACTGTCTGGAGCAGCTGCAAACAATGAGATATTTCTTTATAACATTGGCACTGGGAAATCCACAGGTTCTCATTCAGCCTTTCTTGCCCGACAGTGCTCTCTGCATAGCACACACGAAGTCCACTTGAAACTGTAAATGCAAAGCATTGCAGTGAACTCATAAACCTTCATTGAACACAGTATGTGAGAGAATGTCCACCAAGGAGAAAAGCCATTGATAATTACTTTATAAAGACTTGTGAGCAGTTTTCAAATATAGTATTGATCTAAGACTACTTCTATTAAGTTAATAAAAATGGTCTGAATGAAGAGATAAGAGTTTTAGTTCGGCTTCAATGTGACATTAAAAATACCACATTTAATCTTTTTGTCCAACAAGTGTGTACCTTGTTCAGACCAGCTAGGTATAGAGATCTACTCTACTATTTCCTGATATAAGGGATAAGCAGGACCTAAAATTAAGGAATAGGCATTTGTATACAATGTATATATATAGGTGTGTACATGTGAAGATACACATGATTCTTTGAAAAACAAACCCAAAAACTCTGCAGGCATTCTTTATAGTTGTTTACAAAGAAAAGAGTTGTGGCTTTGTTTTCCCTTTGCCTCTTTGAAGGTTCAGTGTAAGTCCAACATTTTTGCATTACACGCTGTCAAAGCCATTTCTCACTTCTGTACTTCAGTTTCACTGTCGGGGTGCACAGAGTGAACCTAAGCTTTCCAGCTGGAGGCAGAGGGTGCTCTGAGCAGGAGGCAGGTGTTACCCCAAGGATAAGTGGGGTCACATTTTCTGAAGTGGACCTTCAGCAATGTGAGAGCTGTTTTTGTAGCTTACCCTTTCTTGGCAACTGAGATTGTTCCTTTGGGATTAAAGCCTGAGTCCATGTGCTTAGACTGGGTTTGTAAACTTGAGTTGTGAAAGAAATCCTGAGGCAGAGTTTGTAAAGCCCATAGCTGGAATTAAAAATGGATTTCTAAGCATCCCGGCACTGGTTACATCCAACTGTGACACTTATAAAATGGGCTTTAAGGTTTAAAAGACTTTTCCAGACGTCTGTTCAGAGAGTGCTTTGCTTAGGACAGCACTGGACTGGTGGCCCTGTCTGCCCTGCACACAGATGACAGTGCCTTTGGCTACCCTGGGTGGCTGGTGCTCTTCCAGCACTTGTAGCTTCCTTAAGGTACAAAGAACACTTCGTGGTAAAAAAACCACTGAGAAGTGTTGCTAAGGAGAAACTAAGCGTTTTTGTGTCAAGGGCACTGCACACTGCACAGGAGGTGGCACTGCTCTTTGCCTGGGTGTCAGTCCTGTGAGTTATTCTGTCCCACTGGACCTGCTACTCTACAGATGTCTCCCAGACCTGTCAGCACCCATCTGTCTGCTGTGTTGGGGTGGACCAGCAGGGCTCATTCCTCCCAAGCTAGCCTGTCACTGCCCACAGCTCCGCCTGCAAATTGCTTGCCAAAAGCAAAGCTGGTTTGATGCTTCCAAGATCAAGTTGCTGCCCAGAGGGTACCTGGCAATGTGCTTCAGCCCACCAGTGGGAGCTGGCCTCTGCTGTACACCTGTGCAAAGATGGCACTGATCCTGCTCCCCATGGGGTGCTCCTGTCCCTAACGGTGCACATGGGACAGAGACACTTCCCCATTCCTTTCCTGCATGGCAGAGCCAAAGGGTGACGCTTAGGTAGCACGCTCTCATCCTGCAGGAGAAGGAGGGAGGTTTTCCCTATGCTGGAACTGGTAGCATCAGGCAGAGCAGCTTAACACCTGTCAGGGCGGGATGTGAGGAAGCTGTTACACACTGTTCCATTGGCACAGGGGAAATGTTTCAAATCACTGGCGTTTGCAGATGGCCTGTCTGAATTAGCTTTGACAAGTACTTAAGTTCATTTAAGTTACACCACAAACGGGATACTGAAGCTTTCTTTTTTTGTCACTTTTAAATAAAGCTTTTTCCCTCTGCCTGGTACAGCATTTCCATTTTTTTTCCATGTAAGGCTCTTGAGAAGAAATGAGATCTTTACGTAGCTTAGGAGCTATATTTTGATTGACTAAATGATTTATAATTAGGTAGCTTCTGCCAGTTCTCTTCATATGTTGATTGAGACTTGCCTGCAGCAGATCAATGCAGGCAGAGCTGACGGAAAAGCATGCTGGTGCCTTCTAACAGCAAATACCTTTCAACCCCAAGTTTCCTCATTTTTCAGACCAATTATCTTTGTGGCCAATGACTACAGGAGTTACAGGGTTCCACTCCAACGGCCATCGGTGGTTTAATAACAACACCCGTTTGTTGTGTGGGAGTACTGGTGCTGGAAGCCTTGTTAGAGCCTGTGGATGAACTGTGTATGAACAGGTGAAGGCAAGTGTGCCTCTGTCTTTGAAGGATGTGAAGCAAAAGCATTTTGCCACCTGGTAGAGGGCACTTGACCTGCTTGCCAAAAAGGTGGTTCTGGATGGGGCTCACTTGGGCAAGATTAGAAACAGAAGAAAGATGGCTGCTATGGGCCTTTGAGGAGATACAAATGTGGGGTTTTTCTTTCTCTGTTGAAATTATGGCATAATGGGCACCTGGAATATTCTAGCCAGGAAGGAGCTGGGCACACAATCCATCCCCAGCTATAGCAGAGGATCAATAGAGGACTCTTTGTCCCCAATTTCTTGGTTTTCCTTTGGCTGAGGTGAATCTGGCAGTGCCATGCAGACAAACTCCCCTTTTGGGCAAAGGAAATACTTATGAGCTACCTTTTCTGTGGATGGGCAGGTTGGAGAGACAGAGAGGATGATGGTTGCAAAGAAAGGGCAAAAAGTAGTAAACAAGGGTTCACTTTTTTCCTCTTGACAATTTCATCCACCTCTCTATTGCGTTGGACTTTGATATCAGCAAACCATCACCTGCATGAGTCATGAGCGCCCTATGTATTAAAAATCAGCTTAAAGCCACATAAAATCAGGAGACTAAAAATAAAAGCTCTCTGTGAAGTACTACTTAATTTCCTTCATGTATCTCAGCTTTTGGAGTTTTACATTTGTATATTTCTTTTCTATCTTCCAACCAAGGCAAGCAGAACCTTTCTAGGAGCATACGGCCCAAAGGACATCCACTGTTACAGCAGATATCATATCATAAAATCCCCTACCTAAATGTATTATTTTTCTTCTATAAAGATAGTTAGCTTACTAGCATCTACTCCTGTTGAAAGACTGTTATAAAACACTGTTTCTCTGATGGTTAGAAATGTGCTTTTGACTTAAAATAGTTGATTCTTTTTCATGCAATTTGTTTGTTCCAGCATTGTCTTATAGCTTGAATGATTCTTCTGCCATGCTGATATTTGGACATATATTTATAAAGTGTAATTGTATCTCCCTCAGCCTTTCTTTTGCTAGGCTAGCACTATTAAACTATATTTGTATCATCAGTAAAACTGACTCCCCATTCCTGTCCTACTAGGTCTCTGCACCTGTTCTAGCTTCAGTTCAGCTTTCTTAGAGCTGTGGTCGGCATCCTGCTTGTGGTCCCACCAGCGCTATGCACAGTACAAAAAACACCCCTCCCTGCCCGCTGCAGTACTTCACCCGGTGCCTCCCAGGATTTTTCTCCTTTGTGTCGTGCCAGCAGCTCTGGGCCATTCATCAGTCCTTTGGCTGCTCCCCTGCCTCTCCTTCCTTGTGCTGCATATAGAGGATGAGATGCACATTACTGCAAAATTTCTCTTGGCTGGTATATATCTGCTTGACTTTGTTTGATTAGATCTCTGCTGCCTTATTGTGAGAACTGAATCCCCATGATTCTCATGAGTATATGTAATTTGAGCAGCTGGCAGTTTTAGGAAAACATTAGAAATGATGTGACTGTAAGAAAAAATAATCATATTCAGCATTCATTTTTCAGAGATACATTTTAGATGTGATGCAGTTGGCTCTAATCAACATTGATGGACCAAGGTGTTGCTGTTACATACCAAAAAAAAAAAAAAAAGGATGTTTTGACTATTATGCTGCCAAGTGTCATGACTTCAACTGGTGTTTTTCCTCAAATCCTCACTCCTAAAATTGTTATTACACAGTTAAATTTTCTGACTTTTACTGAAATAAGAGTTTCAAGTTTCATAACAATATCTAGAAAGAAGTATGTTGTAAACCTCAAATCCAGAGAACAAATCCTATGAACTTGAAAGGAACAGATTACAAAAAGAGAGCAGGTTTAAATCCTAGACTAATGAATTTGCTGGGCATGTAGTAATATTGCTAAGGTTTTCAGAGCATTTAAAATCCTTAGTGCTACCAAAGCATGTGAAATAGTGTGATTTGAACTAATAAGCCTGTTTTTCTACACATTTAATTGAGAGTTGCTTCAAGCATAGACCTAAAGCCAGATGTGGTGGGACTTGTGCCATACCTGGTCATCTTAGAATCCAGCACTTCCCCTTGTTGAACTTCATCTGGTTGGTGATTGCTCAGCCCTCTGATTTGTCAAAGTCCCTCTGCAGGGCCTCCCTGCCTTTGAGGGAGTCAACAGCTCCTCTGAGTTTTGTGTCATCTGCAAACTTGCTCAGTATTCCTTCCAGTCCTGCGTCGAAGTCATGTATGAAGATATTGAAGAGCACAGGGCCCAGGATGGAGCCCTGTGGAACCCCACTAGTGACAGGTCACCAGTCTGATGTCACCCCAAT
>JAWWMO010000043.1:33904972-33936259 GCA_035047845.1 Dendrocincla fuliginosa
CTCATGTCCATAGTTGAGATTTTGCTGGCACTTTTTCTCCTGTCAACAGAGATTTTAAACTTGATCACTTCATGGTCGCTCTGACTGAGACAGTCACCAATCTCCACTTCAGTCATGAGATCTATTCTGTTGAAAAGCAGCAGCTCAAGGAGGGCATCTTTCCAAATCAGCTCCCTCAGGACCTGTTCCATAATGTTGTTATCCAGGTTTCTCAGGAATCTTTTGGCCCAGGTTGTACCAGCTGTGTGATACTTCCAGTTAGTTTCTGGCAAAGTGAAGTCCCCCATAAGGACATGGGCAGTTGATTTGAAGGTGTCCCTTAGTTCCTCAAAGAATAATTCATTGGTGTCATTGTCCTGGCTGGGAGGTCTGTGGTAAACTCCCACAATGACATCCACATTATTTGTTCCCCCACCTTGATTCTTACCCAGGGTCTCTCAACTGTGCCATTGCCAGCTGCGAGCTCCATACATTCTAACCCTTCTATTACACACAGTGCCACCCCTCTGCCTCTTCTGCCCTGTCTATCCCTTCAGAAGAACCTGTAACCATCCAACAGGGCACTTCAGTCACAGGTTTCATCCCACCAGGTTTCACTTACTCCAGTGATGTCAAATCTCTGGGCCTTGGCCAAAGCTTAGAGCTCCTCTTGTTTGTTCCTCAGCTGCTTGCATTGGTGTAGAAACATTTCAGGTGTGGCACATTTATAGCCAACATCTCTTGAAGCAGATGGAGGGATCCCACTAGTGCTTCTTTCCTCAGGTTTTGGCACACCATCCCATTGCTCATCACTGGCAAGACTTGTTTTGCCTCTTTCAGATCTACATTTGGATTTTCTGTACAGAGGAGTTTTATCTGAATAAAACTCCAATCCTACAAAGATTTTATTGTCAGTTTAGCTTAATGCACATTAACAGTTTTTATTGCCAGAGTGGATTAGAAGTCATGTTCAAAGGGCTTCTGTAAAGCTTTTAATTGCTCTAAGACTTCACAATAAGGACTTTAAGCCCAAAAGAACTCACTTTGTGTGGTGACTGGAAAACATGACAATATTATGGTCTGGCTTTGGATGAACAGAGGAGAGGATAACCAAGGCCCACTGCTGAATAAGTCAATATTCACACACAAGACTTTGCTTTATTTTTCAAGGAGGGCTTAGGGAGCATGTGAGTACGTTTGCTTCCTGAAGATGATGTTTAGATTAAGTCAGTTTAGGAGAATACAGTTGTTTCTACTTGACAATGAGCTTAGCCAGATACAACTGTATTCTGGTCCAAGGCTGGGATAGATTTTGGTTTTGGCATTATTTGTCCACTTGGTAACATCTATTTTTTTCTCTCTATTGCTGCCTTTCATACCAAGATTATTAAGAACTAAAATCAACTGAATTTTAGCCATAAAAATGGGCAAGGGAGCAGGCTTATAAAACAACATGCTTCGGGAGCTGGTGGATTTGTGTCTGTTGGATGATGCAAAAAGTCAAGGTGGAGGAAGAACATGGTTCGATTACTGACAGCTGCTGTCCAGCTGATGTAATTCAGTAATAGCCAGTGACAGGCAGAAACTATAGAAGATACAAATGATAATTCTTTGGGGAGCTCTAGACATAAATAATTCATCAAAATGAATTTTATATTAGAGGTCAAAGGAAATTGAAGTCAGCCTGAATGTTAACTCTCTCAGGGAGGAATTGACAGATTGTTTTTGTATGAACTATGCAGGGGGGAAATACAGGCAAATTAAATGTAAATTGAGAATACAACATTGTTCCTACTACCTGGAACCAAAGTAAGAGAGACACGAGAAATTAAAAAAAGAAAAGGGCTATTAAGGAAGTGTCAGTAACTAAAACTAAAACAGTGCCAGAGAGGTGCTAGGTAACAGCAGCAGAAGAGTGAATTGTCACAGATCCATACTGTTACACAATGTATGTATCATGGAGTCACAGCAGAACAGTGTCTTCTTAGTAATCAGCTCAATCACTTGACCATAGTTAGGAGCTGATTAATCTCCCCAAAATATTTCATGTGTCCAAGTAAGGACACACATCTGTCTGTGAGGTAAGGACAGAAATGCCAGTGTTGGACATTGTTCTGGCTCCCACAGGTGGCATCTGCAGGGGACTAACTGAAAGGGTGGCTGAAACCATGCATCTCAGTTCCTCAAGGAAAAACAGTAGTGCTTCAGCTGAGCAAATTTAATGTCTATTTCTCTGGAACTGCTTTTAAAAACACTTCATGGTGAAGCTTCTTTTGAGCTTGCCTAGCACAAGGTGACTATTTTTCCACATACCAGGCTGTAATTCTGCAACTGCTTGTGTTTGGGTTTTATGTTTGCCTTAGTTTGTGAACTCTGACTAGTAAAATAACTTCATCCAGAGGAAAGTTGGTATTTGAATAAATGCTGGTTTAGGAATAAGTTTTTATAAGCCTGTGAAAATGGCATGTTGCTTATGTACAGTACAAAATTTTCCACCCAGGCTTATATTTTCAAAAATGGTCTCTAATTTTGGGTAGCCAAATTTAGTCACCCAGAGACTGACTTGCAGAGGTCTTGCCTGTCCCCAAGTCTGAGTATGTATACTTTACAGTCCCAAGAATAGCATCTCCAGACCAGTCTGCTTCATTGCAGAGAGAGACCTTGTTTTGTGCTATTCTGGATTCGTATTTTGTCATTGTCTGAGAACTGTTGTCTCCAACATATGAAATGTTTTCCACACTGTATGTTTTGTGCTCCCTAAATCTGGGAAGCTTTCTTTTTTGGGAACATTTAATACTGCCTTAGATCAAAAGTCTTCCTCCTATGCAGATATAGGGGGGAAGAAAAAAAAGAGAGAAACTTTATTTTCGTATGTGATCACATGCAGACTGCAACTATGAGAATAAAAGGAGAGATGCTTTAACTGCTTCAATTATTTTAAAACAAAAAGGAGTGGGAGAAGAATCATTCCTTGTTGCTAAAACCATTAGCCTGACTGGGACCTCACTGTAAATGATGCCACTTGAAAAAAGTTCAGTTTGGTTCCCCTTACTTCTGTTTAGCTGAGTAACTTAGACAAAATCTCCTTTGAGCAAAATGGGGTGAGGGCAATCAGACAATCAAACACTTAAAATGTTACATTTTTTGTGTGCTAACCTTGTGAAAGACAGGCAGTTTGCTGCTTGCTTTCTTTTTCCCCTTGTGTGCTTGCACTTTTTCACAGGAAGGCATTTCTCATTTTCTGATCTGATACCAGTTAAAATGTGAAGCTTTCTTTTATGTGCAGAGGTATTGCTGTGATTTGAGAAAAAAGGATGTGCACATGGTAACATATCAGTTTCCAAAAATAAACTGAAGGATACTGTCGTGAATTGTGCTGATCACAGGATTAATGCTCTCTCTTGTTACTGGATTCATGCTGAGTGCAGGTAGCATTAAAAGAGGGTGGAAGACCACAAGGGACTCTGTAGTGTTTTTTTCCTCTTTAAGACAAAACAGCCTGCCTCTCCTGTCAGTTATATGCAATTGCCAGAGCCAGATAAGAAGCAATGACATGAGAAATAAATGTCTGCACCACATGATAGGACCAACCCATAGCCAGACTGGTGTCTGTCCAGGCTGTTTCTACAGCTTCTACTGTTTCTACAGTGGGAGCAACCAAGCCACCCTTTTTACTCTGAATTCTTCAAGATCACTCCTTTTAATCCACTAGGTAATGTTGACATCAATTCCATGGTGATATAGCCCAGAAAACAGTGAAGGAGGAAAAGCTGCTGCACCATTTTTCAGAAAGCAAGAGGCTGAACTCTGTGCAAGGGATGTCAGCTGTTACTGAAGAGGAGTGGTTTTTTTGGACTGAGCAAGTAGCAGAGTGTCAGAAGCAGAGTGTGTACACAAGGTCACTTGCTAGGAACATACCAGTGTGCTCTTTTCATGCTTTTTTGAGCAACAAACCCAGCACTGATTGACAATTTTGCAGATGTACATGGCGACAAAGAACGAAAACTTTCAGCCCTTATACCATGAGGCAGCACAATGCCAGCTTTTGCCCATCTCCTGCAATACCCAGTGGTGTCTGTTGCTGTCTGTCCCCATTAATTCACTCTCCCTTTGAAGAACAAGGGATGAGGTTAGAAATCATGGTGCAGCCCTGATGTAACACAGGGTGGTGGCAGGACCCTGCAGTGTACAGGACAGGGGCAGGGGTCAAGGTCCCCCCCCAGCTGCTCCATTACTGTAAGACTGAACACAGCAAACACTGCTCTCTTGCCCCTCAGCTTGGCCAGGGAGCCCTCAGGCTGGTGGGCACTGAACCATTGCTTGTAAATAACTCAAACCAAAACAAGCAGAAATAAGCCAGGAGCAGAGGAGGAAATGGGCTTCCCTCTGCATGGGACCTAGAGTGAGAAATAGCAGGCAGAAAGATGCTCCTGTGGTCGGGTTGGGGTGAGGCAGGTGTCCTCCAGCCAGTTCCCCTACTGCATTTGCAGGGAATCCTGGAGGACATGGGCTGTGTCCAGTCCATAGTAAAAGCCTCCAAATTATTATAATGCAAGCATAGGATTCCCAGCAGTGACAGATTACAGCTGGACCATGGCTCTTGCTAATAGGGACAATTCCACCACAAAATTATAATAGGGAAAACAAGGATTTTTCTCATTTTCCCTCTACATAATTGATACTCCCTCCTTTCCTTTACTGGAAGAGGGAATATATAGTGCTGCTTTTCTTTTTCAGGGTCAGACACATGGATATGTACTGGCACTCCCTGCTGGCAGCATAGGATTAATCTTGTATTTTATATAGGTCTCCCTTGCTCTCAGCTGTTAGATTTTCAGTGTCAATGCAGAGATGGTGGCAGGTCACAGTGTCCCCACTAAAGCTACTATAGCATTACCCGCACAAAATGCCTTTGAAGTGAGAGGCTTCAGTCTGAGTTGCAGTACAAGAGTGCCTATCACAAACCTGACGCTGCCGATGAATAAATCCCTTGTGGCATTCTACTCTTGCTACTGGGGTAGTAAAACAAAGGGATGACACAAATATTTTTCCTCTGTGGAGTTTTAACAAGCCATTCACTTGCTGATGATATCTGGATGTTACTGGAGGGCAGTTTTACTCATCTAATTCTCCAGAGATATATTTGTTCAATAAACTGATGCTAAACAGGAGTGTTCATTTTGATTTTTCTGCACTGAGACCACAACAGCCATTCTACAGTGTTAAGTGCTTCAATCATTTTTATAGGTGTGGCTTTCCTCCACACATTCATCAAGCTTTTTTAAAAAATGAATTTCCATTATTTCCTCTGAAATAGGGGATTAATTTGTGGCAAATTTTTATAGCTAGACTTCCCTCCAAGAATGGTATGTCTGCTCATTTAGATATAAATGCAATGGCAATGTGGCATGCTGATATTTATAATGGTGCAATCGCATGAATTACTCTCCATAACACTCATCTAACCTTGTACTCTTTGTTCACTCCTGGGACCGACAACTTCTACCTGAGGAAAGCAGCACGGTGAGGTATTAAAGTGTAATTTATGGATTCATTTACTGGGGTTCCAGAATTGATTTCCTTAAATGTTATGGAGCATATCTGATGCAAATCCCTGGTGATTTGGAGCAATATAGTAAAATATCATCAATTCATAGTTCCCTTTGTAATCATTTAATGAAGACAGAATGTCCTTTGTTAAATGGGCCCTTTCATCCTCTGGGTGAATTAGGTGCAATTATAATTAAACTTTCATTTAGAATTGGAACTAAATTAAAATCATATAAATAACAGGATCTTCAGGATTGCTATTCCTAATTAATAAGGTAACCAGTCTTGCTGGAATAGACTTTTGATGATGCATTAGTAACTCTGAATTCCTATTACATATTTATCTGAGGCAATACATTATATTCCAAATGTTTAACAGAAGGCTCCCATAAGGAAGCCTCTAATAAAGTACTCTAATAGATATCTGAGTGTCTGTACAGATTCTCCTAGAGACTCCTGCTGCTCGTGAAGGCTGATACAATAAAATCCACATTGCAATGCGGTGCAACATTTTATCTGAAATGGTGTTCTTGGAGTGCCTTGGAGAAACTTGGTTCTTGGAGAGCCATGCAGTGTGCTAGCACGCTGGCTTGGGTGACTTGCATACATACATACATGCACACACACACAAACACACCCACCCACCCCAATAGCATAATTTCATTACTTTCTTCTTGCCCCCCAAGGGCTGGTTTGATATGTACTTCAGAGACTTTGCATGTCATTCTGCAAAGTAGTCAATGCCAAGAGTTTAGACTTCAGATTGTGATTCAGAGTAATACAAGTATTACTCTTGTGTCTTACACTGAACTGTTAGTAAGTATTTATTTGTTAAATCAGAGTCCTCCACAGATATCATGCTCAGCATGTGCTTGTTTTCAATGTAGAAAGAAACTGCTTCATGAGAATCTGTAACTGTGTAACATCCAATTACTGTTACCTACTTCTTCATCTCTGTAGTACTGCGACCAGCTTTGGAGTCCATGGTGTTCATTGCCCCAGGGTGACAGATAGCACGGGACTTTGTGCAAGCTCTACTTGCCCCACTTGCAACACTCTAAGCCCAAGCATTTACCTTCAGCTTCCCTAAATCTTTCCAAACCTAACTGGGTGACCCGGTTGCAGGCCACACCAAGTGACTTCAGCTTCCCTAATATAAAGTAAGATGCAAAACAACAGCAGAAATTGTGAAAATAATTATCATTAGGACATAGTAGTAAGAAATTAATATAATCCTCTCTTAGGAGACCATAAGAAAAGGGAAAAAAATTATGGAAGGTGTTAACCACTTTTAAAAGATACTTTGATGGTAAGGCCAGTACAGAAAAAAATCGTACAGAATATAACTCTCTGCTGGCAAGAAGCAATTTGGGACACCTTTCTATCATTCTGATATCTAATTGCTCATTACTATCACATGTAAAATGCAACACATTTTTTTCTTTGAATGTTGTACAGTCTGTGTAAATACACTTTTGCAATCTGCCTTGATTTTTTTGCATCAGAAATGTTTTGAAATATTCATCAGTCAGCACCAATAAAACAATAACTCTCTCTAATTTACTGAAATGTATAGAAGTATAGAATTTTCATTCCAGAATATATCTGACAAAGTTGGTTTTCACTAAGCTTAGACCTTATAGGCAGATATACTGTAGACCAGTATAACATGAATCCAATGAGACAGTTGCATGAAGCACCTTTTGGTTTTTATACTCCTTAATTGCAGAAGAAAAAGAAAACTCTCACCCTTTGAGCACTGCAGTCATTTCAGCAACTGAGCTGAATCTTTTGAGGTTGGTGAGTGCAATAAAACACTGTTGTGGTTTGCTTTTAACTGCTCAGATCAAGGTCCCAGTCAGCTTTCTGGCACAGAACTGCTGGAATGGATTTCATCATCTAGGGGCTGTTCATGCTGTGTTTTGTAATCAAGGCAGTTAGTAACTATAATTCTGTGAGTCCTGTATATAATTTTACATGCATCATTACAATATTTGTGTTGCTGATCCTTAACTTTGGAGGTGGAAAATTTTGGCCCCAAGGAGGGGTGAAAAATGGGCAGTGGGCATAAAAACTCTCTTTGATCAAAACCAAGGAGCATTTTGCAGTGCTTTGTGCACCCATGTTCCTCCCTGACTATAAATTGTCATGTCCATGTGCAGAGGTTTGAGTCAACCATGCATTTTTTTTAAACCAAAATAAATCCTAACCCTCTTTTCAAATTCATTAACTGTATGCAACACAGGCTTTGTACTGAAGGAGCAGGATGTCTTTGCTGCTCGCCCTTTGCAAACAGCAAGAGAAGTCATGTTGAGATGTGCATCAGCTTTTAAAAAAAATCTTACTATGTTTCCCTTTCATATGAAGCATTTCAAACCCCACCTTCTTCCCCCCCGCCCCCCAATTTCCCTTTATTGTGGAAAATGGCAAGAATCAGTGCCTGTTTCACATTCCCTTAGCTTTTCTCTAAACTAAATAGTTCACAAGGCTGATTTCCCAAAGGTGTTGGGTAACCACATTTTGGCAGAATTTGTGCTTGGTCAAATTTTGTGACAAGCAGGCAACTCAGAGTGTGGGAGTGGGAAGTGTACTCCCTGGTTTGGTGACTTGTTACACCTCCTTTCACATAGAGTCTCATTTCAGCATCCTATCTTTCTTTTGGGACCCCCTTCTTCCTATTCCCTTTTTGAATGAGAGGGACTTACATGATGAATACAACACTGAAGGCACTATCCCATCAGCATCCACACTCTGTAATAACTTATTTTAAAAAATTATAATTCTTGTTTCTCCCCCCAGACGGAACCTGTATTTGTTTTACTGCAGTTGCATGATGATTTTTATTCATCCATTCCCAGTGCACTCAAATCTCATCTCTGAAATATTAAAAGCAAGACAAAACTAAACTTGTTTTGGGGAGAACAATGCAAAAGCTTCAGCACAGCTGTAAACTTCACATTTCTGCTGCTGTTATGGTATCCTGCATCTGCTGATTCACAGAATAGTACCCTTCCCCAGTGTCTGCAGATATGTGCTGCACGATGGTGTACTCCATCTGCCCTGGCCTCTGATGAGAAGAAGAGGAGGAGGCTGCCACTCTACTGCCTGCCCCTCCTCCACCCACTGCCCCTTTTGCCACACTCAGCACCTCAAGGAGCACTCAGCCTGTCCTCAATGGGCTGCTGGTTGAACTGCTCCACTGCCATGCTCATTTGGCATCACACACGGTGGATCTCTCAGACTCTAATTTATCCTTCCATTTCTCTGGAGTTTTACACCTGAGCAAAGAGAAGACCTGCTCAGATAGATTCTAACAACGGCCATGTCTGTGTAAAAGGACTATGTAAAAGTGCCAAAATTCACTCTAACATAATCTTTCAACCTTCCAGGAGAAAATAGCTTTCTAGGATGTTCTTGTCACATAAGTGCCTTTGGACTGGATAAGGTGTCTCCAATGCTACATCTGTCAAGAGAGACTTTCCTGCAAGAAAGTTCCCAAGCTGTGTACTTCAAGCCTGGATAACTTTATCATGAGTTTTCAAGAAATTATAGAATAATTTAAGCTGGGTGGATCTTGGGAGATTGTCTGAGCCAATTCCCTGCTCAGAGCTGGGTTAACTTAGATCAAGGTCATGTTTGGTTGAGCTTTGAATGTCTTCAAGCATGGATACTCCACAGCCTCTCTGGACACCTGGTGCAGTATTTGTTAATCCAAGTGGTGATTTTTTTCCCTGAAGTCTAGTTGGAATTTCTTTGTTGCACCTCATGCCCAGTGTGGATAAACTTGTTGGATAAAAGACCTTCACGCAAGTGGCACTAGGCTCCATTTG
The DNA here is from genome assembly GCA_035047845.1 of Dendrocincla fuliginosa. NCBI lineage: Eukaryota > Metazoa > Chordata > Aves > Passeriformes > Dendrocolaptidae > Dendrocincla > Dendrocincla fuliginosa. The sequence continues at coordinate 33,914,332 of JAWWMO010000043.1, forward strand.
CTATGTCTGTAGTGATGAAACTGGAATTTCTTAAACTCTAGGGCTACTTAGACTATTTGGAATCAGCTGTTGGTCTTAGTCCAGCAATGGCACCTGTGTCACAGAGCTGCCAAGATAATTTGAACAGCTTGTCAGCCTTTCCAGCAGCCTGAATGAAGAAGATAAGGGCTGAAAGGACAGATAAAACCATCTTCTTTGTGTCCATTGAGCTTTTTCCAGACAGGCTTAAATGATATTGCCAGCAGCCACCAGTGCTTTGCTCATATCTGCCCTGAGTTGCATCTCTTGCTAAGGAGAGGGGCGCATTTTGCCAGGGCAGTCATTGCAGCACTTGCTGTGAACACCAGAGGCTGGCCCTCTGCACTCACCAAGTTCCAGTGACTGCTGCCAAACTGGTGCTCTGTGACATGGCCCATTCTCCCAGCCCATCTGTCTCTTCTATCAGGCCCAATGCTGGCCCGAAGCTAGCACAATTGGCCATACACTTCCCATCTCAACACACACCTCTGTGCAGTGAAGGGAACAGAACAGTTGCAATCCTGGTGTGAAACCCATCTACCCATCAGCCCACCTTCTGCAAATCATGGATATTTTCGTTTGCTCTTCTGAGGAGTGCCAGGAAGAACACACTGCCCGATCTTGGCCTATTTTAACTATTGCACACACTTCATCTTGCAGATCATTGTAGGGTGAATTTGCCTCCTTGGCCCAGACTTTATCTCAGTATTCTCACCTTAACCATCTCCCCTGCGACATCTATTGGTGCAGACTCTGAAGTCCAGCTGTGTTCAACTCTAGACAAAATTTATTTTTATTTTTATTTTGCTATGATAGAGTTGGTTTGTGTTTCTTTGGCTTTTAGCTTCTTCTTTGTCTTGATGATAAGAGGTCCTGTAGTGATACAAAACAGGAATAGCCCTCATTTTGGTAGCATAGCATAATGAAATAAATAAATAAGTAAATAAATAAATAAATCTGGAATATTCAAGGGATATGAACAAGTAGTGTGCCAAGAGCCACTGCAGTATACTAGGCACATGGGGACACAATAGCTCAGTAAATGTTCAGTGCCTATACAGAAAAAAGTATATCCAGCAGATATCACCTTCTTATCCAGAATAAATTGAGACTGACCAGAGAGATTTTCATCTGCTCATCTCTAATGCTCTCACTCATAAGGCCTGATCCTGGGCTTGCTTAGGGCAAGCTCTGACAGCACAGATGTTTTTGTTCTGAAGGCGCAGGATGTCTCTCCGCTGCTTGCCCTTCTGCAAACAGGAGCATGTCCCAACTTTCCCAAAACTGTTGATACCAGCATGAAAGGTGGTCTTTCTAGGTTGCCAGGAGATGCTCTTCCACCTCTGGATCCTTTTAAAATCCTCTCTGAGCAGAAATTGTTGGAGTCTAATAACATTTGGTTTGTGTTCCTTGCTGAAGACTGAGGCAGAGACAGAAATTGTCCTTGATTTCAGACATTCCTCTGTTCCTTGACCTGTCTTTAAAGACCTGAGAGAGATGCTGCTGCTGCCTTGTCAACTGTCAATCCTCAAAAATGATCACAGCAATTTTTTTTCAAGTAAGTAATACGTTTTTAGGGGTCGAGAATTTTCTCCTCTTACTCAGTGTAATGTTTTCTGACAACAGGGAGGAAATAATTGGAGACAGGCTTTCTCACGTCTGCTTTTGTCATTTGTTTTCTTTTCCCAATCCCTTTTCTGACAGAAAAATATATGGCAAGTCTAGCTTGGTAGCTGCCAGAGTAGTCTTCTACTTCTGTATTATAGCTAATGCTTTCCCATTTCTTCCCTTTCCTGTCCTCTGTACTTTAAGTCCCAGGGCTGAGTCTAAAACTTAACCAAGTCTAAGAGAGAGACAAAACCCTATATGCTAATCATCAGCAGGAATAGAGAGTTCTCATGGCAACAAAGGCACGAGAAAGTCTGGGGACTGTTTTCACTGAAATGCTTCTTGTATTACAGAAGGGAAGGAAAACATGATGGTTGCCCTTGTCTTGGCTGGGACTTCTATCTAAGGCCTCCTGCATGCCTCTGAAACATTGAAGAGCATTCTGGACATTGGCCATGCTGCCAGACCTTGGCTCCTACATAACTGGTATGACTCCCAACATACTTGGAACACATGCTAACTTCAAGGGTGTTGGTAGGTTCAAAATTCAGCTGCTCTTCTGAAGTTTAAACACAGGCTCAAGAATCCAACTTAAGCTTTGATTTTTTTTGAAAAGTATGCCTTCAGTCAACAAAGAAATACAGGACTTGGCCTGGCTTTCCTTCAAAAGCCAGGAGTGCATTATAAAACTTATGCAATCTCTGCTCTGATGTGATCCTGCCTTCCAAAGGCTGTGACTTTCTCAGATAAATTAAGCCTTATCTATTTAGTTATTTATATGTCAACAGTCATCGAGTGCTGAAGACTGCAAAATCATTTCATTGGTATAAGGAGGAAATTAAGCCTCATGCTTTGAAATGCAAGAAGGTATTAGCAATTCTGGCAATGACTTATCACTATGTCCCTTCACATAGGCTCTCTTGTGATCTTCTTTGACCCCTAGGCTGAGTTCTGCAAAATAAGTGCAAAAGCCCAACACTGCATTTTTTTCAGTGGCCAGTACCTTCCAGCTACACATCGGACCCCCTCAGGCCCCTTGCAATAGAGGTGCAGCCCAGCTAAGCCAAACAGCCTCATCTCAGTTTGGAGCAGTCCCTCCCTGGGACAGAGCCAGGGAGAGATGGATTACAATCCTTTCACAGTGATGGCGATCTGCCTGATGCAGTCCAGACAGCTGTCTGCTGCATATTTGATTGAGTTCACCAAAGACCTCCACAAGCTACTCATTTTAGATGGCAGTCCAAAGGGGAAGGCTCTCTGCCCTGTTTGCAATCCAGTCTGCCACTTAAGCATTTCCCCCCTTTCTTTAAAGGTCAAAATTAAATGGTTATTTCTTTACCATTTTACAGACAAATGTTTTGATAAGTGACTGCGGGGATGAATGGCCACGGGGATGAATACAGAATATGGTAAATATCCTGATAGACAGATGAGATTTTTAAAATACAGGATTCTGTTTGTAATATGGAACAGGAGGTGAATATTTTGATTGTTAGATTTGGCAGAGGTGGATCTCTTCAACTTATTACCTTCTGTGCTGAATGAGCACTGACGTTAGATAGTCAAACTGTGTAACACATGGAGATTATTAGTATTGAGTAAATAGATATGCTTGCAGCTCTCCAGCCCTGGAAATCTGCAGTGAAACTTCCCTCCGGCTGAAGGAGACTCCAGCTGCTGCACTGACAGCATGAGCCAGAGGTGAGGTCAAGGTATCACTTAGGGCCAGCCTGTTCCCTGCAACAACAAAGACTTCTCCAGGGACACGAGAGCCTTTTTCCCTGAAAAAGTTCCTTAAACAGTATCCAGAAAAAAAGAGTCACAGTCCCTGCTCTCAAATGAGTGTGTGTTCCCTCTGTATTTCCACAGAGATCTGCTTATCAGTGGATGGTAGCAAGGAAAGCAAGAAGCTGGATGTTTGTTAGAGCCACCCAGCAATGTTACAGGAAAACTAAAAGCTTTTGCATAAATGCATCAGCAAACCTCTGCCAGAAAGCTGACAGCCTTTCTGCCAGGCTACCTCAGCTCTCCTAGGATTCTGTGGTTTGAAAGAAAGAGGAAATCAAAAAAAAAAAAAAAAGTCAAACTGATAAACAATTTTTGTAAATTGAATGAAGCACCTCATTGTGTGCACTAGTTGGGTAATGCTGACACAAACCAACCTGGGACATGCTGATACCAGGGTGTCCATAGAGCTTGCTCAGACTGGTGGCATGTGCATCCTGTCATACTGCTGCCACAGCAGACCCTGAGATGAAAGCCTTTGCTCTTCCTCTTCCTTGTTTGCTTTCTGGAAGGGTGATAAAGAGGAAAGTTCAACACTCAGAGCTCGCCTTCCCTGGTTCTTTCACTTATTGGTAGACTTCTGCTACCATTTGAAAATGCTTGCCTACATTCAGGGCTGTGTATCAGTGGGCCACTTCAGTCAGCCTCTGCATCAAACCGTATTTATTGTATTCTGCCATATTGCAGTTGACTGTACTCTGCATTCCTCATCTTTATAACAACAATAAAGCCTTAAAATTAAAGCAATTTCATTTTGGATAGAAAAATGTAATAAGCTCCTGAGTGAGCCTCTAAAAGGTCACAGTTGTTCTAAGTAAATATTAAAATCAATGCACGATATTGGCAAATTCTGATGAGAAATCTTTATTAAAAACTGGTCTTAATTTTTAATAAGAGAACCTGCAAGTCTAAGCATTGAGGGTCTTTATGTGTTTATACAGGAGCATACACACATACGTCATTTGCACGTGGCAGAGTTCATTGTGATTCCAAATTCTGAAATTTTTCACAAGCTGTAGTGAAAGGAAATATAAATTCTTAATACAATTTAGATCAAGGTAGTAAAAAGAACGTAAAAGGCAAGGGAAATTTTTTTCATAAGTCTCATTATTAGAAATGTACAACTAGTAATATTTTCACTTAATGGTACTTACTTAAGCCAGTCATGGCAGACATCCCATACAGTCTTATGTGTAGAAAGTCATAGTCTCAGTCTTCAATTGCGTGCCATGTGCAAAACAAAAGGAAGCAAGAAGAGGGGCAGTGTGAACCCTCTTTTTCTCTTGTGGGAGTGGTAGCACCATCTTGCTGTGTGACCATCCTTCCTCAGATTGTTTATGCTGGACAGTTTCTGGGGAAAGTAAGCTTTGAGGTGGGTGGGTGAAAGTTGCTTTCATGAATAATGAAAGTTGAGTAATGAAATGATGTTAAGGAGAGAAGTGGGAGGGTGCAAACATGGGCTTGTGCAAGAAGAGGAGATTCAGGTGACTGAGTGTGCTCCTGGTGATGGAGTGACAGTAACCTTCTTTAAATATGATGACAAGACAGGAATTCTGTCTCTGTTGAGAGGCAGGACAAAAAAACTGGCATTTGATGTGGTAGAAGGTGGAATGAAACTACAGCTCAGTGGAATGGGTTCTAAACTATTGAAATGCTGTGTATTTAAGAATATAACAAAACCTCCAAGGTCTTCTTTGTAAGTAGTATTTATTTATATATACATACCTGTCAGCTTGCACACTGAGATTACCATCTCTCAGCCTCTCTGGCAGGTTACAAGAAATGAATTTCTGCTCCTTAGCAGCTCCCATGAATTTCATGCAGGTCTCTCTGCCAGGTGGTGCTGGGCATGCTGGTGGCACTCCAGGCATGAGCTGGCTGTTCAGTGCAGCTTGGCAAGCTTCAAAAATGTTGTGCTTCCTCCTTGCCCCTGTTTGATTCGTTGTACCAAGACTGTGTTATGCTTGGGTTACATTTTGTTTATTATTTCATTGTCCATTTCTATTCAGCAACCTCAGATACTTCCTATTGAAACTGTTCGCTGTCTTTTACATTTCTTCGTTCAGAACAGCGTTTAAAGTACGGCTTTGGTTATCTTCCTTTCTTGATACCCTTTCTGCTCCTGCCATAGTGTAACTTTTGACACAGTTTACACGATATCATGAGGGTTATAATTTGAGTGATTAAATCACTATGTTTAAATACTCTGTTTGAGCTTGCTGCCATTGGAACAGACTGTGGTGGTTGCTGACATTTTCACAATGGATCTTGCAAATTTGCCTAGTCGTGAGCTTCTGATCTTCTCAGCCTGTGGACTGTGGATTATATGTTCAGAACTTGCATTTTGTTGCAGGCAAAATAAGAACTTCATTCCATCTCTCACAGCCTTTTGAGAACTTGCCCATAAATGAGAAATGCTGTTGAAAAAGCTTTGCCTTGCAGGAGCTGAGTTTATGGCATGGAATGATTAGCATACAAGCTATGGCACATGGTGTGCAGTACATGCCATTACCTGCTCCATATCTTAAGTGACAAAGTGGAAATCAGTCTTGTAATAAGCCCCTGATTATGCTATTTGATGCTGTTACATGCTGAAGGAGAGAGCATCTGCTGTTTCTTTTTAAACACTTGTTAATGGAGCAAGAATTCTTCCTGACAAGAATATAAGTGACCGACTGCTTGTATCCTGACAAGACAAAACTGGACTGGGAGATATATCTAAGGTTTGTGCAAGGTGTGAAATCCTCCTCGAGATGGAAAGGGGGATTTTTAGCTCCGTGGCCAGTGCGTTGAGGAAGGGGGTGTCCTCTACCCTCCCACAATTCAGAGAAGCCTTCCTCTGCTTTGCAGCTCTTCTTCTGCAGAGGGTTGTTGCTGTGGAGCAGTGAATGCTGAACCCATCTGCATCTGTCTTCTGCAGCCTTTGGCTACCTTACTGTTTGTCCTCACTAAGGAACCTTTTCATTGTGATTTTCGTGCTCTACTTCTGTCTCCCAGGGCAGCCCTTTGACTTGTAGCAGTAATTTGCTGGGTCTCAGGGATTGCTTCGTTGAAACAGCAAAGCTGATGCTGCTTCTTTGTAGTTTCTACATCCCCTTTCCCAGCTGTAGCCCAGGAACCTGGCAAGGAGGAATGAACCATCCACTTCAGCAGCTTTAATCTGCACCTTTTTTTTCTGGGCAAGGGCACTGTGAGGTCTTCTCTTTAGAGTTTAACAGTCTCATTGTTTGCAACTGAGCCTCTTCTTGGAGCATTAATAATTGTTTAGGATTTCACTTTAAAAAAATAATGGAATAATGGCAAGCTAGAACATCCAAATAACTTCTAAATTAGTGTGGTTGGTGCCAAGCATGTCAGCACTAAGCCAAAAATCCAAAGCCTTGGACAACAGATCATTCAGCTAGTTGATGTGTATTCATTAATTGTTATGGGAGTAGGGAGGGAACAATGCACAAATGGAAGGGAATTATTTTCTTCTTTGTGTATACAAATATTAAAATGGGGCTGGTTTTGTTTAATGGTTAAATTCCAGAGTCGTTGGGGTTTTTTTTCCAAAAACAAATTCTTAGTCCCAGCAAACAGTTGGAGAAACAATAGCTAATTTAATTTATCATCTTTTGCATGCACAGCTGTGGATGGGAAGGAAAACTCTGCTTTTGCATCAAAGACCTTCACAATTCAGCCTTGCTAGCTTTAAGCCATTTTAAGAAGCATGCTTGGTTACTAATCTTTGTGTGAGGCAATACAAAGCTCCTCGAAAGCTGGAAATGTTGAGTTCACAGCTCAAAATCTGTTCCAACCTGGAGGCTGGCTCCTTGTGTGTTGTCCTCTCTGTTGCTTAGCACTGCCTGTCTTTCACAACATTTAATTGCAGGCTTGCAAGACCACTCAGAGAGCAAGCTACGAATAGCAACTTGCAAGGGAAGAGTCAGCCTCAAGGGTTTTCCTCTACTTTCTCACAGCCATCACTGAACAGTGACAAACTTTTTATTTAGTGGTTGTTCATCTCCTGTGATCTCTGAAATAAACCCATCCAAATAATTGCCTTCCTGAGTGTTACTTTACTACTCATCTTGAGTTAAGGGATAAAGGGACAAAAAAGGAACTCTCTGTGATTTGTCAGTCATTAAAAGGGTGACTGGTGCCTCATCTTGCATTTATACTCCTAACTTGAAGTTTGCCATAAATCATCGAATCCATGTGAACTCAGGGAAGTGCAGGTAGTAGTGTGTAAGCCCACCACCGACCTATACCAGTGCATGTATAGAAGTGCTAGTGCTTTATTCTCTGTTCTTCCATGTTGTCTCTATTCAGGAAAAGTGTGAGAGGAGGAAATGGAATTGATTCCTATATCTACAACCTTTCTTTTTGTTGCAGGAGGAAACTCCTCCATGGGTTTCCATGACAAGACAACTGGAACTAAATAATCTTTAAGGAGCCTTTCAACCCAGGCCATTCTATGAGGGAATGATTCTATGAAAGATCTTGTTTCCAAACCTCTCCCAACCTGTCAGTTGTGAATCCAATGCCTTTCAGAGGGGCTTTCAGTGATATTAACCCAGGCTGTATAGAGGAACAGATGAGTTCTTTCTTGTTTGTTTTTTTTTGTTGTTGTTTTTTTTTGTTGTTGTTTTGTTGTTTGTTTTTTTTTTTTTTAAAAAACCTGTGGTCTTCTTTCCAATTGTTTTAAATCTGCTTTGTTTATGGTAAAGAGGACCGTGTTTTCTATTCACACAGGGAATGGCAGTATGATGCAAAGGAGCAAGAAAGCAGAATACTGTATTCCAGTGCAATGTATCAATTAGCAAGGGATGGGAATCACTACTTTTACCCTGAGATTAAAAAAATAAAGTGATGAGAATCCAAGCACTGAGTACTGTCGGTGACCTGACTTTTGCTGCGCCAGCTGTGCCACAGGGAGACTGTGCTATCACTGTGCTCAGGAGCACCCTTTGTCCTCCCTGCTCAGTGAGCCTCTTTTGATGTACCAAATTTACCTGCCCTTCTGTGGCAGAGGGTTGTGGAGAGACACTGAGAGAAGGTGGCTGTGGACATAGCTCTGCAGAGCAAGAACGTTTCCATGTGAGGAGAGCTCATTTTAACTGCCATGAACAACCCTGTGGGTGAAATAGGTTAGCACTGCTGGCAATGCTTGGTGCATGGAGGGACCCAGGTAGGAGCAACCTGTTTCCTACTGACTGTATGTCCTTTAGCTTTCTGCAGGTGTTCAGAAGCTTTTCCTCAAGGTTTTCCTTCTATCCTAATGCAAAAGCATCTAGAGAGCCAAAAAATTTAAATGATTGCACAAGACTCTACATGTTAGAGTTCATTCTCACAAAGAGAAGAATAGCAGTTCAAAATTGCTTTGTGTTCAAATTGTCCTATAACAACATTAAAAAATGGGATTGTTTGGCTTTTCCCCCCCCTAGAGCTTTTTACCCTTGTGCTAGTTTTTGCTACTTAAAGTATTTTAAAGTGCTGGGGTGTGTGTGTGTCTTCAATACATGCTACTGTACCTGAAATCTTGTGTCCAAAAACTCTTTGTTAAAAGGACAACCCTTCAAAAGAGAAGAGAAAAGGTTATTTCCCTGCATTATTTTAAGGAAACCAGGTTTCCAAGAAGTTAAGTACTGGTCCAGGACAGCACTCAATCACATATATAGTAGAAAGAAAGAGGTAGTGTTTTCAAGGCACTGTGTCCATGTGCTTGCTTTACTGGGGCCTCAGCAACTTCTAGCAGCAGCAGAAATGCTATTTGCAAAATCTGGAAGAGAATTTTACTCACAGGGGAGTCTCTTCTGTGCACGTGAGTCCATATCCTCCTTTCACAAAGACCTGTGTGACTCACTGGCTTGAGGTGCCTCAGGTTCACATGGAGTCTGGGACTGGGTGATCATTGGGCACCCATCAGATGTCCTGGCCTAAAGACTGACATGTGTGTTGCAGCTGGGCTGTGTGACACTCTAAAGGGTCTTTGAATATTTTTATCCTTCATTGGCTGTACCTGGGTTTTTTTTCTGATCTTGTATTCATAGTCACCCATCTGCTCAACCAGTCATTGCATTTTCACCTTCATATCATCTTGGCCTGGCTAAAATATGGTAAGAACCTTCTGGACCAATACTCTCCTTTTTCTACTCCTATTTGACCCTGGACTCTTTTATGTTAAACTAGATTTTAATTTAAGTTTTGTTCTTTTGCCATCTAGAAAATGCCTCCCAGTCTGGATTACAGTTTTTCTACTCTGCCTGTCACTTCCTGAGCCAATCTTCAATGTATTGCTCTTTTTTTTTTTGTTCTTTGTCATGGTAGCTAGTGGATATAGCACCAATTTAAGTTGCTTTTGCCCATTTTTTTTTTTTGGTGTGAAATGGACAGCTTGTGTAGTGTCTAGAAAACAACTTGAACAGGTTTGTGCCTAACAAACTGTGGTCTGTGGAAAACAGTTCAAATAGGTTTGTGAAAAGCAGAAAAGCACACAAGGATGTGCTTTTAAAACTGAACCTGAAACTTCTGGTTAAAGCAACAATTTACCTTTGCTGCCACATAGTTATACTGATTTGTCTACTAAAACACAGTTAAAAATAATATCCTTGTCCTTAGAACCTCAGTTGTCTTGGGATTTTTACATATGGTAAGAGGAAATTATTATTACTTCTGATAAATATTGTATCTGTAGCTTGGTATAGCAGAGCTCTGTATTCATACAAGTTCTTTTCAGGGAGAAGACGAAAATAAGCAAAAATCCCATATTGCTTTATTTTTCATTCATTTGCATCAGTGGTATTTATACCAATGCCCTAAGCTTGTCTCAAAATCACTTCCATTAAAGCCACTTTCAAGCTCACCCTAATAATGTCTGTTGTTTTGTTTACTCTCCTTCTGAAGCAAGTTAGTTGTGATGGTCATGAAAGTTGTATAGGTCTGGGAGCAAATGCAAAAAATGGTTCATTTTTTATATATATCAACAACTATCACAAGGTTTACTTTTGAATGAGATAAAAAAAAGTCTGAAAAATAAATTTCACACAAAAAAGCCTGCCATAAATCAGGAAGACATTTGCCCTTGGGATTTTCTTTGTCAGAAAAAGTCTTTCCAGTACCTCTGTTTTTCCTCTCCCAACTCTTTTTTATTTTTTACTCTGCAGCACCATTACCAATACAAAATAGCAATATTCTACAGATGACTGGAGGGGTTTTATTAAAAGTAGGGTTGTTGTCAGCTGTGAGTCTCCAGGGTGCCCATTTCTAGGTTTTCCCAGCACTCCCAAGGACAGTGGTTTCCTTTCTTTTCCACCAGCCTCAGCAGGAGCACTGTGCTGTGCTGGTTTCCTGGGGCATTTGCCTGTGCCAAGAGGGAGTGGAGCCACCCTGGTTTACAGCTCCAGGCATCGGCTGAGACAGGCCAGCTTGTTCTTGCACTCTCCCTGAGCCAGCCCTTAGTTATGTAAGTAACTGCCCTTCGAGTGCTGTTTGCATAAGGCTTTGTATGTGTTTGATATTGGATTTGAGGAACAGCCCTTAGTTTTTCAGAACAAATCAGAGAGCCTTTTACACAGATCTCAGTGCTGGGCTGTGAGGGCTCAGGCTCCATCCTGCAGCCCAGTCTCTCAGCCACTGCTCCCCTGTCAGGGCTGGCCCAAGTGGGCTCTGCTGGAAGAGTCCTTTGAAATCTTGGTTATAAATAACATATTAAACATGCTGAGAGGGAGAAACTGTTTGCTTATGGGTCTATAAGTTCATGTGTAATATACCAAGATAACAGGTTTTCACTGGGATTAAAGTCATGTATATATGCAAATCCAAACTTTTGCAGCAAGCTCCTGTTAAAATTTTTGGTGTCAAAGGTGACTGGTTTGATTACAGTAGGGAAACAATTTTAAATCACCTTTCCTATCCTCAAAGAGTAAGTAAATTCCCTAAGCCCCAGCTCCATATACAAATAACAGTGCAACATATCAGCCATGTATAACAGCTGCTACCCTGTGTTCCCTCTAACTAGGAATGCAAAAATGAGTTCTTATAGCAAAAAGGATATAGTTCTGCACTCCTTCCAATAAAAAAAAGCAGGGTCCATTTGAAGACAGTGTGCTTCAAAGTTCATGAGAGAAACAAACCTGATCTGCTTTTTGTCCCAAAATAATGTTACAGAGTCACTTGATTTGGGGAAGGTGCCTTGTCCAGCCAGCTGCTGTGATAGGTTTTCATACCAGGAAGGGTTTGAATGGATGGCACTGTGGGTGTGGGGGAAGGGCACCTGCCACAGCTGAGTAATGAATGACTTACAGCATGGGCTGGAGTCCAGAGGGTGAAAGTCTGAGCAAGTCAAATTGTTGCTTCCTGGTCTCCACAGCTGGTTTTTCTATTACAAAAATGAAGCCTGTTGGCAGGCACAGGATGTAAAATGGGCACTGCTTAGTACCATTCTTTCCTTACCCTGGATCAAGGTGTAGATGTCCCTGAGGCCTCTCACAAAAATGTCACACAGCTGTAAAAGGAGTACGTAGAGTAGGATACAAAAGAGAGAACAGTTTCAGTTTGTTTCTATCCCTTGAGATGAGAAAGGAATAGAGACAGAGCAGAACGGACCTGCTTACACTGCCGTTTCTGTTCAGCTAAGTGTAAATTGGCAGACTTCAGCCTCTGAAAGGTGTATAAGTTGTTTGAACAGAGCAGTGATACAGTGCTGAACACAGACTGTGATCTGTGCTCACAGATCAGTTCCCCATATGTGTACTTTAAATACAACTCCCCAAGCTACTCCATTCATGGCCCTGAAGTCTGAAATTGGAGTAATCAGATATAAGGTTATGTGCTTGTGAGCCCGCCCTTCCCCATTTGATCCGTGCAGTAAATGCATTGGGTTTCTCTACATTTGTGGATTCCAGAAGCGAGACTGCCAGCCACCAGCTGTAAGTGTAGGAAACTGCTTATCCCTAAGATGGTAACAAGACAAACTGGCACCTTTTTTTTACTAGCAGGATTATCTACCCTCATCAATCACATCTCATACTTGCAAACTAATTTAACAGTTTTCCGTGTCAGCTGAGTTTTTGTTGCCCAAGTTCAGCTGTGATTGCAAAGAAACTATGGAAATGTTTGCACATATAAACACCAGGCACCTAGGAAACAAAATAGAGGAATATGACCTGCTTGTGCAGGATGTGAAACCAGCTACTGCAGCAAGGGCAGAGACATGGTGGAGCAGCTAAAGTCACTAGAACACACATATTCATTGCTCAGAAATGGAGGTGTAGTGAAAGTGACATTCATGGCTGTCAATGAACTTCAGGGATCTGAGAATGGAAGGAGCTACAGATGTTGTAGCTAATAGAAAGTTCATTTTGATGCAAATAGTTTTGGGGAAGGAAGTAAAACCTCTGTTGGAATAGTGCTGAGAACTTTTTAAAGCACTTCCTTTCCTCTCTTAACCATCACTTAAATAAACCTGCAGCCTTAAAGCTTCCTTAGCCACCATGCCACCTTCTTTCTCTTCTCTTGCTGCCTTATGAATCTCCACCTGAGTTCATTTGTTCAGGACTCCTATTGGATTTCTCCATACCTTTCACTGGATAGCCTGAACAGCCTCTCATTACAGCCTGCAGGTTATAAATAATGCATTGAGAAGTTTTGCTCCTTGTTTGCACAATGTTTGAGCTGTCTGGCAGCATGTGCATTTCCTTTAGTCAGTATAATTGCCCAGTTTGTTAAAAAATAGGCCCAACCTTTATATTTCAGGAAGGCAAATCTTGAGAGGGAGCTCTAGAGAGAGCAAGATGTCATCTCAGCCTAATACAAAACATTTTCCTTGTGAGAGCAGCAAAGCCTGGCTCTTACTGAGGGGCCTTAGGTCTACCTTCCCTGTGACGCTCCAGGCACCCATCCTTCTCCACAGCATTGCCAGAACTGGTGTGGGGTCTCATCATGCCTGACCAGATGTGCCTCCTGCCCTGAGTGGGAGCATCCTGCAAGGGCTGCTGCATAAAAAGCTTGGCCTCCACCTTGGGCAAGTTCCATGGCCTCCTCTGTGCTCCATGGACCTCCACACAGGACAGATCTGAGCTGGTAGGGATCACAGTACCTGGCCTCACAGATGGGCTGAGGATTTGTATCCCAGTATTGATATGCTTTTCTTGCAGTTGTAAGAAGTCTCAGTTCAAATAAAGGGGTAGAAAAAGCATTTTCTTGAAAAATTGAAAATCTTCCAGACTTGGAATAACTGAGGGACTAAGACATCCTAAACACATATCCCTGGGAGATTATACAGATTGATAATGGTTCAATCCTTCTTGTCTGGAACCAGATAGATGGCTTTACATCTAATGTGACTCATTTGCCCTTACACCCTCTGGAAGTCGCTGATATATAAAGCCAAGCTCCATATACATGTAACAGGACCATTTCTTATAAATGACACTGACCAAAGAGTGCCTTCTGTGTCATTGTAAGAAAGTCCATAAAATACCTTTTTTGATTTAGATTATATTGCTGGAATTGAAGGTTCAGCTTTTAAAAGAAAAATGGTCCAAATGCATTATTAATCTAGTATTAGAGACCATAAAACTTCTAGGAGTTAAGCCAGGAGGCCGGTAAGAACCAACAAGCCCTGTATGTTTTGAAGAATAATAATGTTCTTGTATTAAGTGTCTATATGATGCAGGGCAAATGAGTGGGTTTAAAATGGCTTAGTATAGATTGAATTGAGATGAATCACCTTAATTTTCAAGGACAGCCTATCTCTGGCATGGAAAAAGCCAGCCCGTACATGCAAATGCACGAAGTAGGAGTCTGTATATTCAATTCTTCATTCCACAGGGACTCCTCTATCCAATGCCTTTTATGTCTCCGATGTAGGAATGAAATGGAATTAAAAGGTCAAAATATTTACCAGTTTCATGAACTACAGAGACCTTTCCAACTCAGCCTTCATGTAGCAGGCTGAGGTGTGTGGGGAGGTGGGTAAAACATCGGATACTTAGGTTGTGCCAAGCTGTGTGCTTCTCTGGCTATGCTGGTGCCAGAATCTGCTTTATTTTGGATATGGAGGTGTGAGAGGAACTGGAGGCTGCAAGGTGCGTACATTGAGAAGAAAGAGATAACTGTGAACACCTTAGTCTGTTGTGGGTTAGAACTGTAGATGTCTACAGAAGTATGCTTAAGCAACCACCATCTTGGCCTCTACTTAAAATGTTTTGATCAGTCTCTAATTGCTTTCTTGCCTCAGCACAAGGCTTCCTGCCTGAGAGAGGCTGTGAAGCCACAGCAGCACTTCTTTGGGTTCAGCTGCTGCCTCTGTCCTCCTGCAATCACATTAAGGACTCAGAGGTATCACTGCTCTCTGAGTAGGTCTTCTTGCTACCAGCGATGGATTAAGTCAGAATTGCTAACTTTGTTTAATCTGCCAACAACTGTGAATGAAGTTGATCAGAGAGTCCCAGTCCCTCTACTGACAGAATCTGGCAAGAATTGATCATTAGCTCAGTTTTTCCCTTGTCAGTAAACTCAGAGGTGCATCCCACCAGACCTACTCTGTCACAGTTTCTGCTGAGAGTTCACATGACAGCTGTGGTTTGGCTGCTGTGCTGTCAGTGTGCTGGTGACATTCTGCTCTGTGACTTTTTTTCAGCAGATCCAGATGGTGTGATTTTCCTTTTTTCCCTGAACCTGGCCAAGACAGATGGCTGGATGAGAATCAGCTGGCAAGAGGAGGTGTAAGGTGCAAGGCGCGAGGAGATGGGCAAGACAAGCAACCCAAGATGCAGTGGCAAGTGGTGACTTCACTGTCACAGCCCAGTTGTGACCACATTTGCCAGTGATTTTGGCAACTTTTTAGTATTTCCCAGAATCTGCTGGCTTTTGGATTCCCAGCTAATGAACTTTCAAGGCAGTATCTTTATACACAACACCTCATGCAGCAGGAGGGACCCCTATTTTCTCTTGGTCTCACTTTCGGGTTCGAGTATTGCAAGGTGCTGCCCTGGTAGGTGTCTGTGACAAGCCTGGTGAGGCTTCCTCTAGGAGATAATCCAGGGGCTGTCTGGCCATGCCAGGGTCATCAGCAATACCTCACTTACTTCTAGCTGCTTCTGGAACCTCTTCTACCTAGTCTACCTCACCAACTTTGAGCAGCTCCCAGTAACAATTTAAAGCACTCACCACTCTAAGTCTGGGTCACAGAAACAACCATAGCAGACTTGCTACCTTTTCTATGGAAAGCTTGGATTTGGCACCACCACCTGATTTCATCATCTTTGTCTGTTTGGGTTTGAGTATTTTTTGCCCCCTACTCCCGCATTTTTTTTTTTTTAATTTAATTTAATTACTTTTGTTTCGGGGAAGAAAGAATGAAAAATTCTTGGAAACTCAGAGTTTCTGCTTGAACATTCCAAAAGTAGGTTGACTTGATTTTCATGTCATGGAGGTCTAATCTGAAGAAGATAACTTTCAAAACCCAATAAACTGTTGCTTTTTATATGAAATTATGCATCTATATGTACGGTTTTTAAAGATATACAGTTAGGCTTTTCTGACCTGCTAGTAATCTTGAGTAAACAGGCATTTGAATGAAAAGACGAATGATGTACAGCTGAGATGGTGATTAACAAACACCTCCAGTGTGAGGGGATGTTCATACTGTCTATCTTAGATGCTCTGAATTGCATAAATTCATACCTAAAGTACCTTGAAGGAGATGAGGTGATTATGTTCCCTCAGTGAGCTTTTCCAAGAGCCACTAGTATAGTCTTTCATTTCAGAGTAATACCTTCAATCTGTGCCTTTTTTCTGGTGGCCCACTTCAGTTTACCTTACAAAGACAGGTATTTTAGATCACACTCTTGATTTTTTGTTGATGAACACTAGCTGGTAGGTTAGATCAATGCATAAAGATGAATTTGCTGCATTGGGGTCTAACAAGGTGGTCTAGGGTAATCTACTATTCAATTTGTAGTGGTAGAAACACACTGTAGCTACTGGCTTGTTCTGACTATAAATAATGTGTAGTTGTCACTTTCAGTACTGAGGGAACCTGAGCAACAGGAACCTCTATTTATTTGCAGTTTTAGCTTCCTTCATGCATCACTGGTAGTGGAAATGAAACATACAAAAGAAAGATGAAAACTCTGCCATAAGCTTCAGTGGAGCTTTAACACATTGCAAGAAGTTCCTGCAGGGATTTCCAATCTGCCTTTACCTACTGGGGTTACAAGAGCTTATCCACCCACAGCAGCCACAAAGAAATGTTTTCAAGATGTAAAAGCTGACCTGAGCATTAGACCCTGGTAGAGATGTCCTTTATCCAAAGATTTTAGAATTTGGGATGTTTGGTCTCCTACCTTGGAATCTGAATAAATTGTTTTGATTTTCTGTGCATTGTTTCCTCTCCTTCCCATCAGCAAAAAGCAAGGAGTGGTTTTCACAACCATTTAAGTATGGATGCAGTATGCTATAAATTATACATTTCTAAATAGTACATTTTGTGCCAAAGAAGTTTTTCCTTCTTCTCCTCCCCACTTTTGTACTGGTAAGTGGTTACACTTTGTTGCTGCTTGAAAGTTTCCTTCACCATGTCTTTTCCATCACGAATTCTGTTTCAGCTGGCCTTTGTACAGCACCAACTTATAAAGCATATTTCTTTATAAACCTCCAAAGAGCTGGAGATGCGTAAATGAGCACTGCTGTTGCATGCCCAGAGGGTGCTCTTATGGTTTGGGAAAACACAGGCTGTGGCTGAAAGTCCCAGAAGGTGTATTCACAGAGCATCCTGGTGTTTACAGATTGATGGTGAAAGGAGCGGAGATGTTTAAATAAGACAAAGATGCTTGGGACTTTGGAGCAAAAATAATCATTGTGAGGATGAGGGGCAGAAAAACAATTATGCCATCTTTGTAGCTTTTTTCCAAGCAAATCTGCTGACACTCTACAAAGAGGCAAATTTCTTCTGTGTAGCTCTGTTGATTGATTTCCAAGATCTGTAGTTTCAGGGACTCCTGCTAAACTCATACAGTCACGCAGGAAAGATTTTAAAATTAGCAATACAAATGTTGGCAAATAGTTGTAGAAGAAATCAACTATTGCTGTCTGTAATAATCTCCCACGCTCTCTCTCCATGGCCTCCACAGCACAATGCCCTGCAGAGATGTGCATGCCAGCACTGCATGCAACCTTTGTCTTGCTCATAAAACTAGGGTGGGAGGCATGGCTGAAATGACCCTCATGTTGCTTTACATGTCCATTTATGAGTCTAAAATATATTCACAACAAACAGTGTTAGCATTTTGTCCCTTCTTGCCCTAGCCAGATGTTTCTGTAACCTGCTTAGCTGCTGTGAGAGATGGGTGACCAAGTGGGAATTCTCAGTGCTGGTGTCAAATGGAGGTTGGCGTCACTTGTTATAGCACAGGCGTGCACTTTCGTGAGAAGCCAGTCAGCTTTGCTGACAGCTGATCTGGAGCCAAGACACCAAAAGGTTAAGTCACAGCTTCTCTGTGGCTGCTGCTGCTCAGTTTCCCATGGCATGGGGAGAGACGCTCCTGTGGTCCCAGATTACCCTCCTGAGTCCTACCCGAGCATTCGCTTGGCTGTGGTGCTCTACCATATTAGGAATGTATGGAGCAAAGCCCAGGAGCCTGGATCAGGAATTCTCCCGTCAATCTGAAGAGCTGCTGCTATATTTAGTAACAGGCACATGGGAACAGCAGCTTAAATGTGGGAGGGGGTGCTGGAATGCCGAAATGTGTTTGAATCCACTTGACTCTTGGTGGAAACTCTCAGATTGCACTATCTTTAGAGGGTCTTGTACAGAAATAATTTACATTTCCCTATTTTTTTTCAGTAAGAAGAAAAGCAATTCATATGTTGTATACCTTCACCACAATAGTTCTGATGAACAGCAATTACTGCGGAGCAAAATAAAGCCCTCGTTAAGTGTTTATTTACCCTCTTGTTTCAGTCGCTTGCAAATTAATCAAAACCAGAAGTGTATGGCATTTAAATGCAATTATGGCAGCCATTATAATGTGAAAAACTTAGTTGTGGTGGTTGTTTTTAATTTTTTCTTATTTTCATTCAGTGTTACTGGAGGATCAGCAAACGAGGCACCTTGTGTTTGAAATGCCCAAATAAGCAAGGGAGAAAGTACTGTTAGAAGCAGGAGGATTTTCATTATTAACACACTTAGATTCCTCTCTATAAACAAACAAACCCCAGTACATTTAGTGACAATAAAACTAGAGACAGACTCCTAAATTATTAAATTCATAAAGGACTTAGTGTGGTAACAGTCAGCTGTATCTGAGGAACCACATTTTAACAGAAATATGCAACTATTCTTCATCTGGAAAAGCAGGTTTCCTCATTTTCAGCAAGAGCAGTGTTTTGTGGTTTTCTTTCCATTTACTACCTAGGCAGAGTAAAGGTCAAGTGACTCCCCCACAATCTGTTACTGAGTCAATAGCTAGACATGGAACCAGGATTCCCCAAGTTCCCACTCATCTACAAGTCAGTCATCTACATCTACGTTATCTCTAGGGAAAGCATGTGGGGCCAAATCACTGTCAGGAAGGCTGAGGTGGGAAATGCAGAGATTTAGTTCCTCAATGCACCCAGCGAAAGCTAGAAATTTGGCACTAATGTCCCATGGAGGGTTGATTTTTTGGGGGGATGGAGGGGGAGAGGGGGAGCTACTTTTTTTTTTTTTTTTTTTTTTTTTTACTACACAAGGTAAAAAGGAGAGTCTAGAGAGCCCTGTGATCCTGCTCTGGGTTTTGAATGCCTGAACCCATTGCCCCGCCTCTCTGTAGCACTGCAGTATTATACCCATTCTGTCACAGCTTTACCCTCCAGCCCTACAGGCAGAGAGCATACCAGGGGCTGGAAAACCTGATGCAGCTCAAGGCAACCATTCCTTGTCTTACTTCTGAGGCTGATCAGCTTTTCTCGACATGTGAATATGACCGAATATTTTTTCTCCAAGAAAGACAATCTACCTTTACTTAGCATTTGTCTAGTGCTATCCAACTCCTCTTTATATACAAGATATACCCAGTGGATGCATAGAAATTTGTGTGTATATATATATCTTGAATGTATACACACACATCCACATATGTACTTGCTTTAAAGCCACTAGTGTCCTTTGGTAAGATTTCCCTATATTTGTGTTTTCTTCATTCTTCAGTAATAAAAAGTGCCTCTTACTTAGCGTATGATTTGAGCACAATACTGTTCTAGCAGTACTTCCATGATGACATTGTCACCCCAGCCTGGGATGCCAGGAAGCATTCCTGCTCAGCCTCCTGCAGGCAGAAATGTATAGCTCAGGTTAGGTAACACATGAAAACCTGCCTCCTCCCGAGGCATACACAATTACAGACAGTAATTTGGAAATGACTGGAAATGATGGTACTTCCCATCCACTCTTGTAAGTGCAATAATTAACTCCTGGGTCCAGAACCACCACAGGAGAAGTTCCTGCTTTTATAATTGGACTCTCTCTCTCTTTCTGGATCTCTCTCTGGTTACGACAATGCTCCAGGTTTATGACAGAAAACCGTTTTTCCTACTATAAAGTCCTTTCTCTGGTTTCCTCCATTATTTGCCCAACATTTCATCTGCATCCTACTGCTTTCTCAACATGGAGTTTCTCTGAAAACCCGGAGGTAAATATGGCAAAGCAATGAGGAGACATCACGGCTTCAAAAAGAGTTGTCTCAATTGCTGGGCTTTGACTTGGCAAAAGCCAGTCTCTAAGGAGTTTCATTAATGTTTCATTTCCCTTATGAGAACTGTTGTCCACTTGCTGTCTGAGCTGCTGCTGGGGAAAACAGCAAAGAAAATTATGTTTTGTTCCATTAATTAGGTTTTTTTTTCAAATCACACAGCACACTGTGAATAACTCATGCCTATTGTGTAGATAGATAAACAATCATTGGTACAGTTTGTAAATATGCAATATATACCATTTTTTTCTTCCTGCTACCCACTGAGCATGTTTCTCTGGAATGAGAACAGAATTGACCAACGTGGGAAATCTGGGTGGTCTGGACTGCCCTCCCTCAAAACGGAAGCTGTGATGCACTCAAGCACTCAGTAAACACTGCCTTTCCGTCCATAGTCTTCAACATGTGCATCATGGTAAGGAAGCAAGTGTTGATGTTTTGGTTTATGGTAGTTTAACAAGTATCAAATACAGTTGTTAACAGCCAGACCTCTAAAAATGAATGTACAGCAGGGGTAGGAAGTGGGTGGACACACACGGTTAGTCATGCCAAAAGCTTATAGCCTGGGTCTTTGAGGTCTAGTAATAATTAGTAGCTCTCACCCATGAGAGTGTGTCACAGAGATGCACTTGCACGCTCTGTGACAGGGTCACAGACTCTTGCTGCTCAAGAGTCACCTCACCTCAGTGGGGGCTCACCCTTTGGTGTCACCAGATACAGGGAGGTGCCTCATTGTACTTCATAACTCAGTTAGAGCATGGTTGGAGCTAATAACACCAAGGCTGTAGGTTTGATCCCTGTATGGGCCATACACTGAAGAGTTGGACTTGATCCTTGTGGATCCCTTCCAACTCAGAATATTCTGTGAAGCCTGTGAATCTGTGAGATGGATTGGCCCTGAGTAAGCCCTCTCTGGCAGAACACATTGCCTCATAGAGGAGTAGTGCAGCTATATTCAGAGCCATGAAAGGCAGATATATAGGTGCAGCCCCATCTTTTCACCTTCTCTGTATTGAAGGTGATTTTGAGAACAATGACAGAATGCAGCTGTTATGCACTATGAGAGCAAATGCTTAAAATAACCTTTAAGCAAGTAGCAAATCACTTTGTGTAAGAAATCACTATGGGTAAGCATCTTTCTGTTTTCCTGTGACATGGTCACACTGCTTAGCTCATAGCCAGTTGGTAGTCCGTATCTGTTGATTGCCTGTAACTGGAAACCCAAACTGGTGGAATGATGAACAGTTTCTAGTGGTCTAGAAAGTCTAACAATCACTTTAAGCTGAATTTCAAAATAACTGTGTTGATCTACCTGACTGAGCGGAAGCATAACAACTTCCTGAGCAAGAAAATGTGGGAATCGGGCAAACACCTTACCGGTTGTGGAAGAGAGGAAAAGCGTTCCGGAATGAAATGAACAAGTGAGATGACAGCATCTGGATAGAGATGAGATCGCCAGCAAGCGAAGAATGAAATTCCCGAGTTAATTGGTTAAATAGATAGGAAGTTATATGATGTACTAGAATAGTAATAGAATTGTAATTATTCCCTCTGTCGTTATTGGCTCCCTGTACCCCAGCTCTCCCCAGTTACTCCTTTTCATTGGTTGCTGTTTTTGCGGGCTCGGCTTCCCTTCCCCAGTGGCCAGGCATTGCCCGTGGCAACGGCACGAACACCCTTGTCTGTCTTTGGCCAGCCACTCCCTAACTCCTCTCTGATCCACCCCAATTTACCCTAATATTATAAGATCCTACCCCCTTTTTCCTTTTAATGATGCGGACCTGCCCTAGTTCCTCCTA
>JAWWMO010000043.1:33936359-33948796 GCA_035047845.1 Dendrocincla fuliginosa
CCCCAATTTACCCTAATATTATAAGATCCTACCCCCTTTTTCCTTTTAATGATGCGGACCTGCCCTAGTTCCTCCTACTGATCCACCCCTATCCAGAACTTTCCCTTGCTCATCTATATAAGCCAGTGCACAAATTTAATAAAGTGCCATTGCGCATTTTTCTTCCCCTTGCGTGGTGGTCCATCCTTTTTCCCTTCGTGGTCCGCATCAAGAAAACCCTTAAGATGGCACAGGGTGATGGACTAGTTCAGAGATCTTGATCAGTGGAATATGAAAGAGAAGTTAGGGAGGGATATTTTAGAGAGGTTAGAAATGTTTCCTCCCTTTGTCACTGTTCAGCTGTCCTTTTCCTTGGAGGATTGGAATTACACTGTTCAGAGGCTTTTGCTGTGCTTCTGACCTCTGTATCTCTCTGCATTCCTGTATCACTGCCGTTGATATTATCCCTGCAGGTAAATGAACAAATGCAATTATAAATTCCGTTTCTCTCACAAGAAAATAAAATATACAATTCCTCCCTTTATCCGATGACTGGAACCGGAAGAACTGCTGGAAAGGGCCATCCTGGACAATACTCACAGTTCAGGCAGGGATGCTTCTAAGCTCTGTGAGAATAGTACACCACTGATCTGTTCTCCTCTGTGACTCTTCTCAATTGATGTTAGTCTTACTTTGCTCAAAATTACTCAGGATCCTTAAAACCAGCCTTCATCTAATACATTGTATTTGTGACTGGGAAGATAATGGAAATATTTTCTGAGAAAATAGGAGCAGTTGAGATATTATTCTTGGCCATTTATTTTAGAAAAACTGTGAGATCAAGGGAAAGTTAATATTTCCAGTGGCCTTCAGATATAGCTGTAAGTGTCATACTGAAAAACATGTTTTTCCCCCTTCTATATCCAGAACTGATATGAGGAGAAAGATATAATAATCCCATAAAAACACCTTCCATCACCAGCTAAGAGGGCACTCAAGGTTTATCATCCCTTGTTTCAGTGATGAATGATGCCTCTGACAATCAGTCCCAGAGAGTCTGAAGAGTAAAGCAAACAAATCCAACTGCTCTAGCAGACACAAGTAATCTGTAGGTCTAGATAAAATATTAAACATATTTTTATGTGTTTTCCTGTATAGGGTTCTCCATTCCTAAACAATCACCCTTTTTTAAGGTGGCAGGGAGGGATGTCCTCACCTTAGGACCCCTCTGTATCAGTCTTCTTCATGCTTGGATTGGCATTTCTTCTGGCATTTACCCATGCCTTGGCACCATGCCAGTCTTCTTTTCTTGCAGTCCTATTCCAGCTGTTTCAGGGTTTCTGGGGCAGGCCTGAAGCCTGGAGTCCGCAGACATCTCATTAGGCAGCCCATGCCTCTGTTGTTTCCCCTATTGCATTTAAACTAAGCCTGTTCACAGGTCGTGAATGTAAAAAGATGATAAAACATTCAAAATCTTCTCTGTGTTTTTCTTCTGTCAAGTTAAATAATCTCTCTGAGAGCATCCCACAGGCTTTCCTTGAGACCAACGATCCCCACCACCCCCCTTGCTGAACACAGGATATGCAGAGTGGCACAGGCTCACAAAACCACCACAGTGAAAGTTTTCTCCAACTGCCAGCAAAAACTGCCTCACCCAGAACTTGGTCTGGCTCCAGGCTGGAGTTTCATGTGCTTCCGCCACAGGCTGCTTGTCTTGCTTTGTGCAGCACATGTTGAAAAGTCAAATTGGTGAGGAAAACTCAAACTGGTGAGTACTAAGGTGGGATCTGGGCTCCCTACCAGAATTAAGGGCTTTTAGAAACTAGAGATATGTGAAAACCATGGTGGTTGGGGACAAGTGGAATAGAAGCAGGACTTGCCAGGGAAAAGAGGTTATTTCATGTGTACTTAAGTGGATGTGAACTGTTCAGTCTCACAGATGACAAATGAAGCAAAAAAATTTGTTTTTTCCTGTGAAGGTTGCATTAGTTTTCACTGGTGTTCTTCAATTCTCTGCATGTTGAGAAGGAAATGTTTAGGACTGACAGAGTAAAGGGATCGTTCAGAGGGAAAGGTTTTTTATTTTAGAGGCATGATTGGTAGCTGAAATCCTGGGAACCACAGTTTTCTGCTTGCAGAAAGCTTCCCTACAGCACACACAGCTAGATTTGTGCCTTCATAAATAATTGTCTTTTCAGGACATATTTGCTAAATCATGTTCAGTTCACTATCATTTGCCAGCCTCATTTAACTTCACTGCTGCTCTGGCCTAGTTGATATTGTTTAAAATGCGTAGGGTTTCTTGGAAATGGCACATAGGAAACTATGCAAACTGTTTAGAATAGCTTTACCTCAAGCAGTCAGCATGGGTAAGTTAAAAGGAATTTGAGAGAACTGTGTTGTACTGACATGTTACATTAAGGTCAGTAATTAAGTAATGTGTGTGCACTAATACATGTGTTTGACACTAAGAGAAATGGATGGTAGCAAGCACCCTGCTCTCAGTGGTTTGCAGCCATGTAGGGCCATATTCCTCACTGCAGTACTGTCTGCTTTGGCAGAGTTGGGGCACAGCTGCCCTTTTTTGTTTCCTGTAGTGATGGCAGATGTATATACTTATACTGAGCACATACTGCAACACTGAACAGCCATCTACAATGTGGATGAAATCAGCAAGGCCGTGTCTGTTGATCTGAGATTTGATCTGGACAAATACTCAATAGATGTTTCATATTAACACTGGAGAGCGTGTGTATACTTTTTATTTTTCCAAACTGCCCTGATATTGCCCCCTCTCTAGCAATATCAGAATGATATGGATAAAATATATCCATTTTACCAATGCAAAGGAAACAGAATTTATGAAAAAAGTGTATACAAAAAGTATATGCCAGCCTGTAAGTTTGATGGGCATTGCCCTTTGCTGCAGAGAGAAGACTGGCTGTTCCAGCTTGCCCCTGAACACCATCAGGGTTGGAGCAGAGCTCAGGCCATATGAATGGCATTACCTGGCTCTTACCTGCTTCTGGACACAAGGAATAAACATTGTGGTGCTCTGTTCCCTTCCTTGCAGTTACAAATACAGCAGGGGATTGCGCTTGGCTTTCAAATGCTGCCAGTGCTTCTTCGTCCCTAGCAAGGTGCAGATCTCACCATCACTTATGTGAGATGTGATGCCTTCTGAGTCAGCGGCTTCTACTGAACCTGCTAATTGTTAATATTTGAATTACCTTCTAACCTCTTCCTCCCTTTTCCTCCCCTCTTCCTTTAGCACAGTTTTTACTCCTGTCCTGTTAATCCAGGCACATACCCACATGGGAGCAACTCAGTTTGTCCCGGATGGAGCATCTCCATGTGACTTGCATCAAGTAGTTCAGAAGAGTAAGGCTTACAGCAACAAACTGTATTCTTCCAGAAAGAGTGCGTTTTAGGTCAAAGAATAAGCATGTTGTTGTAAAGGCTGTTGAATAGTGTTTAAAAACATCGGGAAATTAATTGTTTATGCAATGAGGTGAAAGGCTTTGCTGAATTCCCTGGCAACAGATCAAGGCACTGTGGTGTGACGTAATTGCACTCTTTCCCCTAAAGCCTGAACACCAACCAGGGCCATGATGTGAGACCATCCCAGGCTTTCATAGTCAAGGCAGGACCTAATGCCTGTACAAAATTATGAACTCTTGCAGACGGATGGGAAGTGCAATAGTATCACCAGGCTGTTTTGCCGTTCTGGGAAGTTTCCTCCCTAGGAAACCCTTGGCTGAAATAGTGTGATTCCCTCAGCAAAGCTGCACCAGTTGGTATTCAGAGTAGGGGACTTCCCTTCCTCAGAGTTCAGCCTAGCTTTATATAGTGCCATATTCCATGAACTTGCCCTACTTTCCCCCCTTTTTTCTTAAATGTTCTGATTCTGTGAGTTTCAGTTGGGGAGGTGCTGGTGACTGGGATAAATTTTGCAGTTTACTCCTTTTGCTCATCCCATTGTGTTTAGGAAGATGTTGACAGTTCTGGTCAAAAGGCCCCACCTACATTTCACTCATCCGCTGACACGTGAAATGTTTTGGATGCCTTCTGCTGGTGATTTACAAAGCAATAAATAAAATAAAACTGAAGAAGGAACCATCACAAATGCCCGCTCCACATCTCTCTCTCTCTGTCTGTCTTTCACATTTATTGGTGTAATTATAGTTCATCTCCCCGTGTTCCCTTAGCAACAGGTAAGGAGGTGGATGGCTGCCTGTCCGCACCACTACCTTGTGTGGAGGACATGGCAAATGGTGCTGCTCTGCCTTCTGCCCTAAGGTGGGATGCTGCCAGGAGGGGAGCTCCTGTGAGATGCTGTGTTTTAAAGTACACGATGGGACTCAGACAGGTTTTTCCAATGATACACTGAAATTTGAGTTTTATAACAAAAATTTTGATTTTGAGTTTTATAACAAACATGCAGACAATGTTGCCAGGTCTTGCACACTTTATTGTATAACTATGTCCTTGATCAGAACAATTTGTTTTTAAAATCTACCAACTGTAGCACAAAGTTCTGTCTTAGGTCAGCTGGAGAAGGGCCAGCAGTTTAATACACCTCTTCTTAATAGAAGGCAGAAGCTGAACTCACTTCTTGGACCTCCTAGGCTGCTAAAAGAAGGTGATCCCATTTCCAGTTCCTCAGCCACCTCCTTCCTGGCAGATGCTGGTCTGGGGATGGAGCCTCTTTGCCTCCTCTGCATCCCTACCTGGCAGGGCTTCTGGGATCGCAAAGACGGAATTGTCTCACTTTGTAGTATAATAAATATTGTCACGCAGGAGTGGATTAGAAAACTCAGTGGCAGTGCCCACCTGCATTTCTTAAAGTCCCACCTGAAGTGTGCTTCCCCAGAAGTCCTGGCAGAGCATGACATGAATCAATTCTTTGGTACAGATAACCAGGAAAATTGTGAAGTAACAAAAATTTCCATCTAAGCTCTTCAAGCAAAAGGGAGACAGGAAAAGGCTAGCAGAGCAGGCAGAGACCACCCACTTTATCACTTTCTCAAGCCCCTTACATGCATGTCTCTGTCCCATCTGTTGTCATCTTTGGGGGAGGGGCTTGGCCACTACAGCTGTGCTGTCATAGCTGCATCCACTCTTCATGTGTGATGGTCAGGGAGAAAGCTATTAGGCTCAGGAGTAGAAATGGGAAACATGCCCCACAGTCTTATACCCCGTGCAATCTGTAGGCGTCATGGTGTGAACTAAACAGACATAGAATCAGAAGCATTCCTGCCCCAGGTGAAAAGCTCCTTACAGGGAACTGCCTTTCTTAAAGCATCTTACATGTTATTGATACCATATCACACATGCCAGTCCCTGGGGCCAAAGCCCAGCATCTGCCCCTGGCTGAGTCCTGCTCAGAACAGGAGAGGAAGAATCACCTGAGAGTCTGTGCTCCCAGTATGCCCATGGTCTGCATTCCCTGTGGGCCCCATGGCAGCTGAGGAGAGAGGAACAGGAGCTATGTCCTTCAGGTCCCCTCATCCCCCACAGCCCTGGGTGCTCCTGGCACATGGGATGTCTGGAGATTTCCAGCTGGCTGGCTAGAGCCAAAATCTGGCTTCTCTGCAGCTCCACCAGGCTGCACTGAGGCTTGACTACTCTGGTATTCCCTTTGCTAGAGCTCTTGTATTTACTTACAGAACAAAGCTTCTTGTTCAGCAAGGAAGAACAATAGAAATAAAGACTCAAATGTTGTCAGAAAACTCTAGCTCAGGTTGTCTTGTCTTGATCTCTTAGGTTTACTAATATAAGCCACTATCAGCCTTAATCTGTTACACTGAGCAATATAAAGCCACTGTTATTGAAAAGAACCTTGTCAAATTAAATTAAACCTATTCCTCTCTGTATGGAAATGAATCACCCGACTGGAACAATTCTGTATGCTGCCTGAGACTTACTTCATGTTCTTCTCTGAGATTTTAAGGCACTCATACAGCCAAAGCAATCTGCAGCTGTCTGCTGTGTAATTCCATGCAAACCATGGACTTGGGCGTCATTCCTGCCTGTACAAGGGCTTATTAAAAATGCAAGAGTTTGGGACATACAGAGCCAAAGGGAGAAGACCAAACTTCAAATGGACAGGTAAACAAGTTTAAGATTACTCTGAAAGGTGCTTTGTCTTCTTCAGAAATGTCTGGACAGTTATTGTTTTTGCATAATTGAGTATCAACCCTGCTTCCCCCTAGTGTGGCAGCATGTGGGGCAGTAGTGGGGCATGCATTTTCTGTCTGATATTTGTCTCCAGGTGCTCAAAACAGGAAAGTCTCTTGTTCTTGAGAAGGTGACATAGTTATATACTGTGGGAGGCTGGAGGAAGGGTTTCCAAACTTCTCCCGTGAACAA
The DNA here is from genome assembly GCA_035047845.1 of Dendrocincla fuliginosa. Taxonomy (NCBI): domain Eukaryota; kingdom Metazoa; phylum Chordata; class Aves; order Passeriformes; family Dendrocolaptidae; genus Dendrocincla; species Dendrocincla fuliginosa. Next base: position 33,942,711 of record JAWWMO010000043.1, read on the forward strand.
AGTAACCTTAATACAAAATTTTGTAATTTTATAATACAGAGTATGCTGCAGTGTTACTCCATCCACATCTCTTCTCTGAGTTTGCTCAGTGTCATTACTGCCAGCTAAAGCCAACAGGAAATCACAGGGAATGAGTAGCATTCACCAGCAGAGCAGGATGAAAATGAAGTGAAAAGTCAGTCAAATTTTTGGTTTTGTTTTATGCATTGAGGTGAAATTTAGAAGACTTAAATTCTGCTGAGTTTTGCAGGCATGGACAAACAAGCTCCAAGTACAGGTCCTGAAAACAAGAGAGAGCTCAGAGGTGGATGTCCCTGGGGAAGCACCAGGTGGTTGTTTTCAGGGAAGAGAGGTGCACATAGGGAAGTTTATTCTGTTTGACTACTTGCTCCATTTCCTGGTTGGTTTGAAAACAGGTTTCCCTTGACTTCAAAGGCTTGTGGGCAGAACTGAACACTTGCTTAAGAGTCCGCCAAAGTCAGACTAAGGCAAACACAGACCCAAAATAGACCAGCTCTGGCAGCCTATTGACTGTGAACAGAAACCACCAGCTGCTGACAGTACAAAAACTATTAAAAAAATCTGTACTGCCTGGTGCAACTTGGCTCCTTTTATCCACCAGGAGTGAAAGCTGTGGAGAAGTTTTGGAGAGGCAGAGCATTCTTTTCCCATTTCCAGAAGCAGAACTTGCCTTGATTGACTCTGGCTTAGGGTTGCATTGGTTTCTAAGCCAAATGATCAGAGAGGCAACATAAAAATGTACAGGATTATTTATGGTAAGCTGTGGATGCAAGTCTCTTCTTTCTACTTCAGCTCTTTCAAGAGATGTATCAAGTGTGTCCATTCATCTTCCTGCCTTCTCACCACCAGCTCTTCTAGCCTCAATACCACGTGATATTGCTAGTGCTGAGGAACTAGATTCCATACAGTCACACTGTGTGACACAAACACCATGGAGCTTTCTTCCTTTAGAACAACATCCGCATTGCCCAGGGAGATTCAGAGACCCAGTAAGAGTTTTCACTTTCCAGCTGTGCTGACAGAGGAGGCAGTTTGCAGTGCCTAGACTTGGAGATCAAGTCATCTTCTAGAGAGCTGGACCATCCACCCACTTGATGCTAAGTAGCCTCACTCTCCACTTTTTGTGCTCTATGGGCAAAAAGAGACAGTCCTCAACCCTTTCTAGGCTGTATAAGCATTGGCACAAACTGTTTGTCTACATTTTGGGGAGATAAAATATTTCCTGGGCTCAGTCATAATTCTTCCCACCCTCAGGTCTTCTGAGAGACTGGGACTGTAGATTTTGGAAGTATTTGAATATGCCTTTTTAATTGATCTAAGTGCTAACAGGATCTACATCAGGGACTTAATTTAGGAGTAGTGTAAAATCCTATGATAGCTCCAACCCTAAAGTGAGTTGAGTAAATCGTATTGAAATATAGATATTTCCATAGCTGCAGAATTTTGCCCAGCTTCTCATAATAGCACTCATCTCTTAGATGTCTCAAATGCAGTGCAATATGGCAAACTTTGGTTCTCCAGTATTAAATCTCGTATTGGCTCAGGAAGGGGCTGACTACTTAGGCTGAAAGATATTTTGGGAAAAGGATCCCCCTGGACAAGCTGTTTTTTAAACTCTTTTCCAAACATTCCCAAACTACCAGTCCTGGATATAACCTCTGAGTTTGATGCACTTTGGTCTTTTCTGCTGTTTTCTTCTTACGCACGTTTAGCCAAAGTCACTGACCTGGCTTATGCTGAATAAACTGTCTCAATGGGATTTTAGGCAGCATCAGCAGACCTAATTTGACTAAATAAAGCACATGCTGGGCCATAGTTACCTCTGTCAGCAGTGCTTGAAGTAACACCTATTCTCAGTATGGTAACTACAGAAGTACCATGGCCTATCTTGTATTATAGGTCCAAATTACAGACCATACAAGGAGGCAGGAGAAAACTTGAGAGTGTGACATTCTTCAGCACAAGGAAGGCTTAATAAACCTGGACATCTCTAATTGAGCTCCTTCCTGCAAACTACATCCCATCATAGAGCAAGTGCATCTGAAGTAGTCTCCTTTGACCTCTGCTGATACATGTACTTACTTATGCATTGTGCAGGCAACAAAAGAAATATATGTTATTTTCTAACCCCCATCTGTATGTGTCAGTGTCTGTAAACCTTGTAAACACCACTTTCATTTTATGTGTGGGGTCACAGCCTGCTCCTTCATGTGATAGTTAGAAAGTCAGCCTTCCAGGCTGCCTTTTCCTCTTCCTTGTTCTTTGATCAGGTGAAGAAATATCAGGAAAGAGTCATCAGGATTGTCTTTTAAAATTGTTTTACAATGCATCTTTGTTACTATGACTCGACCTGGGACAGTGCTAGATGCCTCAAAAGTCTGCTTTATATTAAAATGCATACCATATGTATCACAAGTTGTGAATGTGAATAGCTGTCCCTCAGATGAAAAGGCCAGCACTCTGGGCATCTCAAGTCTCTGAGATGCATAAAAAAATACTGATTATATTAGTCAATATAAAAGAAAAGCTTTAATTTCTACCTTTGTACATTGCTTATACCAGAGGATCTATGTATTAATGCTAAGGGTATTGGATGTGTTGTAGGGTTTGCCTCATGTCTATGTCATCTTTGCTTCCTGGTGCACTGTCTGCTCCTACCTGGAGAGCTCTGGTTTCTGCAGTGCATACATAGGTGAAGGAAAACAAAGGTAGACTCATTTTGCCTTGGCTGATTTTTGCCTTATAGTATTTAGATATTTTCATTTCAAAGATGAACTGGAATCATACATCTGTAAAAAAAATAAATTGTACTGGTAATTGTACGAAACTCCTATGTTTTAAAATTGCATGTTCTTAAAACTGGGGAGGAAGTGTCAGCTTGCTAAATTTCAGTCTCCTACAAAGCATGGGACCACTTTAAAAAAGTCATCTTAATCTTTTTTCTTCCCCTCTGAAGTAAGCAAAAGTCCCTGTTTTAACCACCTCTCTCAAAAACAGCCAGACTGTTGTCAGCAGAGGTTATAGAACAAGTGTCAGTGTGGTTTGAGAAACCAAACCCATATGAAAAACTTCAACTAAAAACTCAGGTGGGGTTCATAAACTAGTAAGGGTACATGATCTAATGCCACAGTAATGACTTTTCAGGGAAGAAACTGATGAAATAGTTAATATTTCAGAATATAAATTGCTGGATGCTGCAGGCATTAGGGACGTTAGCGGGGGGTAGATTCCATGGCCAACTTCCAGTCTTTTGTGAACCAAAGATTTCTCTTTTTTTGCCTTCCAATGATGGGACAATTAATAATCTACTGATAGACTGAACCTCTCCACAATTAAGCCTAAATAATATGCAGAGTTGTGCACTGCACATAACAGTTTGTTGGTGTTTTAACTATACTTCTGTGTACACTTCCATGCATTATACCTTCTTACTAGCAATGGTATGCTGTAATTAGCCTCCCTGGGAGTCTTAATTCCAGAAGCAAAGTCAGTAATTTCAACTCATCTCTTTTCCAGTGTATGTACACACATGCATACACAATGTTCAGCTGCCAGAACTGTGTGCTGAGTTGAGAACTGTTTTGAGAGCATTTCTAATAAAGGATACAATAACCATTAAGTTCAGGAACAAGATCAACTAGTATTTCTGAGGTGCTCTTTAACCTCTCACTCTGTAATTTATTCTAGTAATTTTTAAAATGACCGTAGTGTTTGTCTGTCTCACTAAGGCTATATGGGATTTCTCATGCTTACCAGGGTATAAGTAGCTCTTTGTCCCGGTCAATGTGAATTTCTTCAGAGCAGCTTTGGAATTCCCATGTACCCAGCAAGGGCTGATGCACTGTGGATAATGGATTTCTCCCTACCAAATTGGTAGCTTTTAAATTCAGGCTGCATGTGATGAAAGTCATGCCACGTCCTGTCTTTGAGCTTAATTCCCTCTTCAAACTACTTACTCAGTCTATACTTGTGAGAGATCAATTTTCCTGCTGCCTTCTGGCAGATTAGAACTCTGTGATTAATATGTAAATTATTTTTGTTCTTTTTATTAGCTTTATGTGAATTATGTTTAACCTATTGGCATCCTCCATATTTCCAAACATGTCATACTCATCCATTTCAAGGATATAGGATATTTGCTGACAGAATAATCAAACTCATACCATTTGTGTAATAAGAGTAAGTGAAGGGCATGATTATGCTATCAGGGTCTCACAGAAGCGTTTTCCTAGATTTGGCAGTGCAATGTAAGGATTTCCTTTGCATTTCCCAAGCAGCCCTTGGGAAGTAGCCCCTGTTGTCATTGCAGCTGTTTCATGGATAGTTCCAGTTGTTCTGTTATTTTTTTGTAATCTTTTTCCAATAGTTAAGGTAGCCTAGGGAGACAAACATGACAGTCTGAATTTCTAGGGAAAAACATAGGGTAGACACTGGTAGCTTGTTTCTCTTCCAATGTTCCACTCACCACCTCCTCTGCCTCTCATTTTAGCTAATACTTTCTCCACCCAGACCATTTTTCCATTTAGCAGAAAACGACCAGGTAGTATATGCGGTGTCTCTGTCGTGAGTCCATGCTTGAGTTCCCTGCCCAGGAGCCACCCAAAAGATAGGAATAACCCTTCAGCATCAGACCAAAGAGGCCCCTACCCAAGACTGGGGATTTTCACAGCAGCAGACGCCAACAGAGAGAAATAACCACATCCAGTATAGGCATTCCCATCTATTACTGATTTAGCTTCCCTCTGGAGAAAAACTGCCACGCATGTGAATGTTTGATTCACCTACCCTAAAGCAAATGCTTAAAATAGGGCTAATGAACAGCTCCATAAAATGTGCTTTTTTCTCTCACTGGAGCATGAAAGAGCTGGGTTGAGAAGGTCAGCTGTCCACAATCTTGATTATCAGTGTCTGAAGTCAGGCATCATAAGTCCCACTCACACAATGTTTTAAGACAAAACCTTAGGTTTTCTCAGGGCTCAATCATGAGGGAGGGAATAAAGGAAGAAAAACCAGACTGTTATTTGAATAAAATAGTAAGTGCACGAAAAATTTTGAAATTAACATACTTACTATGACTGTGCTGGTTATTCTTCTTATACCCTTTGAAATACTGTGTCTCTGTTAAGTATTTAAGGTGTAGGTTTTGGAGGCATGGGCTACATGCTGCTGTGTCTATGCACTGACAGCCAACAGTGGTTTATTTTTATTGGTCTTGTTTTAGAGCTCATGGAATGTGTATATTTTATTCCAGCAAGCTACCCTAGAGAGAGTGTTGTTATCCAATAAACAAACGTATCCTGAAACAAATAAGGCTTTCCAATGATGATTCTCTATTGAAGGTATTTTTAGACATTCTAGTCTATGCATAGAGGATATATAATGGCCCATCTCTGTTTTAGACATTTGTCCTCATGATGAGGGGCAGGAAGGATGATTCAAGCCTGGTGTCTGTTTTCTATTAATTGAATTAAAAATTATGAGCTAAAATACTTTTTTCTACAGCTCTCCCTGAGACATCAGTCCACATATGCAAAAGTGTCTCAGTACTGAAGTTCAGAAAGACACACAGAAACAAACAAGCAAGCAAAATCCAAAACAAAAAACCCCAACTAACCAAACAAGAAAGAAACCAAAACCCCAAAAGCAACAAAAGAAAAGAAAAAAGAAAAAGGAAGAAAAAGAAGAATTTAAAACTTTTTGTTTAATCCAAGTTATTTTGTTGTTGTTTTTTTAACACACTTTCATGAGATAATGCATAGGATAGGAAATTCAGGACATTTTAGTTTTAGGAGGGGAATTCTGAATTTCCACTTCTATATTACTGGCCTAAGCAGGAAAGGACAAAGTGCTTTTGCTACAGGTAAGTAGGAGATTGTGTAGAATTTATGTGGGAAAGTTCCTAGTCCTGGTTTTAGCACTGAAAATAATTGGCAACAACTTTGAAGGGTAGTTCTTGGATATTCCCTGTTAATCTCTTTTTCTTCTGTAGAGGAGGAGAGGACAAACTGAAAACCACAAGCCACTATGAGAGCCACTGCAACACTTGAACTACCATGATATTACAA
>JAWWMO010000043.1:33948896-33992680 GCA_035047845.1 Dendrocincla fuliginosa
GTGTCCTGGGGGGCATCAGGCAAAGCATCACCAGCCAGTCGAGGGAGGGGATTGTCCTGCTCTGCTCTGCACTGGGGCGGCCTCACCTCAAGTGCTGTGTGCAGTTTTGGGCATGGCAATATGAGAAAGATATTAAGCCATTAGAGAGTGTCCAAAGGACAGAAATGAAGGTCGTGAAGGGCCTTGAGGGGAAGCCTTGTGAGGAGCAGCTGAGGTCACTTGGTGTGCTCAGTCTGGAGAAGAGGAGTCTGAGTGGAGACCTCATTGCAGTTACAACTTTCCTGTGAGGGGAAGAGGAAGGGCAGGCACTGGTCTCTTCACTCTTGTGTCGGGTGATAGGACATGAGGAAACAGCAGGAAGCTGAGATAGGAGAGGTTTAGGTTAGATATCAGGATAAGGCTTTTCTTCCAGAGGGTGGTTGAACACTGGAACAGACTCCTGAGAAAAGTGGTCACAGGACCAAGCCTGTATGATTTCCAGAAACATGTGGATAACACTCCCAGGCCCATGGTGGGATCCTTGGGATTTCCTGCACAGGGCCAGGAGTTGGGCTTGATGATCCTGATGGATCCCTTCCAACTCAGCATATTCTGTAATTCTATAATTTTATGATTTTTCATCTCCTGTCAATTATTTTTTTCTTAGAGTAATCCTGGAATATGAAAGGCATATTTCAGTTTCTCAGTTCTGGCAAAGATCTGGGAAACAAGTTATGAAAACCAAAGAGATCAAGTATGACTTAGAAGACATGGTCTGTCTGACTTCCTGGCAGAAGTGCTTTGCAGCAACCGAACCGCCTCTGAGGTGTGTTTGACATGGTGTGTGAGATATAGCAGTTTTGTAGCAATTCAACAGAGTAGACATAGGGAAAAGTACTTGTCTACGACATGTTACAGGCTAATCAATAAAAAAGAAAGTCAGTCCTTGGAATGTGTTATGAAAAGAGAGTCCTATGGCTGAGGATTTTTTATATTAACTTGCTCCAAGGCAGCAAAGCCAAGTATTTGCTCTTACACGTAGTTTCCTGATTTAATGATCACCAGAGGCTTTTGAAGGAGCATGAGTCAGTGGTTTCACTTGAGGGCACCAGATACATTCAAAGTAGAAGTGAAGGGAAACTCTTTTAATATGCTTTGGGGATAAATACAAACTAAAAGGAAAATTCATGCTCATCAAGCCATCAGCTTTGAAATAAACAAGAAATGTCAGCCTTTACACTCTTCAACTTAATTCTGAACCTTTAATATTAGCATGTTCTTTACAGTTATGTCTGTACAGGCACACACACATATAAAACACACTCCTCTTCTATACATGTGTATACATGTGTGGAAATTGGGAGTCTCAAACTGCATTGAGCACTTTTGAAGCGCTGACTTCTAAATAATCCTCACTGAGTCTAACAAGGTTCCACCTAAAGCATTTGTTGTGTTTCCTTTGAATCAGCATAGGGAGGCCTGGAAATCTAAAAGAGCAAATGGTCACTTGCCAGTAAATGATGACTCCCTCGTGATCTGTGACAGTGGGATGAAACTAAAGTAAGACCAAAGAACCATTAATTCAGATGGAAATAAAAAATCTTCATGGAAACTGCAAGCTGCTTAATCAGGGTATTGCTCCTAAAATCTGTCTGCACTTTTATAAAATAATCCTATTAGCATAGCACATCTGGAATACATCTTCCACGGCTTCAAGCCAAATGCAATCAGAGATAGAAACAATATTTCATCCAGCTCAAATCTCTAAATCTGCTTGTTGTCTAGAAATGCTTGAATGCCACATAATATTTATGGTATATGCCACACTTGTAACAAGAGTTAGTTATATCTTATTATTGCTGAGTGGTAAACCTTTTCATTGTGATAAAATATTGAGCAAGCTATTAAAAGGGAAATAATGGCTTATAGAAATCTTATGTACTGTAATGCTTTGCACTGGCTATAAAGCTATTCACCTCCTATCTATCAATGAGATTGGTGATTACTTATCAATAGCAATTGAGCTACAAAGCTCTTTCTGGGGATGAATAAAAACCTGCAGAGATCCAATGATCCACATCAGCCTATTTACTGTGGTCAGCCGATGGGTTTTCAGACAGACCTCACTGTAGCCAACACTGGTTACAAGAAGAGGAAAGGGAGAAAGAGAGGTGCAGAAATGTATGTCACATAGGCAACAGTTTTTAAGCTCCAGTCAATATTGAGTTGATGCCATTTAGGCCTCCATTTGGCAAGGAACTTAAGCATGTGCTTAACTTCAAGCAAATGAGTAACTTCAGCCCAACACATGGTGCTATTGGAAAGTCCCATAAGCATTTGAGTATTCACAGTCATCTTGGCAGAATTCCTTTACATTTTCTATATTTTCTCTATGTATACTTTTTTGTTTTACACATTCTTTATCTCTTAAGTATAAAGAAGTGTTTTGCAAAACTAAGATCTCTGTGGCTGGATGTACCCGTGCACTAATTACTGCTAATTTGTCAGCCTAATGAATTGTTTTGTTGACACTCAATACATACTTGCATTTACAGTCCTGTTCCAGCTTTTAGGAAAATCTGGGTAGCCTTTTTCTTCTTTTCATTGAAACATTGAAATTTCATATTCTCTATTTCTATATAAGCATATATAGTTTAATAAATTCTTCTCTTCTGTTGTTTAGTAGAAACTTTTTTTATACCTCAAAATTTCAGTTGTTAAAGCCTGAGGGAAATTGCCCAGCAAAGATAAGTATATTTTTGACCCACTTGTTTTTGAAGATGCTGGTCTTCTGCTCTGACAGTGGTTCCTGGGCATCATTATGAGTCACACTTTCAAGTCACTAATGATTTCCTAAATTATTCTGATGCAAATAAATTCCCCATTATTGTTATCCATGAGTATCTCTTTTCCACATGACTGCATCTGGAACAGGAAAAAAGTTTCCCTTGTGAAGTTACCACCACAAGAAATGTCCATCTGTGAGAATTGCCATGTCTTTCTATTCTTCTCATAATCACACCAATGTGATACTACTAGTCATGCCTTGTTTTGGAATAATAAACCTCCAGTGAATGCAAGAGTCAAGGTGGCTGATAGAAATACTTTTTTTGCCATTCCTCTTTTGCTTTTCTGCATGGCTGTGGACAGAGACTGCTCTGAGAAGAGCCAGTGCAGGGGAACGAAGAAGCAGAGAGCCAGTCAGAGACCTGGGAACTGACCAGTGCTGTGGAGGTCCCTCCCTGTGACATCAGAACAGTGTGAGCATCTTCTTTTCCTAGCACAAATGGTTGGATGGTGACTGTGTGTGCTGCTGGCACTGACTCTGTGTGTAAAGCCTTCATATTTCTAGAGCTTTGCCGTTCCACCTGTCCTTATGTGGGTTGCCTTGGTAGTTTCCTGGATAAACACAGACAGAGATTACAGCTCTGCCCTCCATGAGCAGCCCAGGAGCCCAAGCTGGGGAAGGAGTGGACAAAGGCAAGTAAACCAGAAACACAGTCCAATGAAGCTCAAAAATCACAAAGAGATAATAAACTGGTAACTTTGTCGCTATAATCAGATACCCTTGATTTACACAGGCAACACCTTTCCAGGGCTCTGGTTGGCAGGGTACTCAAGAACTGGATTCATTGAAAGTAAGCAAAAACTCTAAATGGAAAACATAATTAAAAAATAATAAAAAAATTACACTCATGAGTGCATTTGGTAACATTTATTACAAGTGATTAAGCAAAGTATATGTAATTATTTTTTTTCTTTTGCAAATACTCAACATATTCTCTGTTACATATAACATTTCATTCTGTATTTTTGCAAGAAGACTGGAAAATCACAATATTTATTTTGTTTGTTTCCTATGGCAAAAGAATTCCTTTTTTCTCTTCTTTCTGTTGTAGGCAGAGTCTCACTCCCCAGAGGATGAAAAAGCAAAGATATCATAATATGTTACAAATTTCACCTCAGAACATTCCACTTCTAGAAAAGGACTTAAATTAGAAATGTTTCTTCAAAAAAAAGGTTTGTATCACTTCATTTTAGAGGTTCTCAGAGTTTTGAACAGCTGTATGAACTGGAGAAGTGCTGAAGCATGAAGCATTTTAACACCTCATCTGTGTGGGCTTGTATGCGGGGGACCTGTAGGTACCTGTGGGTGTGGATGGGGAAGGAGTTTCCAGATGGGCTGGGCTAAAGGTAAACCGGTGAGAGAAATGAACCTGACTCTAAAGAGATTACAAGTCAGAGTTACAAGTTACTAAAAAGATTACAATAAATACAATGATTCAGAGACAAATCGATTTTAACCCACAAAACCAGATGTATAACCCAGTACCCTGGGGCACAAACAGAATGTGCTGTTTGTGCTGAGCACCACGTGGTCCACCTGAGAACAAAGTAAAAGGAAAGGAAAAGCTGTTGATCAGGATGATGGTTACAGTCTTGTTGAGAGTGGCAGTCGCAGTGCTGTTGAGGGTCTGCTCCTCCTCTGGATACGATGAGTGGTACCAGAAGTCCCAAAACTCAACGATCATATATGCTCAGGCTCAGGTGAGAATGCCCAGTAAAACTCCCTCAGGGCAGGGAGTCTCACAATGGGTGATTTAACTCTGTGAGTTTTATGGGATATTTTGGGGATCTTTGATGGTCTAGCTCATTGCAGCTGCCTATTGTGCCAGTCCCTAATAGCCCATTAGCAGAGATGACCCCTCAGGCTGGGTGTGAAGGTGCTAACACCTCAGTGGAGGGGAGTTATCACAGCTGGGTCACTGGTGTGAAGACAGAAACATTCCTGTGCCTCACAGGGTTCTTTAACATCCAGCTTGTAGCCTGAGGGGTCAGGTGTGCCCGGGGCAGCTGCTGTCCATTATAAACAGTTCATCAGAAATGACACAGAGAGTGTAGAATAACAGTTTTTGTTGCACCCACACAGTGATAAACTTGCCCCAGCTGCTGTAACTCGGGCACTAGAAATCAGCAAGTCCAGAAGAAAAAGCTTGAGCTCAGGAGGGTGTAAATGCCCTGGACAATGGTGGTCCTGCTGCATTTGCAAGAGCTGAGAAACTCAGGATACCCAGAGTCACCTGACAGTGTCCAAGGCCACCTCCATGAAGGTGGCAGCTGACATATGCAAAAACCATATATACACCTGATGTGAGTAGGCAGCCCTGGAGGAATTGCTCAGACACCCACCCAGAAGCTGTGGCACATCAAAATGATTTCCTGTTCCTGAGAAAAGCGTTGAGGCTACTGCCTTCCTGCTTGTGCCCCAGCCATGTAACTGTTTGTGGGAGTATAATCCATAATGGGAGAAGGTAAAAACTTAATGTACTGCTGGAATAGGTGCCTGATATTAAAAGTAATAGCTTAGATTCCATCAATTATAACAGTTTCTTTGGCAAAAATTGTTCTGCAACTATTCATTGGGATCTGTCTTCCCTGATTTGATTCCTGGAGGGACAATAAAATGAGAGTGCATAGAACACCCACATAGTCTTTTACTGTGTCCTGATATATTCCCCCACCAGGATCCATGTTCCTCCCTTGGCACCAGGAAGGAGCCCTGGAAAGGTCATATATGCAATTGTTGTCAAAGCTAAGAACAAAAGCGGTTTAGAAGAGCTTTAGTAATGTGCCTCTTTTTCCTGCTGCAGAGAGAGGTGGGCTTGGAGAGGAACCTAACTTTAAAATGAGGAAAACCTATCTTTTAATTTTGGCACCACATTTATACCTTGACATGAGGTTTTCACAAGCAGAGATACAATGCTGAACTCAGGCAAAAATAAAGGTGCTTACAGGCCCTTAACAATATCACAGTATGTACAAGCAAATGACAAGGAAGAGTCACAGTTCCAGGAGATACGTAGAATAAACAGATAAGACAGAGTGATGCTGGCAGGGAAACCACAGTAGGCAGGGAAGGATTTGCTCAGTATCACAAACAGGGCAGGTCCTTAGCAGGGCAAGTGCGCTGACACAGCTGGGGTGCCACACCCAGTAAAATGTACCTCCCAAAACAGGTTTACCAGCATTTCTTCTTCATTTCTACCTTATCTTCATCTGATTTCATTTAAAATAAACAAAAAAAAAATAGTGTGTTTTAAAAATATTTGTTTTAAAGTAGCCCTAGACACTAGAGGCTGGATCCACCACTAGTTATGGACCCTACCACAGCATTTTGGGCATGGAAACAAAAAATGTAAATCCTCAAAAGTATCTGAGTAAGAACTTTGTCTCACCATCTTGGTGTCAGTTGTATAAAGTATAATTCCTTTTTCTTAAAGGGGGAATAATGGTAGTGAAGAAAAGCATTCATGCACCAGGCTTCAATTTCTAATGAATGTGTTTTAATGGGAAAGCTGTTTACTGCTTGGGAGTACGTTCACTTGAAAGCACAATGAGACGGCTTCTGTGATGGCTTTCTTGAACAGCACAGTTGAGAACATGAATCATTCATGATTTATCATCTGCAACTGATGTCTTATTTATTCCCTCCTCTTAATTTAATTTACTTGTATGTATGGGAGATTAAATCACACTTTTCCTGCTTAGGCAAAACATAATGTGAGTGAAAATCTAATCAAAGAGATGGCAGCAGCCTAAAACTGTTGGGCTAGGTAAAACACAAGCAGGCAAGGTGTAAAACTGAAGAGGCACGGTAGAAACCATAACACCCATAGGAAATGGGTGGTAGGTTTATTTTGGGTAACAGTAGTTCTCATCTCAGTTGGGCTTGATGCTGAGCTGCCTTGACAAGAGATTTCTTAAGCAATGCTCAGATAAAAGCATGGTCTTCATATCGCTATCTTCAAGGATATTCAGATTTTAAGAACTGCTTGATGCTCTGCTTGTTGCTGTCTGGGTTATTTGCCAGAAAACAGAGGCTCCAAATATTTAGTTGATCTTGGGTGTCTGCAGCTCTCATTCCGTAGCAGACTCCATGAGGATGGTAGTTCTCCAGAAATGCTGTTTCCATGGGTTTGCTGCTTCCCCTTTTAACACTTTGTCACCCTTTCATGGGAACGCATGTCCCATATCCCACCCTGCAGGCTTCTCCACAGCTGGTTCTGCCATTTGGTTACCACCACCCTCTTTGACCTTGGCAAACTCAGCAACTGAAGCCAGGGGAAGAGCTCCTTGCCATCTCTCAGCCAGCTCCAGCTACTCCCAAACTGCTGCGTTAGTCCCCTGCTTCAACCCCTCTTAAAAGACCTTGCACTCAAGCTATGCCTAGGGTCTGCCTCTTCCTATCCTCACACAAATGCCAAAATATCTGGGAACTGTATGCAGGGAGAGAAGGGAAGATGGGGAGAGGACAATCAAAAGACCAACTGGTTGCTAGTTCTCATCATTACCCAGATAAGTGTTACCTGTCTCCAGAAAGAGATTTTTTACCACAAAGGGATCCAGACCTGCAAAAAATATGGCTTCTGGTAGTAATTAAGGGACAGACTTATTTGCACTTATTTGTAACAGAAGTAATTTTTTTCCTGGTATTTATAACTAGGTAGGATGTAGCTGTACCTAGTTTTGACTTGCTTTCACATGGGCTTGTGTTCTGCAAAAAATGATCCATACTTGGTTTCTGAATGTCAGCCTGTTTGTCTGAGGAGTTTTAATTTCCCAACCAAGATAAGAGGCTTGAAAACTGATATCCCAGAGGGAAATTGGCTGAAATGCTGTAAACTAGAGACTGTGGTAAAAGAAAGCCACCTACAGAGAAATATATCAGCACTGAACATATGTTTAAAATTGACTTTTAAAATAGATGTAACTGCGGATTAACTGCTATCACTGTACTGGCAACTCAGCACCAGTGTCTGCAAAGAGAGCATGGGGATTTTAATCAACCCATTCATTCATGTCAAATCTTTGTAGCTTATGTAAAAAAAAAAAAAAAAAGTCTAAACTCTTCTGTATGTCCCTAAATGCCCCCGACAGCTGACTATGATTTGATCAAAACACCTCTTTTTCTGAGTGCAACTTCCTCTTCCTTTGAAAATGAACAGTTTTAATGCATCAGACCTCCTCTAACTTACTTCCATTGCTTTTTTTAAAGAAAAGTTTAACTTAAATATTGATGCTCTGGCTGAAGATGATTTTTCTTTTGTGCTTTATTACTTATTAGCCTCTCCATTGGTAAGGAAGGAATTGATTACAGACAGAACCTACTCAAGCAGCTGTTCAGGACTTTTGAGACTCAGTGGAAAGCACTCACAGAATCACCAATTAGTCCTTTTGCATGAGCACTGAATATTCAGAGGGAGACAATTGGGTCAGGTTTTGGGGCAGAAGAACATTCATTGCAGGCAGAATTTGCAAAGGAATGCAAAGGAATGCAAAGGAGTCTTTCGGGACTCAATAGATGTCTGGCAAATTCAGCTCACAGAGAAAGAATAAAAAAAAAAGGAAAATCTGAAGGAAATGTTGTTTCTGGTTATGTGGATTTAGCCCCTCCCCAGTCATCAGGACAGCTAATGAGCTCAGGTCTTGTACCTGCATGCAGTAGTTTGCCAGTTCAGCTGTGCATGGCTGGAGTCACATTGAAAACAGGTGAGAGATTGGCATAAGCGTTATGTATCCCTCCAGCTTGCCCATGCAGAGACCACCAAGCCAGTTACACCAGAGACTAAATTTCCACTGTTGTAGGAAAGGGCTTGTAGTGAGCTGTGTAATATATTTTAGGCAAGTCAGTTCTTTGAATGACTTTGTGTTGTAACAAACCACTTCAGTTTACTCTCTGTAGAGAGGAGAGAGGTAGGTACCTCTGATCAAACATATAAGTACTTCAAAATATATGTATATGACTTTACTATCCTGATCTAGAGGTAAGTGGAAAAATCAGTATTATTCTCTTACTTGTAATACTAAATATTGCCCCCAAAAATGCATGACCAAGTGAGACATTCGCAGACATGCCAAGCTCTGAGATACAGCACTCAGAAATAAAGTGATCAAACTGCCAGGACATCAGTCTGCACAGGCAGCATAACGTCTCAATCCGAGTAATTAGTGTCTTTTACTACAAGAAGTGCAATATTTGGTGCCTAATACATTCCTCTGTTTTTGTTATGCTTGCCAACATTGATAGTGACTCACAGTAAAACAAAGGTAACTCTTGACATTTTCCACAAACTCCCACTCATCAATTAGATACCATAAAGCTTCGATGTTTCGATGTGGAAATCAGTGACTTTGAATGCTGGCTTGCATGGCTAATGCTTATCCTTCAGCACATAATCGGCTCAGTGCTAATGAATTAGGAGGGCTCGGATATGGCCAATCAAGCTCAGCAGCGGCTTATTCTAGAAAGCTTCTATTTTTGGAGCAGCTGAGCGAAGCCTTAACAGGCCACTCCAGATGAGTCTCACTACTGCATTTCCCAAATGCCATAGGCAGTGGTTGTGCAGGAGGACAGCAGCAAGGCTGAGCAACCTGGTCTAGTGGAAAGTGTCCCTGCCCATGACAACGGGGCTGAAAATAGATG
This sequence comes from Dendrocincla fuliginosa, assembly GCA_035047845.1. Classification (NCBI taxonomy): domain Eukaryota; kingdom Metazoa; phylum Chordata; class Aves; order Passeriformes; family Dendrocolaptidae; genus Dendrocincla; species Dendrocincla fuliginosa. The sequence continues at coordinate 33,958,360 of JAWWMO010000043.1, forward strand.
ATTTTTAAGGTCCTTTCCAACCCAAATAATTCTGTGATGCCATGACTTTAAGACTGTACCAAAGTTGGGCACAATGATTTGGAAAATCTCTCTGTCTTCTTCATGATTCTTGCACGGACGATGAAGTGGTGGAGCAGCATTGCCATGCCCTGCCTTAGCATAGACTAAATTGTCTGTACACTGTCAGGATGGCGTATATGTCACTCTGAGCAGGGCTGATGGAGGGTGATTAAACCGTGCTGACTGTCCTTCCAAACAAGACCTGGGCACAGCAAGCCAGGCAGAGCACAGGTGACAAATGTTTTCCTCATGTCCTCTGCAAGGTGAGGAAGTATAAAGAGTGAGAAATATGGGCTCAGGAGGACAAGTACCTTAAACTTGCAAGATACAATTTAAGAGAAGAAGCAGAGAGCAGGGGAACAGTGTTTGTAGCTGAGTGAAAAGCCTGGTTTAACTGTTGAACAATCAAGAGTTCAGGACAGCACCTGCAAATGAGACAGAGAGATCCTCTGCCTCCAAAAGGAAACCTCATGGGTGCCAGCTGATGCCTAGGTGGCAGTGTCCCAAGCCCCCATGCCCAGCAAGCCTGGATACGCTCAAGAGCAGTGCCAGACCATCTCAGCACCAATCCAGCTGCCTTGGTGGTGACTTCTGGTGTGGGCACAGGGCTGTTGGAGCTGTCTTGCATTGCCTGGCATGTACTGAGGCAGATCCTGTGTGTGCACATGATGTTTTTGCTCTGCAGCAGCTGGGAGCAGGGCAGAGGGGGTTTCTACATCTGTGGCATGGATGTATGCAAGAAGATTTCTTATGACCCAGCAGACCCTGTGCCTGTGGTGGCACAAGCCATGCTGGCAGAGGAGCTGGGAATAAAGGTGAGTGCCCATCCATGTAAGATCTTAAATAAGGAGCACAGCTCCTCTGAGTAGGCATAGTTGCCTTTGTATTCTCCTACCTGCTGGCTGTGTCTGAGATGAAACATAAGTTTATACAGGAAACCATTGCCAAAATCCAGCTGCATCACTGCCAGGCATTTGTGGGTTGCCTTTACCCCATGTGTAGGACTCTTTGCATAGCATAGCACTGTGTCTCACTATTAGTATCATCGACAAATGAGGCTGCTCGCTGGAGCTGGCTGTGAAGGCACGGAAAAGCAGCCGAGAGCCTGGCACAGCCTTCAGGCCTCAGAAACACATAGAGGGATGTGCATGCTGAGGTGAAACTGCTGCCTATTCTCACGGGAGGGAAATCTCATGGGTTGCCTCTACAGAGAGAATTTCACACAGTGGCATGGCTTGTTTCATGTTAGTACAACCAGGTGACATCAGTGTAATCCCTTGTACAGACATGGTGTCCAATCCCTGTGTCCAGATTTCAGCTCTGCCACTCTGAGAGAAAAATGTCCACATCAGATCATGTCTTCTCATCCTCTCCTCCCTCATTCCTTGCTGTATAACAGCCTCTCTTCTGGGCAGCTTGAGTATGGCATAATGAGACATACAGCTGAGGCAAATGAGCACCATAAACCCCTCACTGCTGTTTGCCCAAAATACTTCTGTTGTGTTTCTGAATAGGATCCCTTGGCAATGTACTACTGCACTCTGCTGCAGGATCAGCAAGTACTACTTGAGCAAGAAGAAAGCTTGCACCACCACTCAAAATGAAAGAAGATGCTGTCAGTTAAAATGCTTCTGGTTCCATCAAAAGATTTCTCTCTTCATGTTGACCTCCAGTTATGGAGTTGTTTCAATAAAAACTGAACACTGGCCATGTTTTCCAAGGAAAGCAGAGTGGGAAGCCATGACTAATGGAGCTGCTGAGGTTCCCCAGGGAAGCAATTCATTTACAGTCTTCATCCTGCTATCTCTTTTCCTTCAATTGAATGAAGCAGTCACTGATTTCAGTGAAAGTGCAGAAGGAAAATCTTCCACCCTTCTTTTGCACTACATGCCAGAGGCTACTGTGGAGCACCATCCTGTACTTTCATCTTCCCAGTCTTCTCTAGGTAAAATCGGGCCCTTCACTCTTTGCCCTGACTTTCATTAATGCTCTTCCCAGCTTTTCAGCTCCTCCCCAGACAGCTGCCAGCTGCCTCTTTTGCTGTTGTTCCTTACCCTACTTGTCCAAAAATCCATAATGATGAACTAAATTTCTAAGATGAGATTTAAAAAGCTAGTCTTAACAGTATGTTTTCATTTCACATACTCTTCACTCAGCAGTGGATAAATCCAAAGTATAAAGACAAGTTTTAGAGAGCAGCTACAAGTAATTGGTGCTGTGTAGCTATTTATAATGTACCCATACAAAAGTCACCTGGTTTCAATTTTCATGATAGAATTTATTAACTTTGAGTGAAACTCTGTTCAGTTGAGAGTTAGAAGTTTGGCTTATGCTTTTTTATTTTTGTTTAGAGAGACACGCAAAAGTTCAGCACTTTCACATGGTTTCACATGAAATCAGGCAACCCTTTAAAGCAAATAGGTTCAGAGAAGTTGCAGTTTGAAGTTTAGAAGCTGCAAAAAACGTCTATACCAGTTGGCAAGTAGATTTCTGGAGGTGTGAAGTGCGTAAAATGAAACAAGGAAATTTTCAGGTTCATCAGCTGCACCTGAGAACTGATGTCAGGTTGCACTATAGCACCCTGCTATCTTCTCGGCCTGCCAGCTGAGCAGGAGGAGAGGAGGGTCTGGTCTGGCATGGCACAGTGGTGGTGTGCTGGCAGGAGAGCAGGTGTCAGCAAGCTTCACATCTGTGGGCTACACCGGTGAACTGCTGCTCTGACATCTCAAGTGGCATCCTAGGTGTCAAATAACCTGAGCACCCCCAGTGTCTTGGTCTTGGAGCCCATTTAGAAGCTGCACAGGAACAGCAAGGGTGGGCAGGCAGGGGTGAAGCCCGGGGATAGACTGGAGTCTGCGGTCTCCTCCAGTGCTCCCATCTGGCTGCATGTGCCTTGAAGCAAAGTGTGTCAGAGCTGGTATTGTTCCTCTGTATCTCCTTTTCCTCATGCTGACATGTTCCAGTGTACCTGTGGCATCTTGCTGTTGCTGGGTCGCTGTATGTTTGGAGCAGAGTCACAGGGAAAAGAGGTTTTTCTTGATCTGAATACCAGCTAAATGCTTGGTACCTCTATTTTTATGTTCACTGCCACCATCAAGTCTCTGAAAACCAGTGTGCTGTGCAATAAGAAGCTGTCTGTGGCACTACAGTTCCCTCTCCAGGGCATATGAAAAGGAGATTTTAATTGTGTGTGCTATTTCTCCTGGGATTGCTACTACTCATATTCAGAAAGACCTGGGCAAGGTGTGAAGGTTAATTTGTATACATGGGAAGATCAACTACCTCTAATTTAGATACATAACTTTGTCTGCCGCTGTCATTTCACTTGTTTATCAGAATATGTCGTAGGGAAAATAAACAATAGAATTAAATGAAGCTGGATTAATTGAACATGACAGCTAGAAGCACCTTAAAGCACATGCCAAAAAATCTTCCCATGGTGATCCTACTGCAACATAGCTCCAGCTGTGTGCTGGAGTCATGACACTAGTACCCACAACTGCTGGTTCTTCTCTTTCTCACCAACATTCTGCTCAAGCAAAGCAGAGGGGTGCTGAAACTCCTGCCTACCATGGCCACTCGTGTTTGTATTTAAGGAATGAATCTTCAGCCTGAAAATCTACCAGAAAGGGACTGCTACCAAAGTGGTAAGGAAGAGTGAGGAAACACATAACAAAGAAAAGAAAGGGAATGGAAGTGTAAAGGAGGAGTAAGTAGATGAATAAAAGAGAAAACAAAACAGAATAAAAAATTACTTGCTGTACAAGCAAAATTCCTTTCTTTATTTCATCTGTGCTCACTCCAGTCCAAGTGTAAGAGTTCTCAGAAGTTGATCTCTCACATTTAAGTGGGCTGTAAACTTTAACAGTAGAAAAAAACCAGTATAACGTCTCTTCTTTGTGAGGAGAAGTGTGAGAGATTAGTTCTGCAGCCTGGATACCTCTCCACACAGTGGCAGGTCCAAGCTGAGAGGTGTCCGTAGGTGGAGTAGGCAAAAGGGCCGACACCTTCCGTGCATGAAATCTGAGTAAATACACTTTCCCTTTTTTCAGTTTGAGAGGTTTCAAGGCCCCACTGATGTAGTGCCTCTGCTATGCAGTATCAGGAAGATGTTTATCTGTTATGGTTTCAGGACATGTGCAAATGATACATTCAGCTCCAAGTTTCAAGTCTGAGCAGGACTGGAAGTGGTATGTGGTCCTGAATGCTCACTGTGAGGCAGAGACGTCTGAGCTTTGTCTCTGTTCATCACTGAAGCCTGAGAGGAAGCTGAGCTGAGCTGGATTCCTCAAAGGTGAATGACTTTCATGTTTTACATAATACACATTTTCAACAGAAATGTCCTCGGGGTTGGATAGGCATCACCTTCCATGAAAAGCCCCTGGAAAAGTTGCTGTGGCTCAGCAAGGTAAGACCGTATTGGATACTGTCAGCATGTTAAAACCTCCTGATGTGGAGACAAGAAGGAGAATACTCTTGGCAAAGCTGTTGCTTGTTTCAGCTAAGGAACTTGGTAAACAAGGCTGAATAATCGCACCTCTGGAAAGGGATTTGAGATGAAAATATGAAGAGCATCATCAAAAGAGAAAAATGTTTATTTGCATGTGAAGAAATACATTCAGCTTTACCAAGACAGAGGTCTGGGCTGCATGGCACATTGTTTGAAGCCCTGTCAGGAAAGATTATGTGTTTCATAAAGTAATCATAACTAGCATCCTAATGGATTTAAACTGCCTCTTTCACTCCCACAATGGAAACTTCTTTTTTGATCAACCTGACTTGCCCTGGAATAACTCAACCCAGGGCTCTTGTGTTGCTCTGTCAGACATGCAACACACCCTTCAAGGAGCAAAACCTGCCCCTGCCTCCTACCTCCAAGAATGATTAAACAAAATTAACACACAGTTTTTAAGAGGGAGGACTGAATCAAAGCAACTCTTTGAAATATCTGCCAACTCAGACATCAGTTCTCCAAACAAATTACTCTAAATGAGTGAGTGTGAGGAGGCAGTGTGATAGCTGGGGCAACTTCCAAGCATGACGCTCATCAGAAATATAGTGCTGATGAAAATAAAGTCGACAGGGCACTGACATACCTGTATACCAAGGTTAAGGAGATTCAACCTGCTCCTCCCAAAAGTCCTGTCGTGCTTCCCCTCAGTGTCAGAAACATTTTTCTAATGGGTATGTCTGTTGCCATATTAATATTGCAGATTTAGCAAAGGGAAAAATAAATGCAAATTTGATATGGAAATTAGAGCCAGGCATAAGCTAATAATTCACTGTGATCCAGACATTATTGTTAATAGTAACGCATTGCACTTCTTATTCTATGATATGGAGCAAAAGCCTCCTTTTTTTTTTTTTTTTTCTCACTGAGCTTGCTGTAAGACCTGAAGAGCTGTGCTGCTTTTAAAAGTTAATTCTTGTCCTCACAAAATAGCTCATTAGATCTTGGGATCACAGCCCTTCCTGGTCATCCAGGAGCACAGACATCAACAGCTGTGCCACAGCCAAAGCGCCTGTGGGTGTCTGTGCACTGGCGTAGGGTTATTTGAAATCAGTTGGTTTACTGTGCAAAAAAAGCTCACAGTAGGCATCAAGAAGAGCTTTGGTAGTGGCACAGGCTGCTCAGGCTTGTTGGCTCAGCATCACTGCTGGATGACACAGAGCCACACTTCACATGTGACCCAGATAGTCAGCATTCCTGCCTCCTGTGCTGCAAAGTTGCACTGATCTCTCTGATGGAGGCAGAGGAAAGGTAATGTCTGCACAAATGAAATGGATAAACATGTATTTCTAAATTGCATTCTGTTGTATTCGTATTTCTGTATCCATATCTTCCTCATGTTCTGTTTGGCATGATTTTGGTGAAGTTTACTGTCCTCTCATGCCAACTTTTCAAATACATCCAATCAATTTAATAGTTCTGCAGAGGGATATCTAATGTACCTGCAGCTGCTTATAATAGATTTAAACTTTTCTGCAAGCTGCATTCTTTGGTGTCTGGCCAGAGGGTTTTACATCAGCTGCACACAGACTTTTGGAAGGCACCTGATGGGATTTTCTGCTGGAGAGCACCTGGGAAAGCAGAGTTCAACTCAGGAGAGAAATCATGCACATGGGGTTCAGCGTCCCCAGGCCAATTGTCTGACTAGGAATCTGCTTCATTTTTCATCTCTTCACACATCTGCGACAATTTTGATTTCAGTCTTAAAATTACCTTTCAGGTTTCTTCCTCTAAGGAGAAAATGGCTATATAACATAAAAAGATTTTGAACAAGAACACAAGGAAATGTTTCTGTTGTAATTTCCTCAGTCTGGTTGGGTTTTGTCTCGTGTTAAACAAGGGTAGAAAAAACCCACGTAGTTCAAACCCCTGATTTTAAGAGGGAGTTAGAGGTGCTCTCGCACAGGTTTTAAATACTGGGTTTGCCCTTGGAATGAATTTATTTTGTGGATATGCAAAAGACTTCATGGTCTTAAGTTTCATAGTGTTTAAAATGTGCTCCTGGTACACAAATGTCCTGAGCTTAGTGCTAACAGTCTGCAAATATAGATGAACTCCATGGATTAATACAGCTCACTGTTTTGAGGGCACGTGAGGAACTGTTTTTCTGGTTATGCACTTGGCATGTGGCACTTTAGGCCAGAAAATGGGTTTAGAGCTGCACAGTTTAGTTTTGAAAATGCAGATTGGGTCATTTGTATGTTTGACTGTTTGATTCATGCATACAACTGTATCAGCAATCCAGCATAAGCCTGTTTGAAATGTGTCCCTGGCAGTCAACTGGGCATTTCTAATCAAGCCTGACTCTGGAGCTACTTTCATACTCCAAACAGATTACACCATCACAAATCACTGGGTGCCATTTCCAAATGGTGTAATTGCTGAACAGCAGCTGGAGGCAATGCTGCCTGCTTCCTAATTTATAAAGACTGAAAATTCATTTGTTTAAATGAGAATTAGCTCTTTATCATCTGGAAAAACAAAGTATTATATGGCAATCTAAATATGTCAGAGAAGAAGTGTGTCAACACGAAGCAAGGCAGAAAATGCTAGAAATCTGAGAAGGCTTACATGCATTTTCAGTTTTGTACAGATTTTCCTCTGGGTCCTAGAACAAAACTGGGCCCTCTGCTTTGCCATCTATAAAATGTATATGATTTTATAATTTTATCTCCTTCTGAGTCTATTGAAAGATTTGTCCTTCAGTGTTTCCAAAATATTTTGAGATTCCTAGTGGAATGTGTTCCATCAAAGTAAAGTATGTATTAAAATTGCTCCCCTTTTAAAAACTGAGTTCTGACTTAAGAAGCAAGAGATTATCTTGCAAACAAAATGCAGCTAAAATGAAGAAATTAATATGTATGCTTTTCACAAGACCAAAAACCCAAGGGAATATTTTCTTTTGCTGGGTTTTTGGTTTTTTAAGGTTTTTGGGTTTTTCTAAGGTTCTCAGAAATCAGTCTACAGCCTACTCTGGATGAGCTAACTGCACTGGATGTAGATACAGCAGGGTGGATATTTGCCTGGTCAGTTTGGTATTTGACTTACCTGGAAGCCTGTTGGCCCAGATTAGTACATTCAGCTGACTTAAAGCAGCTCTTTGCAGGGCCAACTGAGCTATCTCTGCACAGCAATCCCACTGTGCTCTGCAAACTGATTTTGCATGGTGTCAGTGCAGTTCTGGAAGGAAGATCAAATTCATTGTCACTTTACCTTGGCTGCGTGTGCTCCAAACTGCCTTAGCTACTGCTGTTTCCTACGCATCAGTCTCGGGAAGGCTTATCAGCCCAGGTACAGCACAGTGCAGTGGGAGTATTGAATGTGGTTCTGCACCTAAATAAACAAGCCAGGCCAGAGCTCACTCTGTTGGGTCTGTAATACAGACACACTCCACCGTTGCTGCTGGAAACAGTCTGTATCTGCCAGGGTTACTGGCTCCTCACCATCTGTGCTGGACTGGTGCTCTCTTGGGGCCATGCTCTCTGATGTCTTCCCCTGCCCTGTACAGCTGGGATGTACTATCCCTGGACACTGGCTAGCAGAGAGCAGACACCATTGTCTGAAATCACAGAGGATCGAATTCTCAGCCGCCATAAACAAAGACGGCACCTTTAACACCAGGTCAGAGTCCAACAGTTTGCAGCAAACAGGGACTAGCACAATGCCTAGATGACACAAGACCATCAGTAAATTTTCACTGGTCCTAGAAAGAAAGAAAGGGTAAGAAAGAGATAAGCTGGTTATTCATTTTCTCATTGGTAATGGCTCACTACGCTGGAAAAGAGAGAAAAGCTGCCATGCCACGGGCAACTTTAAAATAATTTATAGATAAGTGGCTGGGAAATTCATCATGCCATAGGTCTTGGTTAACTTGGCAGCATTACAAGTTTATCTTTCCACACACAGTTTTTTTTTGATGGGCTCACAGACAGGCTATAGTGACCCAGTGCTTGTCCTCCCAGCTGCCAGACTTTGTTAGATATTCAGGTGCTAGTCTTGACAGGGGACCAGGGCTGGAGGAACAGACAGCTCCTTTGTCTCCTGGAGATACTGCCCCCCAAGCATCAAACCCTGTTTTTCATCTGAAAGGCAACTCACTCCTTCCTTCTAAAAATGTTTTTAACTGTAATTGCAGGTATGGTTACAAACTTGGAGGCAGGTTCAACAATAGATTTGGACTCCTTTGCAGTCCTTCAGCATGTCAACAGAAGGGTAGACCAAGTTGATTTATCCAGAGGAGTCAGGATAACATCTTCCCTAGTTGAATTATAGAGAATGTGGTCCACTAGTTTTCATCCACTAGATGGTCCTGGGTCTCCTTCAAAGCTTCCCAAGGGATATTTGTCAGGGAAGTTGCACAGAAAGGAGAAACTCAGTCAAGTTAAGAAGGAGGAAGACAAGGAACAACAAGAAACATCCAGTCCCAAAATTCAGCTTGCAAGCAAAATGGAAGTTAAAAACAAAACTGTCTGTAAGATGTTTGGTGCCAAGAGGGCAGTTAGGAAAAGAATTCATCACCCCACAAGCAGCTAGTCTGCAGTAGAGAGCACCAAAAATGAAGCAAGCAATTAAAATATCTAGCAGTATTCTCCAATTGGGATCTGAGGACAAATAGAACCATCATAGAAAAGAAGATGTACTTGGATTTAAAAAGAGTGGGATTAGCAAAATTATCTGCTTTGAGATTGTGTAGTCCTGACAATATTTGCCTCTTAACGCTCAGAATGCTAGCGAAGGCTGTATTTCCCCAGCACCTTAGTCTAGCTTTGAAGCTGCCCAGTGGGAGAATCTCTTGCATACTCATCCTTATCTCTGCACCCTGTACAGCCTTTCCTTAGATACATTCTACAAACTGGTGACGTACCTTAGATTGAAATGATCCTTCAAAGATGGAGAGGAAGAGTATTATTTTCTAACTGACAAAATTGTAGTACAAAACTTCTACTTACAAAGATGAGGATCGGGCAAGTGGTGGTTTCAGGGAAAGAAAAAGTGATGAAGAGAAAAAATGGAGAAAGATAGGAAGGCACTAGATGCAGTGGTGGTGGGAGGCAGGAATTTCTCACACCAGTTTCTGCCAAACCTGACACAGGAAGGTGCAAGGGGGCTTCAGAGGAATGAACATTATCATTGAAAAGTTGTAGTGGACAGAATTGGTTGCCAAAACTGGAAAGCAGCAAAATTATTCTGTACAATTAAAAGATGAAAGAAAGGCTGCATTAGCTATAGATCTACCAGTTCAAATTTACCTTATCGAGAAAAAGGAGAAACAAACTACCTATAAGCACAAAGAAGACCGAACTGATGTGCATTTCTCAAGAATTAAGCAAGCCCAAGTGACTCTATTTTTTCCCAGACAGCATCAAAAGCCTGATGAAAAGGAGAAAAGCAAATTATTATCAGATAACATGAGTGCAGTAGGGGTTTTGACCATGTATTTCCCCTGACATTTTAAAAAGCAACTATAGTAAAAATTTCTTGGAGAAACTGGAAGGTTGCTGCTTGAATTATTGAAAATCCACTCTCAAGAAATAATTATCAGAGGCATAATGTCAAGCCAGAAAAGCATATCAAATGAGAGCCCATAGGTTTGTCCAAGGGCCAGGGCACATCAGTATTTTCTACAGTGCTTGAGAGGCTGTAAAAAAAGAAAAGATATAGAAATAGGTAGCTGGTACAGGGGCAGAAGGACCTGCAAGCACTTTGAAGGGAAGCCTTGGACTTCCATATAAGCATGACAAATGGGAGGAATGGTCAGGAAAAGTAGGAAGCAATTCTATAAGAACTGTAAAGTCAGGTGAGGATGCGTCAGCAATGGTTTACGCAGAGATGAGTTGACTTGGGTCTACAGAGATGTCTAGGTGATATACCAGTGTCCTGCATGGATTCTTCTTTTCAGTAAGAAGATAGAATGGAGACAACAAAGGAAATGGAAAAGCAATATGCAAAATTCAATTCTTGCCTGAGCTGTGTTTGATCCTAGCAACTACAGTCAATCTCCCTTAGTACACCTAGTAATATTGCCTAAATAGAGTAAATTTCAAGAGAGACAGTGAAGTGTATCCTGCCCCGTTTGAAAATCACTTGATTTTTGCCATGTAAATCAATGCAAAATTTGGCCCAGAGTATTTAGCATGGATTAACTCCAACTGCAACAGCCAGCAGGCAATCCAAGCATAGAGAAAGAACAAAAGGTACAATAGTTTTGCTCAACATTTTCCAGTAAAACATGAAGGAATTAGGAAATAATTAAAGTAAGTTTGTGTAAAGGGCAGTGCTCTTTTCTGGACTAATACTATACCTTAAAAATAGATTGGGTAAGTAAAGAAAAAAATTGACCAAGCTTTCTCCCCTGCTGCACCTACAATGTATAAAGGATGATTTTCATGATTATTCATGGTGGAAGGATGCAGACTTGCACAACTGAGATTGAGAGGAGGAGGAGGGTATGCCAGGTGCTTTACAGACCCTTTCTTGGGATGGTCCTGCCTTTAACTTATTGCAGTCAATGCAGAAGACAGAGACAAGCTGACAGGTATGAAAATCAGCCTGACTGAGGGCAAGGCTTGAAACATTAGCCAGGTCTGTAGACCCTTTGTCTATTGCTTCACCTGTTGATGGATCACTTTGGACAAACGGAAGCCTAGATTGCCATTTAATTCAGTGCACACTTGGTACATAGGTGTCTGCAGCACTGAAAACTCTGCTAACTGCTGGTACAGAATAAGAATAATCACAGAAAGACCCACAAAATTATCATACTGGAATAACACATCTCCACTCACAAAATAATGGGATACAGCTCACACACCATTGTAGCAGGCTTACTGGTTCGACTTGCAGATGCTTTCTGATACCCTGCATTTTCCTAGCTTAATTCTAGCTTGTAGAATTAAAGGCAACATAACAAATTACACTGTCAAAGCTGACTGAGAAGAAATGAATCTTTCCACTACCATTCAGTTTGTACAGAATAAATAATGTGATATTTCTCAGTCCATTGCACAGGGAACAGACAATGCTAACTGATTGCTTCTCCCTAATTGAGAAGAAATAGCCAGTTAATGTGGCTGGGAGGGAAATGGAGAGGTCTGGCCTTTCCAGGACTGCAGATGAAAGTCTCTGAAAACTCTTACACTTGGCAAAGTGTCAGAAAGCATTGTCTTTTGAGTGTAGGAAAAAGGGGGCATTTCTAAGCGGACCTTACAATTTTATATGTTATTCTGATTGACTACAGCAAAGAAGAGCAGCCTAGGTGTCAAAGCAGACCAGTTAATCACTGGGGTTAATTAGTCCCCTGCAGTCATGAATGGCCACAGGGGCCACATTACTCATCTCATTTCACTGAGAAAGGAATCGAGCACATCATTTGCAGTGGAATAAGTGTGTTTTGTATTTTCCTTCACCACTGACTGTAATAGAAGATTAAAATACAGCCTGGCTACAAATGTCCATGGGACTGGAAGTATTGGCTGCCTGGAGTGGGCTGTTGGTATTCTGCCTGCTAAATATCTGCTCCTCTCCCAATTGCTGTTAGCTATGACTGCTTTCAAAACGGTTTTATTTCTTAGGGTCCAATTAAAGTAGCTTTCTGTGCTGCCCCCTTCTCCCATTGATGTTGGGAGGCAGGAGCCAGGAGAGCTGTGGATGCTGCTGCCCTACTCCTTGCTGCTGGATTGGCATCTCTGGGAAAGATGTCCAGAAGGAAGTCCAGGAGCTGTGCTATCCAAACAGCTTCTCATATAGGCATGAGAACAGGCTTTCTGCTTATGATAGACAGCCACTGCACAGCTCTTCTACCTTTGAGGTGAGGACCATATACCACATCTCTGATGCTACTTTTATACCGTGGCTTGCTGCAGAGTAAACAAATGATGGTCCGAGATTAAAGGCGTGTCTTGCTGGACACATGTAGCTTTGTAAGAGACATGACATTGCCAGGCTGTTGTTTCACAGTTCTTTGGAATTAGAGTTCTGTGATAGAAATGAGATCTACAGCCTTTATTTTCCCAAGGTTTACCAAGTTAGGGAAGTAACAAGTCCAGGATATTAGCTCTATGGTCCTGTAATTTCAAGAAATAAGAGATAAGGACAATAAGTCTGAAATATAAATTTGTTATTTCAGTGAACTGGATTATTAATGAAAATGAAAGTTGGTAGAATTTAGGAAGATCTTTTAGCTATTGATAGGCACAAATGTCTGTGGAAAGGGTTATTAACAATGTACAATGTGGGTGTATTGGAGACAGAAATATGGAATAAATCCTGTACTGATATTGTGCTGCTCTGTGGAGTTCTCTATCTCAGTGTGCTCAGTGCTTGGGTTCCCACAGCAAGTGAGAGCACTTTAAAAGCCATTCATATTGGGAGGAATGTGCACCTGTAGGTATCAGTCACTGCTGCACCCTGTCATCATGTTCCTGGGGTTTGTCCTTTGCTGAGCTGCAAAGCCGAAGATGGGAGAAGGAGGCTCTCAGTTCACCTTGTGCTGTCAGAACTCAGGCTAATCTGATCCTTATATTAAAAATAACTTGTGGTTATCTCCAGCTTGTGCCTGCCATCTCAAGGGGCTGTTTTGGAGGAGGGCTTTGAGTCCACCAGCAGGGCTGAAGCCAAAACTCTACTTCCCTGTGGTACACTGTCAATGTTTGCCATGGGAGCGATTTAATGCCTGGCAAATGTTAGGGCTTTCAACAGATAGAAATACAAACATGGCCTTCACAGCAAGATAACTACCGTCAAAGAACATGGATCATATAAACATGAATCATATAAACCTAACCTGTCAGGCTTTGGCTATTTTACTCCTTGCATGTTTTCTGAAGATATACACTGAAGGACATACATTAAGTAGGGTTCATGGTGCATGATCTGCACTGCCATGGTGTGCATCTGCCTGGCCTATACCAGCCCACTGTGTACCACTGGGCACAGTGGTGTGAATTGGTACCGTGCCAGTAACAGGTGCTCAGCACTGGTGGAAATGTGCCCATCTGAAATAAATTCCTTGACTTTAATGCATGTACTGATAAATGACTATTTTGCCTGTCTCTGGCAGAGGGGAATGATGTCATTCCCATGTCAGCTTTTAATATCACTATATTATGTCTGACTTTTATTGTGTCTGTAATCCACTAATCTCTCTTCAGCCTTCCACTCCTCTCTCTAAATCTATGATATTCTAGTAGGTTATGGACTGCCCACCTGTTGCCTGTAACCATCTTTTCAAAATGAGGTCCTGCCTCAGGGGGCATTTCTGTGCACTGTAGGGCAAGTATGAGCTGTGATGGAGTGTGATGAGTAATGAGACTGCTTGATGACAGCTTCCACTGGCCAGGACCTTCGGCTGAGCCCTTCTGGGTACCTTAGGGAAACCTGACTGACTGGTTCTGCCAACATCTGCACTCTGGTAAAAAGCCTTTTTGGCAAAAACATTGTTTTTTATTTTATTCACAAATAAAAAACAATTTTTTTGTTTTTTTGTTTTTTTTTGTTTTTTGTTTTTGTTTTTGTAAAAAAGATATTTTTTATCTTGAAAAATATGCCATGAAAGCATCTGGTTTTTTAAATGAAAAATAATATATTTAAAAGAAAAAAAGAAATTTAATTTGAAACTATTTGTATGTTGTTGTGGCTTCTCATATTCCAGCCAGATGTAAGGCTTTGTATTGCTATTTTTGATTTCTGTATTACTAAGTGATATCAGAATTACTAATCCAATATTCTATTAGGATGTAATAAGTAAGTCAAAATAACTGGATAATTTACTGCTGACTTCAATTATTTAAATTATTATCATCAGCTGTTCCTTTACATGGATTAAAACAACTTGCTTTACATAACATAGTGTTTTCCAATACATAGAGAGAACATGAGAATTCTATGAGAACTTGACTAATAAAATAAGAATGGCTTATCTGCATTCTTTCTTTACAAGGCTTTTTAGCTATAACAAGAATGAAACATTTAATATAGAAAATTAAATAAAACATTCCACCCAGAACTAATCAGAAGTTATCCATAAAGACTTTTTTTTTTTAAAGTCTTGCACATTAATAAACCATACCCATTTTATAGAACATATAAAAATTTCATTAGAAGGTTAAAAAGTATATATGTCTATATATGTTTTTCAAAAGAAAAATTTCAATTTGAAATAATTTCAAGTCTTTCAGAGACACTCTTGCATTGAACAGACTATTTTTAAAGCTTTCTCTTCCAGGGGAACTTTTCAAATTATCCGCAGTTACTCCAAGGCAGAGTAAGGTCCCAGGGCTCCCTGCAATGCCGAGCTCTGGGGCTCTGAAGCATGCCCATGCATGACCATGGATGCAGAGCTCAGCATCAAGAGCTGTGACCTGCACTTTCCCCTGGCAGTGAGGATGTCCACTGGACAGAAGGAAGCCTTGATGGGAGCTCCCTATTTGTGCTGCTTGGCCCTGGGGGGCTCAGTACCTTTGCTGCTGTCCTTGCAGTTCATCAGTGGCTGATGGCCAGCTGGATAGAGGTGTCCCTGCCACAAAAACACTGCTGGCCACTCTTCCCTGTGCAAACCCCAGCTTGTGGCAGCTGTGAGATTTCCAGTGTGTGTTTGCACTCTGGGTCTTTCCCAGTGCCAAATAGGATCAGCGCCCAGAATTTATTTTCTAGCATTTCAAGCTGAACATCACCATAAACAGCTAAATTAGAGAATGAGGAGGGCTCAGCAGGTACACCAAGGGAGCATTAAAGGAATTTGGCAGGCCTCTCGGGTGTATTTTGATAATAAGCACAAAATGCAGATGAAAGCTAAATAGAAAGAGAATTCTGAACACCTGCTCTTGGCAGGAAAAACAGACCCAACAAAAACACAGATGCAATTCATACCCATCTTCAAGAGTCTGTTCTCTTTAGAAAACCTACAAAATATAAAAAAATTTATTGAGTCAGTTCAGGAAGGTAACATTTGAAGTATGGTCCCTCTTCTCCAAAATTAAACTGCTTAATAATTGATTAGAAAAAAATACAGTGGACACCTTTGAGAAGTTCAGTTCACTTTCAGCCACAACTAAGGATGATATTATTTTGGCTCAACACTGGACTTGTATATACATGTGAGAGTGTGTGCTTGTTTATGTGGTTTCAAAATAGACATAGAAGGGAACACGCGGCTTTCAGGCTTAAAATGCATTAGAGGCCCTATGTGCACAAAACACCATGAAAATATAAACAATATTGGTCAGACCTAAGTAATATAACAAACGGGAAAGGAGAAAACAAAGTTGGTCATGAAGTCGAGTTCAGAACACTCCACAGGACAGGTCACTTAAGAAAAGGTTTGAAGCGATGCTAGGTCAAACTTCATGGCCTTCAACCCATCTGGGAAGGATGCTCTAGGAAACAGGCATGGAAAGCAAAGATAAATTATGTAGTAATACTTTTTGTTAAAAGAAAGAAAAGAGAAAATATCAACAAGCTCTCATCTTTTACAAGGCATTAGATGTCTTAAGGACAAGTCCAAACTCTAGAAAAATAATGGCTGAAGCCATCTTTTATCAAAACGTGTTCATTTTCTATGAAGTAGCTAATCGTTTAGTGACTGTCTGTGCTGATGAAGAAGCAATCATGGTTTTGATATAAAATTACAAGAAACTCACACTCAATGGTTTGAAACAGGCTCTCTCATGACCATACAATTCAACCAAAATGTATTGAGTACACCCCAGACTTAACCAAAAGGCTTCTAATTCAGATGTAGTTTCTTCAACTAATGTATTTTCCACTGCCATTTAATTTTCACTATTCTTTTAGTGAGCAATCTAACAAAAAGGTATACTGTGAAAAACCTAGAAAATCTTCAAAGCAACAAGAGCTGTAGGCTCACCTGTTTGTGAATCCCAGGACGACAGCTTCTTTGTCCTGTCTCCTCTGCAAATCACAAGCACCAGTTCTCCCCGTGCAGAAACACTAAGCTTTTCTCAGGAACATCATCTTCTCATCCCTCCAGTTTTGTCTGATGCCTCCTTTTTGCTCTAACTAAACTTTTTGCACCCTAACTAAAGCCCATGGTAACGCCCTGTCAGGACAGGCAAAAAGCTTCACATAACTGCAACTGACTCCAATATTGGCCAGTAAGTGCAGTGTAAGGATGCACACCAGTGATGGGAGAGGAGAGCGGTACAGCCTCCCCACTATATGCTCTGTCATCTTCTCTCTGTCACCAGTAGCTCCAGCCAGTCTTGTTGAGTGTACTTTCATCGTGGTGAACTTCCTTCTTTGTCTTCTTCTAACTGCTTTTAACATCTGAAACATCCTGTGTCAATTGCTCTATACGCAAAATTAAACTCAACAAGGAGACATGTTATCCACATTTCTTCTTGGAGGAACAAGAAGGAGTGCTTGAGTATTTCCCAGCTTCAAAAATAAATTCACAAAATCCCAAACTATGGGATGTTTATCTCCCAAGCAGCTTTTCCAGGTGGAGATGGGATTTGCAAGTAAAGCTTCCCTGAAAAGTTGCAGGCATGCCTACTATAACGGTATCATTGTGGATATTCAATCTGCCGTAATCAGATGGATTTTTCGAGTTTAAGCTCACTATCCTACCTTAGATGACACAGAAGATTTTGTGTGCTCTGCCTTTTCATGTGAAGTTCTTAATACACAGTATTGCAGTATAGTGAAAAGCAAATCTTAACACACATTAACCTGCTGACCACTGTGAACCAGTTTGTATATTCCTCATGATTATAAATAACACTGAAACTGAAAGCAGAAAAATCAAACTAATAACATGTGAAAGCTTTGCAGAGATACAAAGGGCAAAAGGGCTTATGAGGTCTAATTTTTTTGAGTAGTCTGTGTTGTTTTGAAAAAGTCCTGAGAAAATGGTTCAGCAGAGTTTTCTGAGGAAACAGGCCACCAGAAGAGGTGTCTTGTTCAGTCTTTTACGATTTATATCTGCCTCACTCTGCTCTTCACTAAATCCAGTTAAACAAATATAAAATGGACAGATGAAGACATTAAGTTAAATTCGGCTACAAGATTGGGTGAGTTGTCTGCAGGCAAGAGGTTAATGTCAGTGCTGTTCTTAGGAAAGACTGACTCTTAAAATATCATATCTGAATGTATGGTCTTCTCAAGCTACAAAAATCTGTCAGGCCCATTGCCAGGAAGAATTGGGTTGCACATGCTGCAGCTTTGTTTCCTTGGTGCTTCAGCAGGATGATCTGCACACATACACATTTAAAAATCCAGGACAGCCTTTTTTTGGCAGTGGGTGCCAGGGCATTTTCCCCCAGCAATGTACACCCTCTGGATGAATATATTGTATTCCATGGAGTCAAACATCGAGGAGGAAAATTCCTGATTAATAAGAGCCACAGCTTGCTCTCCTGTCTCCTGTGCACAGCAACCTGCAAAGGTGTTCCACCTAAGTGTTTGTTCTGCAAGATTCCAAACCCACTGCATTCTCTGTGTAAGTTATTTTTGCATGATTTGAAGACTAAAGTCTTGGTATCTTCAGGAAGCTGTCTGAGGTACCTGATACAACAACATCTACCCTGGGTTCCTCTGCATCGAGGAGAGAGCAGACCTACAAGATGCTGATTAGCATCTTATTTGCAAAAGTCATCTCAGACAAGGAAAAATGTGTGTGTGTTTCTGTGGGATTGCAAAGAGGTGTATCCAAGTGTATTTACATCCTTACAGTTTTACAGAATAATTTGACGCTGTCTGAAAATGAAGGCTAAAGTATTTAAAAGCAAAAAGAATAATCTATGGAAGGGAATAATACAGTGTCCTGCTAAAAATGTTATATGTCTGGTCTGGGAATACTTACATTTTAAGTGGGCTATAAATGAATACTTAACCACTTTAGCGCTGTGAAGTGATGGCCCTCACGTGGCCTTGGGACATGTGCATGGTCTTCTTTAGCTGCCACTCCACTGAAAATAATGGGAGCGTGCATAGCAGAGCCAGCCTGGAGCGCAGAATTGCCTCCAGGAACTTCCAGACTGTCCTCTGCCTGATATAATGCACTGATGACTTCAAAACACTGCAATTCTGCTATCCTAGATGCAATAAATTCTATTTATAAATTCCAAATCAAAAGCACATGTAAGCTGAGCCCCACATTTTAATATCTGGAATAGTACTGCTGTTGCTATACAAACTATAAACTATTTTGTAAGAAAGAGAGAAATATAGGTCACTTAGTATGTAAATGATTTTAGGGTAGTAAGGTTGTGTGGCATTAAAAAAATTATCTAATATAAAATTTTAACAAACAAAAGTGCAAAGTTTAGCTAGCACAGTTCATGATATTTCTTACTGGAACTATTTGGACAGTCCCTGCACATTTGTTTTGCCCTTGTGAGCATTACTAATTTTAGCATGAATGATCATTCATCTAAGAGTTCATGCCTGAAATGGAATGATTCACCATTTGTACCATTTGTTATTCTCTTCCAATAAATGTTTGCCACCCAGACACAGGAGGGAAAGCACAGAGTGACTATGCAGCTCCCCACACAGCACAAATAGTAACAAGAAGCATTGAGCCACTTTTGGAGATGAACTAAATCAGTCCAAGGTAATATTAGACATAAATCCCTCTTCATTCCTTTCATACTCCACCAGAGAAACAATCATTCCCAACTCAGCACAGTTCAGTTCTTCACGACAGAGCCTTAGCTCCACTGCTGATCTTACAGGAGCTGGTGACAGGGTAAGACATCGATCAGCCTCTCCCTCACCAGACTGTGAGGGAGCAGAGCCTGGAGGAGGCACGTCAGGCTGTCCTGCCTGTGTTCCAGGGTCCCTGTACTTCCCTTAACTGGTCAGGTGCCATTGGTATTGGCTTGCATCTTCCACCCAACACCAAAGGAAAACCAGGAATTTTAGACATAGAAAAATATTAAAACCAAATCAGGGATTTTAATGAAGGTCCAGGTGGGCATAATCAAGACTGAGTGTGTGCCTGGGTGAACTAAAACAAAGCACCACAGCCAGGTCTTTGTGTTCACCAGCAGTGATTCAGCACTGTTTTCCATCAGTGGGTACCTGGGGTGACACCTATCTCTCTATCCTTTCAGCAAATCTGACAGTGACAGTGTCCCATTATCACGAGACGATTCAGAAATCTGGATTCACAGTATCCTGTTTAATGTCTTATATTACTGATTAGCTTCACCACTACAAGAGCAAGAGCAAAGTAGGGGTCAGTCTGCTGCCATCAAACTGGAGCAGTTGTTTATAACACACATAGCTCTGATCAAATCAGCTGAGCTCTAGTTCCTAGAACATTTGGCATGAAAGACATTTTCTGTATCTGATTTATCAAGTGCACCTTTCCAGCATAAAATAATCTGTCTGGACCCTGTTGAGCAAACTGTACGTGCATGTCTAGTACAGACCAGGGTAGTATAGCCAAAAAAGTCCAAAGAAAAGTGTAAAAAATTCACAGGGGAAAAAATATTCTGGATTTTAAAGTCCCTAAGTTTTAAGAAAAGGTGTATTTGTGTGTTGAATGAGAAATAAACAACAGCAGAAATTAATTAATCAGAATTTAAGTGCAGTATTGGAGTAATTGTTAATTCTGCTACCTAAAAAAATGCCACCTGTAATTCAAGGTGAATGAAGGAAGGCAAGATATATCTCACTCTCTGGTTGACAGTGCAGCAGTCCAGTCCCCTGTTCTTGGCTGGAACCCTCTACGCCATGTAAATAATGACACACTCAAATGGCCTTCGTGACTGAAGCTTTAAAACTGTGTTGCTTTCAGCACAGGTAGTTCTGCTCCTTTAGAGCTGTGGTTGGGGTTGAAAATCTACCAATTTTCAAGTTCCTCTGCTGCTGTATGAGGCTGCTGCATAAGTGCTTCCTTGTGGCACTACTGCCAAGCGGGTGGGTGATGCTCAGGTATCGTGCTCCTACACTGAGTATCAGCACACAACCACCTGGTTACTCCCTACTTCTCTGCTGTGCAGCAGTATGCTGCCTTCCCTCTCCTTCTGCTTCATGTCCATGAAAAAGGGGTCTGAAAAAACATTTCTCTTTTATATTAAGGTGAAGTGAATATCCCATGATTGGTCTTAAGGCACTATGCAAAGGGCAGAAAGCATCAAAAAAACTGTGCTAACTAAATTTTGATAGCTTGGGGCTTTACTTTGTTAGAGATTTCCTAGGCTTGTAAGCACATCTTACTTCCACATGCTGATCAGTTCTGCTCAGCCAATTTCTCTCCTTGGTGTTTTCATCTTAGTTTTTTGGTTAATGGTTGACTTACACCGGCTTTGATTAATTTGTGGGCTAATCATTAACTTTCCCTGATGAATGTATATTTCTGCTAACTATCCCCCCTCATTTTTTTCAACACTATGTATTTCTAATTACATCTCCTGCCAAAGGTGACCTGAATTTGTGTGTTCTGGCTCGGAAAGAGCAGTTCAGAGCACGGTGGATTACTGCACAGCACACACTGCTCAGCATTTCCATCACTGCATTAGTGCTTTTCCTTTGCATTTGTAAATTTGAAACCAGTAAGATTTTTTCCATGTTTCAGTGCCTTACATAAAGCATGTTTCAGTGCCTTAGTGGGAGCCACCTCATTCCAAAATGAAGACAGCAAGTAACAGGTTCAATCATTTGAAAAAGAGCAATTTGTTGAAGAGAGACGAGCACTCACATTACTTTTGGTCCATCTTTACTGCTTCCAGAAGGCAACACTCCTAAGAAAGTTTTCATGACCAGGTATTCAGCTTTTCCAGCTGTTGAAATATTTTTGGAAGGACCATCATTCAAGATAAAACTGTCACTGGGGATATGCGCTGACCTTTGCAGGAAGAGGGTGGTTTGGTTCAAGCACTTGGCCCTTCCAGCCAGAAGGTTGCTATGAGGTGCGTTCTGTGACATCTCTAATTGGACCTCATTACTCAGTCTAATGGCCCCACTCAAGTCTGGGTTATTATCCTGGAGTGCAGGACAGCAGAATCAGAGCCTAGCAAGGCATGGTATTTTGAACCCTGGGAAATCAGCAACTAATTTATCTGCTGATCATTACCATGTCATTAACATCACCACTTCCTAACAAATCAATTGTGATGGCCTGGCTGGCATCAAGAAGCACCTTACACCACAAATGTATTGCCAGAGGTCTCTGAGCTGCAAAGCCAAAATCCCAGTCCATCAGGATGGTGTTCTCATCACAGCTTGTGAATGGAGGGAAAGCCTGTTCTGGGAGTCCCCTTCACTGCCTCAACACAGGCATTCAGAACTGCCTGAAATCTCTTGTATTGCTGCTCCAGGAGTAGTGGGGGGTCTCCTAAAAGACCTGCCAACCCCATGCAGGTGTTCTAGGTGCTTTAAAGCCTCTTGCCTGGCACCTTGCACTTGTGTAGGGGCAGCTGAGCCTGCTTCTGGTGGGCAGCCAGCTGGACATGGCTAGCTGTGGGCTAGTGGAAGGATTCCGATACCTGAGCAGAGGTTTCTAGTTCTGCTATATAAGCCCTGGTCCCCACATGGCAGAGGGCACAGACCTTGAAGGTCCCCTGTCACAGGTACTGGCCCCATTGGGAGGTCATCGCATCCTGTGTATTCTAGATGACAACTTCTTCCTGCAGGCAACCAAACTGTCCATCTCTGCCAGCTGGAAAGACAGCTTGGACATACAGTGCTCAGACAGGCTCCTTCAGACTCACAATACAGGCAGGTTCCATGATTTGGAGTCAAACTGAGGTACTGGTTTTCCAGAGGCAAGTTCTATTAAATGCTTTCAAACACTAATGCCTTAGGTCTGCTTCTCAGACTGAGCCAAGTCAGCATGAGACAGAGGAGGTTCTGCAAGGAGCTGTGACTTAAGACATTTAGTTAGCCATTGTTAAATATATCAGTACATTCACCTGTCTGACTATAAAATCATTAACTATTTTATTGTTCTTTGGTTTGTTTTTTTTTTCTTTTTTTTTTGGGGGGGAGGGGAAGTAATAGGCATTTTTTGCAGTTAGAAGCAATCACAAATTAGATTTACACTGAAATAAGATACTGGTAATTGATTAAAATCATAACTGTTTTTAACTATTCATTCCTTCCACTGTAATACTAAAGTGAAGGTAACCATCCAGCCCAATTAGATTAAGCTCTCACAATCAGCATAAATTGGCCTAAGCAGATGCTGACCCCAAAAGACCTGATTCTAGCTACTTGTGCCCCTTTGTTCCAGCAGCAGTGTCCCTGCATTTGTGGGATGAGCTGAGTCAGGAAATTATGAGAAAAGGAGTTTTGCTGGGTTTTATACCTGGTTAGTTCTCGCCACATGTGGCTTAGCCAGGCATTTCACAGAATTTAATGCTGGCACATGAGACATAGGAACAAGTGAATATGGGTCAGCTTAAATCTATTATGAAATCACAATCTGGAAAAACATCTAACAAATTTTGAATTTAAGCTCTGAGGCAATAAATACATCTTGCAAAACTTGGAGTAGGTGAAAACTATTAATAGCTTAAATGCTAAAGCCTTTGTTTTCTCTGCAAAACAGCAGTGACTGATCAGCACTCACTCTTGCGTGCTGATCTCGCAAGTCTAACAGTCTTTTCCCCGCTGCTGAGTGAGTCCCAGATGGTTCATAGAGCTATTTGTCCTACATACTTATAAGGATCCATTATCCAGATAGCTGACTCGTGCAGCAAAAGATTTTCCAAGCCAGAATATTTCCTCTCAGTGCTCTGTGCTATGGTTTTCAGGCATGCACGCAATATTTTAATTTATATATTTATTATTTAATACAGAATCATTCCTTTGAAAAAGACTCCATTGAAAAAAAAAAAAGCATATTTAATGCTGCAATCAGAACATCGTGAGGATTGAGATCATTCCACTGCCACAGGGCCAGAAATTTTGCAGCTGAGATTGTCATAAACCATGCACCTGCATAGCTTACTTTTGGATGTTCGTGCCAGTGATGCTAATCTTGCAGATCTGAAAAGCAGCCTGCAGACTCAATGAAAAAAGGCAGGAGTGCCAGGGAGAGGCTGCGGGGAAAGCTTATGCTTGTGCTTGTGGAAAAAGTAGAGCTTTATTATTTTGCAAGTAGTCCAGCAGTTTATCTAGTTGATAGTTTTGTCTTTCAGATGTTTTTTTGGAAAGACCAGTGGAAACCATAGGGTGAGTTTTGTTAAGGCAGGAGCAACTGCCCTCTTTAAGAAATACTCCTGCAGAGTCACGAGTCGCCAGTTTCACCTCCCAGTGTGGTGGTGGGTAGAAGCTGTAACTGTGGTGCAGGATGGCAGCAAGGCCAGAAATGTCCTCCTCCAGCAAGACAGCTCACCTCACCTCATGTCACCTCACCTCCTGTCAATCTAAGCTAGCAGGCAGGCCGAGCTGCCCTACACAGAGCAGTGTCTCCTTGCAGACCTCTCTTTGCACTCCACATGCGCAGAGCAAAGGCAGGTGCCTGTCGGCTGCTTACACAGCTCCCCTCCAAGGGCTCCCCATTCTTAAACTCTGCCTTAGATTTTATATTCTTATACTGGTTCATGGGCACTTTGAATCTGGGAGGGATCTGCAAAGGAAAGGTAGCTCATGCACCCGCATCGCTTTTCACCCGGGGTTACATTACATGGATGGGTACAAATCCAGACAGAGCATCTCTGCCTGCCAGCACAGGACTGGATGACCCCCACAGGGAACAGCCCCAATGTGCACTAAAGCAGCTTTACAGCACCTTTTCTGCAACTGGCTCACACATCTGGCCTGGCTGGACAAGGGCTGTAACCAACACATCTGTGGAACGCAAGCTCCATGGCACGGGCATCGTATTTTTCCCCAGTGCATGGAGAGAACCTGGAGGAAAGCATGTGTGTTGCGGTAGCATAAAATGTAGTAAACAATCTCCATATATAATAAATAAGGTGGCATTGCTGAAATTAGGGCTGGTTGCTGTTCCTTGCAAAGCTGTTTTCACCTTGGCAAAGGGGAGCTCAGCCATTCTTTGGAAAGGTAACACAGTTGCTTTTCACTGTCTGAATCAGAGAAACCTGCATCACCCTGTGCAAATGTTTATAAACAGGCACCATGACCCCTCTTCATGTGCATAAGTTGTGGGCCCAACCAATAGAAGAATATTATAAGGAAAAGATGTTAACTGCAGCAGGTGCAGCAGCTGTTTAACAATGGATTTTTCTTCTCCTTTTCTGAGCATATTCATTTTTTGCTGAACTTTATACTGGCTCTCAGAATACTGGTAGGTTTTCTGTCTTGTCAGGCCTTTGAATTATACAGAAATTCTGAACTCCCTCTCAAATCCATTTAAACTCCCTATTAGACAGTATTTCTGCTTAGACTATGTTTGGGGTTTTTTTAAAAAGATATAAGGAAACAGAAAAACAACAATAGAAATCAAAAATTTGCTTTGCCATGGCCCCAACAGCTTCACAGTCACTTATCGCCTGCCTTTGTGAATCAGCTTACAGTCCAACAAAACAAGTTTCTTTAAAATATCCTTTTATTACTTCACAAGGTATTAGCCTTTTGCCATTGCAGGCTCAAAACAAGCCAGCAATGTTTTCCTGGAACTGCTTGGACTCCATCCCCTCTTCTACTTCCAAAATAGAGTCTTCTTTTAAAAAACATTGTGGTGGTTCAGACTGCAGCACTACTGGACAAACAGATAGAGAAAAGAGGACAAGCAGGTGAACAAAAATGGGGGTAGCAGAGGGGCATAATCTAGTTATTAAAGTGAAAGGAAGACGTGCCCATAGGCAAAGAGAAGGAGTAGCCCTTCAGAAAATACTTTACTGATAGTGTTGGTGTGCACAAAATGCACCTCGAATGAGACATGCTTCTGGCGAGAAGACACCAAGACAATCCTAGACTATCAAGTACTTTCTTACCATCAGCAGAAGAAGTGAATGAATAGCAGTAGTGACCCCCTTTGTAACACACTCAGATGGTTCACTGGGACCTGGTCCTGCTGAAGGAGGGCGACAGCTACTCAAAATGAGTCCCTTTTTGTTGAACTTCTCATGCAGTGCTTGGGGAATACTTAAAAGAGGCTAGTTCAGCACATTCAAGAAGTCTGTCCCAGGTCTAATGTTTGTGGGGAGTTAATTTTGCTGGATTATTTGCTTGATCTGAGTTTTAAATGCTCTGATTAGAACCTGTCTGTGAAGCACAACTGAGTCAACAGCAAACCTTGTTAACTTCAGGATGTTTTTGTCCTTGCTGCTGTAGAGGAGTCTACTAGCAGCAGCTTAGCCTGAGATGGCACAGTGCTCTTGACGTGCATAGATTCTGGTTTTTCTCTTTCCTTAACTGAGGACTTGAAGACTAAAATATCTACATTTAGTCATCTTCATGTAAGTTGGGTACCTACAGTCCCCATAATGGGGATTGTATCAGTACAGTAAGTGCCTGCCCTGTGGATGTCTCAGATCCTGTAGCATCTCAGGCAACGTGAGAAGTCTCTGTGGAGGCAATTGAATCACCCTCAGAGCTCAGGTGTCGACATCTTTGTGCAAACACTTCAGTGTAGGTCCTCCAGTCTTGAGCTGAATCTTACATAACACAGCTGTGTGGCAAATAATACAGCCAGTCTGCACAACAAGGCTTTGCTGCACCTCCCCATACTTGTGGAACAGCCATCTCCCACAGCACTATGCTCAGCCTGCAGCTCAGCACTTTTGTCCCTGCACCCTTTCTTCTCAGTAGGGAAGTTCTTCCTCTTTTGCTCCTGCTTGGGCAGGAATCTTGCCCAAGGAGGTATGGGCCTTTCTGCTGGTGGAGATGGGTGAGATTTATTGTAGATCAGCGCAGACTAGCCTTGTATACTGGACTGATTTGGTCTTTAGTGGTGTTGATGTTAGTGATGCTATTAAGTGTTATGACCTTTGGTAGGAAATGGAAACGTTTTTGCTGTAGTTGACAGTGGTCTCACTGCTGATACTGCAACTCTATGTTGTGACTGTTTTACCAAAAATGCTTGGGCTCCTACCACACTCCCCCAGGCCCCTCCCTTCCTCCTGCAGCTCTGCAGGAATTGTGCTGACAGCATTTTCTGAAAATGTCTGCACCCAGCATCCCTCCAAAAGGGGAATTTCCTGAGACAAAGAGGAAACCACAGTAGGAGGATCTGCTCGGGGCTGGTCAGAAGAAAGTATAGTTCTTAGGATCTCCTCTTCCCTCATCCTACTCATTTACACCATTGGGCACTATTTCATTCAATGAAATACTAGGAAAAATGTATTGTAATAAGTTTTTAGAAAGAAAAAAAATGGCAAGAATATAAGGATATGACCCATTTTGAATAAGGAAGCTGTTGAATAATTACATTCTTGAAAGATTTCAGATAAATGCTAGATAAAAGTCCAGCACCAGAGAGCGCTGTAGTGAATGAATGGGATTGGTGATTTTAAGTCAAGTTACCATCTTTTTAATATGTTTATAAAAGTGAGGGGTTCATGAACAACCATCAAATATCCAGGTTTTTGACAACCACCATGTAGCTTCACCATGATACCTTTTTAGTTTTTCTGAAAATCTTATTGAAAGTCGTGTGTAAACATGTCTCTGTGCATGTCTGCCAGCTGTCTCCTGTAATTTTGCAGGCAATAGGTGGACTGTGCCTCAAGAGCCAGCAATGCCAGCAAACTCAGTCCCTGCAGATGGCTGAAGTCAGGAAGGATGTCTCAGCACCCACAACCCATGCTGGGCTGAAATAATGCACAGTGCCGGTACAGGAGGTGGGCTCTGCTCACTCTCCACTGGGAAGAGTGAAGCCATGGGGCAGTGTCACTCATCCCTCTACTCTGGTGAGGCAGGCAAGTGCCCGGTGGCACATCAAAATGTCCAGGCACACTTTACACCCATGTGATTCATCCTTGTACCTCTACTATCTGCATGAAGCAACACAGGCAGGAATGCCTCCTCCAGTGACCCACAGAAGCACCCTGCATTAACAGCACTTTCTTCCATTTTATTTCATCACAGAGCTTCTCAGAATATTTTCTGTTTGGTTTTGTTTTCATTGATTAAAATTGCATAAAAAGGAAAGCAAAGTAGATTTTTGCTCAGCAACAGACCAGATGAAGTCAGTTTTTTTAAAAATACATAAATTTAAATAAACAAGCTATGGCTTGTCACTTAGAATGAGACCAAATAGAAAAAAATATATAATTGCTGTAAGATGTAACTGGTTTTTGTAACTTGAATAAAATCAAACACAAATAAAATGCTTGTTTCATTGTTTCTTTCTAGCTGGCTGCCCACAAGCCTGTAATGCTTGAAGAGGATGTCAAAACACGAGTTGGATGGGAACTTTTCAATTAAGTGTTTTTCACCAGAAAATGCTATTTCATTGAAACCAAAATTGTTCAAGGAAATATATATTTAGTTGAAACTTTTGTTAATAAGGTTTTGAGGTTCAGAATTATATTTCTGATTCAAAGGAGAAAGAAACCAGCAGATAATCTTAATGCACAAGACCAAGCATCACCTGTTTGATTCCTCTCACCAGGTGAGCAAATACACCACTACCTTAATAAACGCTTTCTCTCTTTTCCCTCATTTTTTTTCCTGACAAATTTCAACAGCCTTTTGATCATCAATATAACAAAAATAACTGTGACATCTCAAAATGTTTTGCAAGCTAGAGTTCTCATTTCTAGTGAATCCAACTAATAGCCAAATGTATGAATTTTCTTTGTATGCTGTTCAACTCCAGTTCCAGAAAGTGTTAGGCCTATGAGAGATTAAAATAAAAGCATACATTGGAGAAATTACCACAGAGAACATCAATATAAGTTCTTGAAAGATGTCTGTGTGACTCAAAGGGTGACTAAACACTGTTGTCCTTCATTTTTGGAAGTGTCTGAAACGGACCATCAAGTAGTTACCCAACAGCTGGTTTTGGGCAAGCAATCCAATGTAATCTCTTCAGGGCATTCAGATATGAGGTATGCCAGACTAGGCAGCCAGAAAGTATCCACTGTATCACGCAAGTTGTTAGCAAGCAAACTCAGGGGGATCTTTGTGATCCTAGGAAGAAAGCATCACTTGTGGGGGCTGGGTATTAGAGAGTCATAGAATATGCTGAGTTGAAAGATACCCATCAGGAACATCAAGTGTGACTCCTGGCCCTGCACAAGACACCCCAAGAATCACATTCATGTGCCTGAGAGCACTGCTTCTTAAACTCAGACAGGCTTGATGCTGTGACCACTTCTCTGGGGAGCCTGTTCCAGTACTCAATCACCCTTTGGGTGAAAAATCTTTTGCTGATATCTAACCTAAGCCTCCCTTGAGGGAGCATGCAGTCTCCAGAGGCTGGGGCTCTTAGATGTTGAAAGCCATCCCACCACTACCACGTTCATCTTAAAAGAGTTTGGGATTTCACTTGTCTATGCCTCTTCCCTCATTAGCTTTGTACATTGTGCTTTCTGTATTCTCTCTTCCTAAAGAAATAAAATGAGAAAACAAAAACAAGATGTTTAAGATACCAAAGACTTGTATAATACCTCATCCATTTACTTGTAGTTTCATAATCTGACAAATCTCTTTTCCCAGAGTGGAAATTCTGACTTAGGAAATGCTGTGACTGGGGTGATCTGGATTTTGAAGACCACTGGAGAACAAATCTGACTCTTACAAACAGTGATATTTTCAGGAACTTCAGTGGCTTTGTCCGTTATCAAGACAACATAGCTTTGTTAAGCAAATTTCTCTCTTTACTTTTGCAAGGAATTTGTGTTTTTTGCAGTGGGGGGTGACAAAGTTTGACGCAACATTTCCAAGTTAACTTTGGCCAGCTCTTGCATAAGAAGATCAAAATGTCACATCTGTGCAGAACTCAGGACATGAAGGATCTATGTTCAGGAAATTAGTGGTCAGTTTGATGCAAATCCCTTATGGCTTGCCAGTGGAGGTAGACAGGTGAGTAGACTGATGATCATAATGGCTGGTGATAGACTGGGGAGACACAACATTGACATTTGACATCAGGCCATTATCCATCATAGCTCTGACTTCTCTCTTCTGATTACTAGGGGGTTGAATTATTGAGCAGACCTAATTCATGGCAAGCTGCCACTTGTGCTCCTGGGAAGGGTGAATATAATAAGAAACAAATGCCTAAAACTACAATTTTGTACTCTCTCCAAGACTATCCCATTGTGCTTCTCTGCTGGGTAAAAAAAAAGGCAAAAGGGGGAGGTTTAACCAAATGCCAAATGTTTTAGCATGGCTGTAACAAGTATTCAGAGGCAGTTAGACTTCCTGTCATCAAAGAACCAGCATCAAAAAAATGTGAAGCCAGTGGAAAGGCAGCACCTCAAACTCCTCTGACAATGAACATGAACTTCTGGGACTATAACTGAATGTAAAATCATCAGCAAAAGCATGCTCCAGTTGCGTCATTTACTTGCATGTGCATCAGTGTAGAAACACGGGCACTTGCCCCATCTGTGTTCAAGCCCAGCTTCTCTGTCGCAGTGAGCCAGGAGCTGTGGTTTTCAATCCAAGGGTGTTTCAGACATTTCAGCATTCATTTTCACCACAAAATCAAAACAAAAAATTCAGGCTTTCATGGTGTCCCCCCTAGAGGATCATGGCTCAACAGCAAGACAAGGTGGATGAGACAATGCCAGTGGTGGAAGATTCAGCTGCCTGTGGGACATGAAGTGCTTGCCTCCAGCTCTAAGCCACGTGCCAGGCACTGCCCCTATGCCAGGGACCTTGAGGAGGATGGAGGAGGCCAGGGTGCCAGGGAGGGATGTGCCAGGAAAGCACAGCCCTGCTGCACCTTCCCACAGCCTGGCCCCAGGCTTTTGTGTCTTTGCAAGTTAAATGAATCAAGCATGATCAGGAATAAATGTGATCAAATAACTGATTCATAAGTAGTCACCTGAACTTTTAAGAGAGGGTGATGTTTTTTTTCTGTGTAAGCTAACTACCAATGGGGTAATATCATCTCTGAGTCAGCACTGAAATAAATAATTATCGCTTGCTATAAAATTGACTTCATTCTGGTTCCTTTTTATGAGAAGTGTCTATAAATTTTCTTTGCATAAGAAAGGAAGCAATAACAAAACCAGTTACACACTATGAAGTAATATTTTTATCTCAAAAATAGATTCTAATGGAAAATCCACTTTGCTTCTAATCAGAGATGTTTTCAATTATTTTCGAAAATGAGATCGCTGAATGGTGCAAACTCTGCTCTCAGTGATGTTGATACATTAATGTCAGTGAAATTACATATGTTTGAATGATGGCAGAATACAGCCATGTTTATTGTAAATGCATTTGTCAAAGCACTTCAAAGGACAAAAAGTGCATAAATAAATGCAGACTCTGTACATATCAACATTTTTACTGAATGGATGTATATAGTTTTAAACAAGTTCATACAAAGAGAAGCAGATTTCTGGCTGTTTCCTTTAAGTGACCTTCCACACTTTGTAAGTTTGCCTATCCAGACCTTATCTCCCATTCTTCCATCTGTAACTTCAGCAAAATACATGAGAAAAACTCCTATAAAATTTCAGTGATACAACTGTCACATTAACTGTGTATACATTTCTATTTTGAGAAGAAAAGCTTTTTGTTTTTTGATTAATTGTCTTTGACAGACTAATCTAGGAGCAATGAATAGATTCTATTATAGACTATTAACTCCCTAACAGTCCTGGGGCTGGGAGTGTTTCCAGGAGGCAGGTCTCCTTTTAATCCTACCAGACCTTAGTGATACTGTTTGTATTAATATTAGCAGTGGCATTTTTAAATATAAAATATTAATAGAATCTTCATTTCTTCATTATTTCCCGCATACCATGCTTTTCCACGAGAACCATGACTTGGGCCAACAAATGCTTAGGGAAATATCTTCCACCTTGTAAGCTGCAAAATACATTCTACCATCCGGTTAATTTATGGCAGCCATTTGGAAGTCTGCTGAGCTGGACACAGCTAGCTGGCAATGCGTGCATTGTTATTAGATCTGAGCAACACACGACAGTAATCTCAAATTAATTTTTGAGAGAAAATGCATGCAAATTGTAATAACTTATAATAAAGAAAATAAAGAAAATGGTGTGATATGTATTTGCAAAAGTTCATTTTTGCAGTAGTTTTATACACATTAATTGGTTATTCCTAATTTTATTAAGTGATTGAAGTAAAGATGACACAAGAAGGGAGACCTGACTATTGAATGCACCAGGGCAGAAGTCCTTGACTTGGAGCTGACCAGAGGGGTTGGATAACCCTGGTGACAACTCCGTTTAGCAGAAACACCTTCAGGGAGCTGAGGCAGATTGTTGAAGTCACAGGTGTCATTTTGTGAGGCTGCTAACTCACGCAAAAACCACAAACTGTCAGGTCTGTGCCAGGCCTTACCTTGAATAGTCTTGTATAAAGGCTGGGTCTCTGTGAAGCGCTGGCCAGGGTTTTCTAACACACTCTCCAAGATGGGGAATATAAAGATTGCAACATACCGGAAAGAGAGAGTTTCTGCAGGCGGGTTTGACAAAAAAAAAAACAAAAGAGCATTGCTTTAATTAGAATTTTCCATAGGAAAAATTGCCTTTTGATAAAAAACTCCATTCAAAATGTTTAGGAGCTATTTAGGTTTTTTAGCAGCAGGTAATGACTTGCCCTCACCAAAAGTTGCTTAAAAATTGTGGGGTTTCTATCATCACTGTTTCAAAGAAAAGGAGAAGTGTTCAAAGTAAAGATGTGTCTTTTGGAGGAATTCATTTAAATAAAGTTCCAGTTCATCTTCAAAAAATAATGCTTGTGGTGGAAATCTTTTGGCCTCTTCTTTCCACAGAATAAATCTCCCTGGAAGTTGTCGGAGTAAATCCCCCCCATGTCATTTATAGCAAACCCCGAGAAAGTATTTTTAGGAAATGGAAACCCCATAAAAATAATTGTAAGTCAGACTCTAAATGTTTGTAAGGTTTTCTGTGTGCCATTCTTTTGAAAGCCCCAGTGAGTGCATAGCAAAATTTTGATAAGAGCTGCATATCTGACAGCCCAAGCCTTAACAGTTAGTAATGTCATATGGTACCTTAAAACCTTTGTGGGTACAGTGTGGGCATGGGTTGTGTGGGACAGGTTTCTTCGATGCTGGTTGTAGGGGACTGGGCAATCTGCAAGGCAGGTGTTGGTTTTAATATACAGAAATCCATAGAGCATACTCAGAGGAGAGATATGTTTTCCTGTGAGAGGTACCATGTCCAGTTACTGTACATCACTGGTTTTCCAGCTGTTCCCCAGCACCTACAATCCTCAAACTTTTTTCTGGACGCCGTACCCTCTGTTTACACTAAATACAACCAGTGAGGAGGAGAAATTGCCTATAAAATGCTGCATATTCTGCAAACTCTGACTTCATGGCCTCCTGCCCTTTGCTACTATGGCACTGGGGGGGTGGTGAAAAGAGCAGCCTGGGTGCCTTGGCTGTTTAGGCTCACGGACTTCCATGTCCAGCTCATCCTGTTCACATGCAAAATGTGGGACTGTCCCTATTTTTTGGGCTGCCTACTCCGCAGGCAGTTTGCAGATGTCTGGAGTCACCATAGATTTGACCCAAACCTGTGCCAGTGTGTGCTTGTGCAGCCTGCCCTGTGTGAATGTTGGCCTCCCTCTTATCCTCAGCAGCTCTGGACAGATGTTTTTCAGAAGGTCTGAAATGGTTTGGGATAAAGACAGAGACAAGTAAACCCAGCTCACTCCATGTGGCTGCTTGAGATAAACACAACAGTTGCTTAAGATGTGCCAGCATGTTGGTCTTCAGACAGAGAAGACTTTGTTTATGGAATTAATTACAACAAATTATTTATTTTGTCATTATTATTGACTAAATGTAAGTTGACCATCTCCTTAAGCTGATCTTCACTCCCCAAGTCTGCTCTGATAAGAGATGTATATAACTTGCATTGCCTGAAGGTCACTTGGGGGCATTTCACCTAGGAGGTCTCTCCCTGACTCTTCATTCCTTATGTTCCCTTGCTTCAAAAGGATCTATTTTCCTCTGAATCTGTATCCAAGAGTCAATTATGACCTTCTCACACAAAGCCTGGCTGCATTTGCTGGTGAGCTGGGAAAGCAACACATCCCCATGCTCCCCATCAGGCAGGGTGCATAGAGCCTGCCCTGGTCCCTGCACAAATCTCTTGTGGAAAAATGTGGTTTATTTGTATTGGGCATCAGGTCTGGTCAATTTTAAGCTAAGAGAAGCACTGAGAGAACACAGAGAGGATAAAGAACCGCCTACAATGGGGCCAGAAATCAGCCTGTTGCGTCTGTGCTCACATGCAAGTACCAGCATGGGGACCACACGCTTCCTCCTGCCCAGGAATGGAGGATGGAGCTCTTGCCCAACGCCCCAAGCTCTCCTCTCTTTTGGCTTCTTGCAGCATACAGAGCTTACAATATACCATCAGGATCAATTTAAGTCAGGAAAAAAAGGCACAGAACAAAGCGCTTCGGTGGTTTGTTGAAAGTCAGGAAAGCCTCAGTAACAGAGTGCTGGAGTTTTGTCATCCTTGTAATTTTAAAATTCAAGATTATTTTCCACCATTAAGTATGTCAGGCATAACTCCTGATCTACTCTGAAGTTCACTTTCCCAGGGGAACAAAGCTTGCATTTGTCCCATTCATCAGTTTCTCACTTTAGGTCTCACAGCAATTTTAGCACTCATTGGTAATTTTATTGAGATTTGAAGGGAGGACAGAGCCTTCATGAAACACAGGGGCTTGGAAGAGAAGAGAAAC
>JAWWMO010000043.1:33992780-34012277 GCA_035047845.1 Dendrocincla fuliginosa
TGCTGAAAAACACTGACAGAGAAAGGGCAGCCAGCCTGAGACTGCTGATGAATGGGATTCCCCCTGAGGATGTGGCTTGTGAACTAGATGTATCCCTGGAAAGTGTAGCTAGGGTACTTAGAAACGGCAGATATCCTGAAATACCATAGATAAACAGAAAAACAGGGGACTGAAAAAGCAACTTGTCATGTGAGAAGGTGAAAAACAGTCTGTGAAAATGAAATTGCTCTCAAAGAACAGGAAACATGATAATGTATTAGTAGTTATAAGTGAAATCATACATTAACAGCATCTATTGACTGCTTGAAGTAGGATGCCCTATGGTCTCCTATGTCCGTATTTTATTTTTTAAGAAATGTACTTTTTTCCACAACTGAGTCCGTCTCACTCAGAGCTTCCCACCTGAATCCCACACAAACTTTCTACATGATCTTGGACTCTCACTAGAGATGCCTGAGTAACCCCTGGCTGACTCTGTGAAGTGAGACTCACTCTTTTATCTTTTTGGTTCAGTCTGTTGTCCCCTCTTTTGGGGATGGGAGGGTGTGCAGTCCCTACCTCAGATGAGTTTATCCCCTGTCTTTTGAGATTTTCTTCTGAAATCTAATTTGTTTTATATTGATATTATATATGTTCATTATTTTGCTAATGACAAGTTGTGGTAATTGGTAAGAGTACATAACTACTTGTTTGCCACTGCTACTGATTGTACTACAATACTAATTAGTGTGCTGATTGATCAATACCATACTATTGATTGAGACTGCAATTGATTGATGTTAGTAATATGCAATAGCTTGAGATATATATATGTGTGTGTATTTCCATTCATATTCACTTTATTATTCATAGGTATATTTGTTAGTGGTGATTTTTGTGGTATTTGTGGTAGTCTGTAATTAAGTAGAGAGATTAACCAGAAAAAGGCCTCCACATCCTTGTGATGCCTTAGGATTTTTATATATTTTTAGACTTTAATATTTTATATATTTGTAGATTTTTTAATATATAGATGTATATTTTCTCACACTCAAGGTAGCAGCTAATAGTTTCTCACAGTTTCCCGTGGTTTGTGCCACATTCCTAAATTTTGTTTAACTGTCTTTTCAATGGACAAGATAGCATCAAGGACACTTGGAGACATGCACCTGGACAGGAATAACAAGGCAGAACAAGATAGAAGGCCCAGAACCCTTGGAGGTGCTCCAACAGGGCATTTCTGAGGATGGTACCAGGGTGGTACCAAGGACAAAAGGTTCTCAGGTTGGATATATCCATTAGATATGATAATTGAGAAGTGTTATAAATTTACAAATTTGTGCGTATGCGCCTATATACTTCATGCACCTGAAAGCTTTCATTAAAGAACTGCTCTCTACTTTACCTATACTAATATTTTCTCAAAAGTTTGTTCCTCAATTTTAGGCAACACTCAAGTATTGTGGAATCCTACAAAACCATAGTGACAACCTCTACGCTAACCCCTTAGGTCATGCCACCTCATCAGGACCCAATGTTCTCTCACTGCAGGAGGAAGCGACTGTCCAGCAGATGATATTTTTCTAAGGACAAAAACACACTGCAGAGAGAAATGCCTATTTTTTCTTCTTTTTAAATAGGTTCTTTTTTCAAGTGACAGCAGTGGTGAACATAGATTAAAGCAAACTGTGATACGCTGCAAGTGATGCATCATCCTCTGAAATACACTTGCTTGGGATGAGTGCTACTGGACACATGACAATTTATTCCCTTCGGGTGCTATAGAAATTTGTCTATTAATTATTTTTTCCCTAGACTTTCATTGCAGCTTCCTGTTGTTATGAGTGGCTGGAGAGCTTTGCCCCTGAAATCCCAAAGTAGAGGCACTGGATTTCTCTGCACAGGAGACCAGCATGCTGCATGCAGAAACATGGGTGAGCCAGGCTTTGCTTTCACCACCTGCTCTTCAGATGACCTCTTGCAGCTCTCCTGTGGAAATGTCATAAGCCAGAGCCACCATGTGGTGTTTTCCTCTCTGTGATCAATCCCTTGATAAGTCTTCCTACTAAGCAACTGTAGCATGTAAATATCGAAGCCAGTGATATAGCAAGCAAGTATTTTCCCCCCCCAGTTTACTCTATTCACATGATTTTCACAGGAATTCAGAAATCTTTCTTACAAGGGCAATAGAAGGACAAAGCTGCCTGAAAGGAAAAATATTCTTAATTCCTCTAATCTGAGAGCTTCATAGTATGAGTAAGTTAGTGGCTGGCCAAATGGGGCTAATTTTAAAAAGCTGCAAACACATAGCCTTCCAGCCAAGAGCAACAATTTCACTCTTGAATGAATTGTGGATAAATGAATCAGGCTTTCAAATGTCTGTCACTGCCAGCTTGCTAACCTACATGACACTGGCATAAGACAGTCTGTAGTGGGATCATCAAGGCTAGATGCATCCTAATGCAAAACAGAGTGATGGAGTCCTGTGCTGTGGGAGGTCTTTTTGCATTGGACTACATGACAGGGACGTAGTGGCTGCTGAAGAGCCAATGCTCTGTGCTCCCTGGGCTTGTGCCAGAAAGGCAGTGGGGGCCTGGCACTGGGATTGTGGCACTGTGACAAGAGGTGATGAAACCACAGTCCCTTTGAGGTAACTCACTTTCACAGCACCTTGGGACGATGATCCACCTCCAATCTGTCAGGATGCAACAAAGCATAGTCAGTTGTGAGCGGGGCAGACGAGCAGCTTGGAGAATTGGTGTCTGATGTTGGAGTGGCTGCTGCAGCACATGGGGCCTTGAGAACCTTCAACAGGGACCTTAAATCTGATCAGAAAGATCTGAACCCATGCCTGAGCAGAAAGAGGACTTCGGTGAGGAAGCTGTTGAAGTTTAGGAATAGTATTTCCCAATTTAGTACTTTCACTGTGCTGGCACTCACTTCCTGCCCACCACACTCTATGAAGCAAAAAAGGCAAAGATTATGGGTTGAGATCAGAACAATTTACTGGAAACAGCAATGAGATAAGGAGACCAACAGTAATAGCAACGATACTAATAACAAAAGTGTACAAAAAGAGAGGGAGATTTACATGCAAAATGCTCACCAAAACCAGGACAATGAAAAACAATGGTGGATGGATGCTCTGCCTGCTACGCTTTCCCTACAACCAGGAAGGAAGT
Organism: Dendrocincla fuliginosa; assembly: GCA_035047845.1. Lineage (NCBI taxonomy): Eukaryota > Metazoa > Chordata > Aves > Passeriformes > Dendrocolaptidae > Dendrocincla > Dendrocincla fuliginosa. Next base: position 33,995,942 of record JAWWMO010000043.1, read on the forward strand.
CCTTTCTTTCCAGAAGCCTGAGACAATTCCTTTCCCTCATCCATGGCAATCATGTAAGATGGTAATAACATTAGCCTGATGGACCAGGCTCCATCCCCTCACAGCTACTGTGAAAAATTAACCCTATCCTTGTCCAAAATCAGGACAGAAACATAAAGAGGAAAACAGCTTTGGGGCATCATTTGCAGAGAAGCTGCAAAGATCTGTGCCAGGCTTTCACCTCTGCTCTCTCCCATCTTTTCCCACTTTTTCTCCTCTCCTCCACCACACTTCCTATTCTTTTCATCCCTGTAGTTTAAAATAAGTGTTGCCTTTTCTTGCTTTGATAGACTTCTATAGATATATACCATATATATTTAAATCAGTATAAATTAAACTTATCTATACATCATTGCATATTGATAATACAGTACAGGCAACATATATATGTTGCATATGATATGCATGATACATGTTAAATAAACAGCATACTGATATATATTATATCAGTATATATATTCCAGGTGTATATAAATGTTTGTGCATATCTTTTTATATATGTATATATTTAAAATTTTTTAAGGCCCACAGCTTTACTAGTTATGCCTGGAAAGCCTAACAAAACAGATAATTCTTTCTATCATTGGTTTAACTGGAATTTATTAATACTGATTACTACTGGTAAGTTAAATAAGAGACTGATTTAACTAGGGCAGGGCTCCCATTAGATTTTTACTTGCATTTTCTACCTTGTTAAGCATCACAGCTGCAGTTAAATCAATTGGCACCATCTGTCAGGATTCATATTTTCAGTTGCTTATCAGTAGTACCTAATCTCAGTTAATGTTTCAGCTCATGCTCTGTGTTTCAGCTCCACTCTATGCCAGTGGCTGCATATAGGATTTCCAGTTCTTTTATCAAAATGTAAGCACGAAATAAAAACTGAATGAGGGTATTCAGTAAGAGTATTTTTTGGCCCTAAAGGAAACAACAGGAGTGGGGCAGTTCTGTGCCCTGTGAGGTGCTCTGTATTCCCTGCAGAGCTGTGTGTAGCAAGAGCCAAGTGTATACTCCCAGGGATATGCCAGCTCTTCTCTTGGAGTACAGTGGTCAGGGCAGGTCAGTGAGAAAGAGAGAGAATAGGAGTGAAAATTTCTACATGATGAAGTAAAAGCAAATTTTACATTATCTGTAAGATACCCAAAGTATTATGTATGCTTTGTTTTTGCAGAGGTCTCAAACACTGAAGTCAGAGGAGGTGAAGGTACCAAGAACTTCAGCAAATGAGGCCCAAAGGGCATCATTACAGAGAAAACATCTGTGCACTCACTGAGCAGGGTGATAAACCATGGTAAGCCCAGGAGCTGCCGCCCAGCACTGACCGTCTTCCAGCCCAGTGCAAAATTGCAGCCTGTGTTTATTCCAGGATGTCATGGGAAGACTGCTTCCCATCCAGCCCTGACCAAGTGTGTCCACAAAACTCTCACAGTCTTGAATAAGCAGCACATGCTTGTGTCCTCAGGTTCCTGCCTGCATGGAGACCTCTTAGTCACCTGTGGACCACCTGTCTCCTCTCCTGCAGACCTCTCAGGACAGGACACAACCACTTCTGTCTTTGCACAGCCATCAGCACAGGGGCAGCAAAGGCAGCTCAAAGGGCTCCTCTGTCCCTTGTCATCAGGCAAGCAACACCTTTGTACAATGTAACTGATTACAGAAAATGCATGGGACATACAGTGTATAAGGAATAGCCTTAGGTGGATAAAAAAAGGCTGATCCTCGGTGCTGTCTGGAGTAATGGCTGCCTGGTGATGCTTTGGTGAGCAGTCTGAAGGCACTTTGTGTTTTTTCTACAGGTTTCCCCCATGTTTTGCAGAGAAAGTCTGTTTTTTCCACAAAATGAAAAGCAAACAGAAGTGTTACTAACTCAAAATGCAAGTCCTCATTTCTACAGAGATCTTCCTGAGAAACAGGAGGAAAACAAAAGCCTACGTCTTCTTCATGGCCTGAGAACAAATGACAGAAATCACTAGTTCTTGCTGAAGGTGAGCATAATTGATTTGCAACCAGAAGAAACTGCTTAGCTGTGCATGAGAGGCTCAGTCCTGCTGTGCTGACTCAGGCAAATCTGTTGCTTAAACACACAGCCTGATGCTTCAGATAAGGTATTTTTCCAGTGCTCGAGATCTCTGTTCAAAACCAGAGCAATGACTCTGTGCCCTGCTCGTATCAACACATGCACATGTGTGTGTACATCTCCATGGTGGAGCATAAGTGGGCTTCTCACAGCCATGGGAGAGCTGTGCAGCAGGCAGGCTGGCTTTTTAAAGGCATGTGTCTGCAGTCACTGTCACAGAGCCCAATTCAAACATAACCATTCATCTTTTCAAACTGCCTGAAAAGTCAAAGTCAGCTATTCCACTGTGCCCACAGGCACCCCTCTGAGTTAGTCACACCATATGCTAAGGCAATCCAGACACTGCCCTCAAAACCCATATTGTGTGCTAAAATATTGGTCTCCCAGAATTTCAGAAACTAGGGGCAGGAGGCAGAGTGGTTATTTTTCCTAAAGGAAAGACCATTAGGAAATGGTCCTATCTGTGCAATCCCACAGATATTTACCAGGACTCATGATGTGTCTGAAATGTAGAGTGACCTGGAGAGGGGAGTGGGGAGTGGGTGGCAAAAGTTGGAGATTACACCAAATTGTTCAGGATACTTAAACCTGAAGCTGACTTTGGAAATTTGCAAAACTGCTTCATGGTGTTGAGTGACAGGGCAATAAGGGAAAAAGCTGATAAGCACTAAAATAGACTGATAAACACTGAACAGTACACTCAGGACAAAAAAGATGTACGGAATGTTGGGCCTTCCTTGATTCTCCTCGGGAAAGCAGCTTTGTCATCACTGTTAAAAATTCTCTGAAAATACCTGTCAATGCTCAGAAGCTCTTAAAAGGCAAATTGAATGTTAGGACTTCGTAAGAAAGTGTTGAACACAAAATGAGGCTCATCATTTTGCCAGAGAACAAGTCCACGTTGCCCCTCAAAATCGTTGTGCAGGTCTGGTTAAGCCATCTCAGATACATAGGAAAAAAAAAAAAAGCAAGAAAGGAAGGATCCTACAGAGATAAGGAGTAGCTTCCACTGATGGAGAGCTAAAGCCCTAGCGTGTTCTCAGTCTCAAAAATCAACAACCACAACAGAAGTCTGTGGACATGAGGGGTTCAAAACAAGGGTCAGGGTTTTAATCCCTGCTGCTGGGTTCTGCAGGAGCCATGAGTGCAAAGATGCCACGGGTTGGTGAGACAAATTCACAGAGCTTTGTTTCCATGTGTGATTGCCAGGGTGCAGCTCTGGCTTGGGGAGGTCCCATGTCTCTGACCACTGGAGGCTACATGAGATTTTTCTGTCCTTTCCCTATTTTTATACTCCACTCTGTACTTTTGCTGATGGCCACTTCCACACGCAAGACACTCTCCAGGCAGACCCTTGAGCTGACCTTCCCTGTCCCTTCTTCCATTACACATTCTTGCATTGAGAGTATCTGGACAGAGAAAGCTGTCGAGATATATAGAAATAACTTAATATAGTTTAAGCAAACTAGAGACAAACCTTACTTGTGCTCTCTTAACCTAGATGTAACTGAAGATAATCTTGTTCCCCCAAGGATTCATCACACACCTTACAGACTCATATTGATTTATTGGCCATGATTTATATGTAATCTAAGAAATGGTTGATATAATCATTGTTCGCAAAACCCTTACAGAAGCCTCACTTTGATGGCTTCTTTCTCACCAGAATTCAAGTTTAAATATAATATAAATCGTTATATTGTGCCTCAAGGATTTTCTATTTTGATTTTTTCTTTTTTCCTTTCACAGTTTCAAGGGGCAATGAGCCTGTGGCCGTGTGTGAATGAAGGTGTAACAGTGCAGTCTTTGATGAGTTTTGTATGTAGTCTTAGCAGGAGACTGTACTATTTTCCCTAAAATAATTCTTACTGTTACACTGCCCTATTTAAAAGTTTGTGGAGACCCATTTCTATCCTAATAACTGGCTATTGGTGTCTTTATCCAGAAGTAAAGAAACATGAGACACATTGACACTTATGGAGTGTGGAAGTGCTTCACTTCGGCACTTGGAGCAGAATCTGCTCCAACTCATAGGGACACAAATGCCAGGTTCATCAGCTCCTGCTGGAACCTGCCAGTTTTTGATTCCACAGATAATCTGACAGTGCATAGGGATAGTCAAATCTGGTTTTGAACTGTGGGGTTTTTTTTAAAATTCTTGCTGATTGTACATATGATGCCCCCTTGAAGGCAACTCAGCTACCCTTGGGTCATCATCCCTGCATGGAAGAGCACCTGTTGGTGGATAAAACTGTTGTCTATGTATTTAACCAGCTCGTTGTTGCTATTGGGTTTTGTCTGACATTTATTTTGTTTATTTGAAATAATAGCCTGAGTGCCCACAAGATTGTCCCTGTTTTGTGTTTGAAAGATTATCTTTTGTTCCCCTAATGTATTAGGGGAACATTTTTAATCCTGCAGGTTTCGATAAAATGTATAAATACAGCTGACAATAAAACAGCTCTCCTGGTTTCATTTTTTTATTAATGGTGCTAGTTTATCCCTATTGAAGTCCATAGAGTTCTGGCAGAAGAAGCAGCAAAGAGATCATCGCAGTGGAAACTATGCCCATGTGAACATGGGTACTAAAAGCTGTACAGTGCTCTACACATGCTCCTAGATTGACTGTAGGAAGCTACTTTTCTGAAAGATTGCTCATGGCTTTTTACTATGTAAAAACCATGTGACATTTGAAGTGGTTAATGAGTGGAAGATAATATGTAGGGATGGGGTAAACTTAGCTCATAATTTAACACAGGGGTTTATGTGTATAGAGCATCAAGTGTGGTGCAGTATTCATAAGAGCTAACTGAGGCCAGCAGAGGTTTCTCACTTTAACACTCTTTTTTTGGGTGTTCAAAGCGCCTGCAAGTTCATTCACTGAAGCTTTTAGAAACCATCTCTCACACCTTCCTACCACTATACCCATGTCTTACGAAATGCTTCAGCACCCCTTTCCCACTCTTGGCCGGGCATTAAGCAGAAAAGCTATTGGTGCATGTGGTGATAGCTTACTCATAGGAAAATGCTGATAAGCCGAGGAAACACACACAATGTTAACGAATGGAAAGGTGACGGAAGAGGTGTGATCAGCGCGTCACGTCACTCCACCTCTTCTCGTCATGGGAGGAAAAAAATGTTTCAGAGGAGATCATCTGTCTCCGAAGGGCTCTCTGCAATGTGCAAAGGAATGGCTGTTTCAAGAAATATTTTTTTCACTGTCTCCCCTGGGGCTGGCAGAAAAGCCGATGCAAATGCCATGGGTCCTGGGACAAGGGAGGGTGGAGGGGGCTGGTGAGGGGGCGGTGGTGGGAAAGGCACCATGTGTTGTGCACCCCTCTGCCCACAAATCCAGCGAGGGGACTCTATAAAAAAAAAAAAAAAAACAGGGGCTCTGTAACTCTCAGTAAAAAAATTTTGTTGGGAGGTTCCTGCAGCGACTAACCCCACTGACATGCATTTTGTCCCAGGTGCCAGTGGGTGGCACAGAGAGTCAGAACATTGTGTGCATCCTAGCAGAAAATAGAGGGTTGAGGTGGCGTGGAAAGTCAGCAGTCACTGTTTGCTGTGCCAGGCAGGGGAATCACATTGCTGCCTCCATGGCACCTGTTTTGGCATGAGGATGCCAACTACCACCCACTTCTTCATGGCATGGCATAGTAGTCTGGCAGGCCATGGGCATTCCCAGTAGGTACAACTGCCCCATAGACACACACTAGCATCTGATCTGCATGTCCTGTACCAGAAAAAGTTCCAGGGTCAGCCCTTGCCTGCACTCCTGAAGCTGCCTGCAGGGTTTCGGCTAATACTTGTGCTGCACATGGCAGCTGCTCAGACACGGGCTGCTGCAATGTCACCAGATGCCTAATGGCAATCTGCGTTATCCTTCAAAGGCAACAATACCCTAGGTATTTGATGTAGAGAAAGCTGGGAGGAAAAAGAGTGCTTGTGGAAGACAAAGGGGACAGCCGAACAGATGTGCTTCTCCTGTGCATGCTGGATGTGTCACCCTGTCCTGAAGGCAGCAGAAAGCACAGACAGCGAGAGCAGCAGGGAAATGTTGAGTGGAGGAGGTCTGTAAAAGCACTCAGCACTGATGGGGGACTGAGACCCAGCACCCTGGGTGGGAACAACCCCTGGAGGCCATCAGTCCACCCCACTGTCATGGCCATGCCCCGCCCCAGGCTTGCATCACGGCTCAGTGAGCATGAGAGTGGCATTTAAGAGAGGACCAAGTACTGTAGATGTTGGAATAGAGATGATCTCCCCTTCCTGAGCATCAAGGCTGGCACAAAGGCGCAAAGGCAGGTGCCCCGGCTCACAAGGCTTGTGGCCAGCCAGCAAAACCAGCAAGGAACAGCACAGTTACCAGCTCCACCAGCTTCCAGATGTCTTTCCAAATATGTTAAATAGAGTGCTTCTGGAAACTAAAATATGAACTCAGATTGAAGCCAGGATGTTGTTCTTCTGCTTTCTGTGCTTTTGAGAGAGGACTTTTCATTAATTTTGTTCTGGAGCTGCTAAAAGACAGGGTGATTTTGTCATGAAATTCCAAGTTACTCAACCCCTCTGCCCCATTTATTTAACTGTGCTTTGAATTTCAAACTGTGACCCACAAAAGGACAAACCAGGGAGAACTGTAGCCACTATAGCCACTTCTGTGTACATGTGCTCTTTACAGGGCCATGATCACTGCTCAGCTCCTCTTGTGAGGTAACATCTGCCTGGGTAACTAGGGCAAGTCCATGCTTGGCACCAAGCAGCCCTGCCTCACTGCAGATCTGCTCCAGATAATGAACTTGCCTGAGCTGTTAAGTTAAGAGACCTGCTTTCTTACCAAGCTACCAAGAATTGATGGGGAAGAAATTAGTGTTTCCTAGCTGACACAAGGGAAAGAAATGATATTTCATTTTATCAGTCATGAACTCTCTGCTGAGTGTAGGGATACCAAGGCAGTGCTAATGTTGGCACTAAAATAGCCACCAGGAGTCTTGTAAACCAGCAGTGTAAAGGGAAATGCCTGGTTTTAGGTCTACATTCCCAGGCTGCATTGACATCAAGAGAAGTCCCCGATGGGGCTAGTTGAGAATTTTCTTCTGGAATGATTTCTCTCCAAGTATGCAGCTTTGTTTTATAAGCTGTCAGAGAAATTAAAATAGAAGCACCTTCTGCTGCACCACACACCCCAGGGGCTGTTTCTGACCTGGCATGGATGACCTTTCCCAGGCTCTCTTCCCCATGACAGCATGGTATCCCCAGGTTTTAGGGGGAGGAAGCATCTTGCTCTGTGTGGGCAGGATGGGGGTGCATGAAAGCAGCCTGGTGTCCATGAGAAAGCAAGCCCCACCACTCAGGTCCCCATGCAAAGATTTGGCTGCCAATCAACTCTGCCCTCTTTCAATGAGTTTGGGAGGTGGTAGCAAGCCCAGTGGCAGTCCAAAAGTTGAGCAAACTGGGAAACGGGCAGCTGCTTCTTGCTCTCCCTGCACTGATATTGCTCCTGATGGCCAGTTGCCCAGATATGTGCCTTTCTGAATGAGAAATTCTTGTTTATGTTTTGGTTTTTTCCCACTTAAAGAACCTCACAGAAATGAGATTTTGAGCTTTCACCAGTTTGAGTGTTTTGTTTAGCAACATGCTTTGAAAAGTAGGGAGGAAAACAGACATAGCTATTTTCATCTTACTCCAGTTTGGGTTTGATGTGGATTTGGAGCAAAAGCTGGAGTCATTCACTTTACCCTAAGTTGCTGATGTGCCAAAGTACTACAGAAAGACTATCAGCACTGCTGAAAGCAGGAAGTATCAGAAATTTCTGGAGGGAGATTATTCTCGTGACCATTCTGGGGCAGTTCTACAGATCCAAAAGTACAAAGTTCAGACAGAGTTCAAGTATTTCTTGAATGTTTTATTGGAGTGAAACTCCTCAGCATTTGCCATTTGCTCACTGCTAGATCTCTATAGCTAAAGGGTGTTGGCTGCCTATTTCTCTTGTGTTCCGCAGTTATTCCCACATTGTGTCATCAACCTAGATCCGTGTTCACATTTACAAGGATGTTGAGTCCCCAAAGGTCAGAGATTCAAGGGGCCAAGCACATAGCAGATCTCCCAGGCTCATCTTAAGTACATTCCTCAGCACAGTAAGGATGCTCTGGTCCTGAACAATCCCTAAGGTAACAGCTGGTAGAAGGGATGGAAATATGCAGACTATGGGGTTTGGTATGCTCAGATCCTGGCTGTATAGGTCTCTTTCCTATTTTTTCAGCCTTTGCAATAAGGAGTTTCCAAACAGTAACTCTTGCAAATATGTTTTGAGAGGCTCTTGTCCCAGAAGTGCAGGAAGGAGGGAAGAGAAATGCCTCAATGAAAAGGAAAGCTGTTCAGAAAAAATACTGAGTTTGCCCAGCTAACTTCAGGTGCTCCTGGAGCTGAAGTGAAGTGTTGTGCATAGCCATTTTCCTGGCCGTTCACACTTCCATTCCCAACCCATAGCCCATGAGGTTGATTCCTGGAGCACATCAGGAATAGACAGCACTAAGGTACTTAATGTTTGACACTCCTTTCCATACTCCTTGGCATTGACCAATCTACTTTGAGCCTTGCAGCATCTAAGGGCATGGGCAGGATGGTAACATTCATCTGGCTTTGGAGAAGTTGGGTTACACTAAGCATTCAAGTGAACTGTCTCCAAGCATGGACACATGCAGATTATTACTGGATTCTTTGTTTATTCTTGATGGCAGCCAGCTGGATCTCCATTTGAGATAACCTGATACTTCCCCTGTTAATTTTCCTGGGTGGAATACTTGTGATCTGTGTTCTTGGATGCTTTGGCTAACGTGATTTGTTCACACTAATAATAAGGTCAGGAAAAATACTCCCTGCTTTGCCATTGCAAAATAAAAAATCAGTCTTTCATCAGCAAGTTCTGCTGCCTTGTAATTTTCAGTTGAGACTGAAAATTGTGACTTAAACCTGAACCCAGGGAGAGTTCTTATATTCTTATACAAAAGTAGTCACTGCATTAAAAAAAAAATCCCAGAAAAACTTAAACGTTGCAAAGTTCAGCAATCAGATGTTAGAAAAGGTTGGGGTTTAGGTTTTCTGTCAGCTTTATTCTTTGAAATCCTCTCCCTTCTTCTCCCTTCAGCACATCACACATAGCATTGTCTTTAATTACAGTACCTCATACTTTTTTTTTCACTTCCTGTGGAGTTGCTTAGGAAAATTTGCCAATGATGTGGTAGCTAATTCCAGGAAATAAATTCCACAAAATCATTTACACCTGTGTGTCTAGGACAACACAGTAAAAAAGGATGAATCATTCACAGTCCCTGTTCATTGTTCCCTGTTCATTCAGAGGAGAAATACATTTGGATATCTTTGATGCACATTGTCCAAAACACCAGAGGAGGCAACCCTTTTCCAACCAGCCTTAACATGAAAGGTCTCTCTTTGGGCTTTCCTCTGTGCCATTGCCTTGACCACAAGGGTGGCGTGTCATGCTGCCTTTCTCCTGCTTCTGAAGGGTTTTGTCTCCATTGTTTCCCAGGCAGTGATGGCCTTTTATCCATCATGTTCAAGCCACGAGTGGCTTTGCCTGCCCACTTAGCTTTGGGAAGTGACTTTTTCTTCTGTTAAGTTTTGGAGATCAGGTTTGCAGAAATAAGTAGCTTTGCCTTGCCAGCTCATCAGGCTGTTATGATGGTGATTATGCAAGTAAGAACATTGCTGCACATTGGCCATCTTTCTTCCATGGCTGCCTTTGGAACGAACTATTTATTTTCCTCATCCTTTCAAGTCTACGTTTTCACTATAGTAGTTGCTGCCTACATATCCATCTGATTCTTGTGTGTTCAGTGAAAAAATCTGGGAATATGTTAAGTGTATGAAAATGTGTAATATCAAATATTTTGATCTAGTTTTGTGTTGTTTTTCTTTCATCCTTCTACTGTTAAGATAAATTATTTCTGCTTTAGGAAAAAAGCCTTAAATATAGCTCTGGGGACTGGACGAAGGACTCAAACAAACAAACAAAAAAAAAGCAGGAAACTACAAAAAGTATAAACAAGAACAGAACATTAAGATAACACCAAAAATGTATTTTATCACAAGAGGGCAGTGCATATTAGTAAGTGAGGAAATAAACCACGTTTCATAGGAAGCTAATCCCTTTCTTTTAAAACTGTCCAAAGGCTCTGCTGCCAGTGCTAAAGGAAAAACAAGGCAGAGAATCTTAGCATGCCATAGCAAACAGTGTCCTGTGAAGTTTATTGGCCTGGTACTGGGTGTTGTGATTTTGTAAGAGAAGTGAGAAAGCTCTGGATGGCACAGGAGGCACTGGTTACCTGTTTTCCCATTTTTCTGTCAGACAGAGAAGCTACCTGGTGAACTGTCATTTTGCTCATGTATCATAACCATCAGAATGACCAACCTCACATCAGATGTATTTATTCTGGCAACAAAGAAAGAAATGAAGATGGTGTCATGCAATTAATTGTGTTGCATCAACGGTTAATTTTGCACCCCTGTCTCTCTGGTTATTTTCTTAACTATGTAAGTTTGAAATGTGCTGTGTGAGTTAGATTTCCATAGAGATACACAGCCTCCTCTGTGCTACACTGTCTCTTCTTGTTTCATGTGACTTGTAAGCCATCCAAGTGGTGCCTGCTCAGAAGTTCCATCTCTTCATGTGCGAGGAAATCCATACAGTGCTTTTGGGGAGAGAAGAGCAGATTTCAAGGAACTAGAGAAAAGCACAGAGTAACTTTGCCAGTATCTGTTTCAAGGTTGGACAATTCTGATACTGGCCCTTCACAGACAGCTACCTCTGCTTGCCTAGGAACAGCAAACTTTCTGTAGAGAAGAACTCGGTGCTCGAGAAGGGAGTTACTGTGAAAAGTTACCGCTCTTTCTCACACTCATGCAGAAGGCACCACCACAAGGCATGCACCCAGTGCCACTGCCAGCCATATCTGGGACCTGAGAGCCTGCAGGCATGCAGGACTCAATTAATTGGCCCACTTCAACCCTTCTGATCTTGTATTTTGGAGCTTTTCTGAATTTGTTTGTGAAACAGGGTGGGTGCAGTACAGAGTGGTATGCTTAGTCCAGCATGGAAAATGCACAGATTTGCATAAAATACAACACTTTCCACTCTGTTTATCATCAAGGAAACAGAAATACAAACCCAAGAGCAGATATAAAGGCTTTCATAAGAAAGACAGTGTCTCTATTAAAAATTGTTGTGTAAGTGAAATCTCAGAGGCCAAAACATATGCGTTCATCCCTTCAAAGGCTGTTCTCTTACTTAATCTAATACAGTGTGCTTCAGCATCAAGACTTAGAAGGTAACTCTGTATGCCATGGGACCATGCAGTGCTGCCAGCTTCTGGCTGATGAGTAGCATTGTCCTCTTCTGGGGAATGAACATCCTGCATCAGTGGCATGCTGCAGTGCAGCCAGCTAAAACATCCCCCTGGCATCCACTGGTCTAAACCAATTTTTACTGGACTGTATTTTAAAAGTGGCATTCCTGATAATGTGTGTCATGTCTAAATCATATCTCAGAATATTCTCAGATATTTACAGGCTCAGCAGTGCAGCAATGCTCCTCTAAGGAGCATTAAAAAATGAAGTATATATTTGTCAGAGAAAGGAAACCAGGTAGCAGTCAGTACAAACTAAAGCCATTACAATTTAGAGAAAAAAGGAAGTTTAAGAGGTCTATAGCACAAAAAAGGGATAAGTACTAATACAAAATCGAACAACATAGTTGATTGAGAGAGTTAAGCGTTTAGAAGTTATGAAGAAAAGCAACATCTCAGCAAATATTTCTGACATATTTCGATAGGGAAGAGATGGTGGTCTTGACTAGATGAGGATGATGAACAATTTTCCAGACCATAAATACCCAAGGAAGCAAAAAGGAGTTGTCTGAAAAAACATCTATGCCACTAACAACAATATTTAGAAATACTGCAATACTCTAGTGAATTACAATTGGACACGAGTGAAGTGTTGATACTGTGCTAATACTGAAAAAAAAGCAGAGAAGGATATATGAGGTTATTGGCTGGTGACTCTTCCTGAACAAATAATTGAAAAGCACATAAGGGAGTAGACAAACATAGCCTTAAAAATGAGACTGTGAATAATTCCTGTAAGTTAATGGAGAATAGATCCTACTAAGCAACCCATAATAGAGAATAGATCCTACTAAGCAAACCACAGGTTTTTTTACTTAATATCACTTGCCATTTAAAATTTAAAAATAGCTCAATAATATGCTAGTAAATTGCATTGATTGGAAAGAGAACTAGCTTAAAATATGATTGTCCACAAGGAATTTTCTTCTAAAGGAGAGGCTAAAGTACTGTTATGCACAGACTACTATGCAGACTAAATCCAGGCAGCCATATATAATGTTGGTTTTAATAATTGAGGCCTATTTAATTCAGATGCATTTTAAAACAACCAATATAAAGCTCTACATCTAAACTAAGGAATCCAGACCTACAGAGAAACGACTGAGTGTTGAAACGTGATAACTAGAGTCAACCAAGTCCACAGAGTGAAAGTTCAACATAAATTTCCAGTGTGATAAAATGGAGAGAAAATCAAATTACAGTCCTCAGATTTTCTAAATGTAAAATTAGCAAGAAAATGAAAGAAAGTGGCTTTATTTCCTGATGAGGTGTTGATAAGAATTAATATGGTGACTGCAATTTTGGTATTGATAAATTGAAAAGAGCCATGACAGATACTGAGGCTGTTGAGAGAACATCTTTGAGTGGGAGAATCAGAGTAAAAAATCTGCTTAGATCATCAGAGTGAAATTGAGAAGTGACTCTATAAAGATTAGTAAGAAATTTGTCAGGGGGAAAAAAGGGTAATTAAGGCCTTGTTTACATAGAAGAAGGTCAAGAGAGGCAGTTCAAAGGTTTATATGGCTTTACAGCCTCTGAATATATAACTTTCAAACTTCTGTAGCAGAATCTGTTTCTTTTCATTGCAGCTATCTTTTGCCAAGTTACATGTAGACACTGAACTCTTCTCTGTGGTGACCAGTGATAGGACCCGAGAAAATGGCCTGAAGTTGTGTCAGGGAAGGTTTAGGTTGGATATTAGACAGAGGTTCTTCACCCAGAGGGTGTTTGTGCACTGGAACAGGATGCCCAGGGAACTGGTCACAGCACCCAGCCTGACAGAGTTCAAGAAGTGTTTGAATGATTCTCTCAGGCACATGGTGTGACTCTTGGGAATCATCCTTTGCGAGGCCAGGAGTTATACTAGATGATCCTTGATCCCTCCCAGCTCAGCATATTCTGTGATTTTGTGACTCTGTGATGTCTATTCTTAGTTCTTTAGATTCTTGTACAATTAGTACCTAAGTATCCACAGCAGAGTATTAATTTCCCCTCTTAGACATCTTCTCTAGAACAGGATGAATCACCAGTGTAGATTGCTCTACAGTGTAGAACACTGTAGTTTCATTGCAGATTCACTGTGGATTCAGCATAAATTCCTCTACACTGTGGAAGACCAGTCCTGGGTGTATGGTGAATCGTGGCCTCATGCACTGTCAGCAACACTTGAGGACAGGCACTGTATAGGGCAGCGCTGTCTCCAAAGGATGCCACGGGATGTGAAGAACTCTTCTAAGAAGGCACAACCAAAAGGACTGACCAGCCCTCATGGGCAGAGCAGCCAGATGATATCTGTAAAACAAAGAAGTATTTTGACACCATTGAGTTAGCAATCCTTCGCTTGAGGACATCTGAGAGTAAAGCAGATGGGGCAAAATGTGGTGGGATCAAATTGTTTAGAAATCACAGGAACATCTCTGAAAGTGACTGGTGCTTATAGATGTGTCAGCTTTTGGGCAGTTAACTCTGATACACATGCTAGCAAATCACACCATAGAAGTCATAAATTTGGGTAGACAAAACCATTACTGTATAGACTAGCCAACAAAAAATTGGTTGAGTCAAATCTCTCCCTGTCTTTGAGGAACCAAAGAGTATCTGTTGATTTGGTTCTATTCCTTTTTCAACATGATTGTGACTGAGGGATTATTTTACTGATGATTGTTTGATGATTAAATAATATAAGTATGCTGTCTGGATTTGAGAAATTGCATATGCTCTGGGTGACAGCAATTCTAATGTTGACACTGGTGAAGGTCTTCAAGCCACACACTGTTCTGTGCTGTAGTGCTATAAAGAGGAGTTTGTTTTAGAAAAACCTATGTTTCCTATGTATGCATGCTGAGTATTCCCTCCTAGAAATTTATTTGCAGAAAGAAAGTTCTTTTTATAGTCTTTGCATTATTGATCATAGACTTTTCAGTTGCTAACTATTATACAGGTTCTTTCTAAGAGAAGGGCAGAAGACACGGGCTTTCCACATCTCTGCTCTACTTTAGAGACTTCTGCATTTGTAATATTGAACTTATGTAGTTGCTGCTTCTCCTTAAAGAGCTCAAAGGAAATGGTAATACTTGTTAGATTACCTTACCCTGTGGAGAGGAACTATGATTCCTTCCTTAAATAAAATGAGCACATGCTTCCTAAATTGAGCTTTTCCCTAAATGAGTTGCAGAGATTCCATGCAGTGAGTGTTCAAGTGTTTGCTACTGTTTTGTATTTTCAGTCTGAAGATATTCAGATACCATCATGATCAGGTGGATGATAAAACCCTGAGACAGCTGGAAGAGGAAGATACTGTTCTTACACAGGGCATGATTTTGTGAAGTGTGGTTATTTGTTGTCTAAAAAAAATAATACTTGACCTAGTTTAAATAAATGTGTGCTGAGGTTCAACATTTGAAAATTGACTACTAAGAAATTATACTGCTTTAAAAAAAAAACACTATAAAACAAACATTTTTGTGGTCTGTTCTCAAAGTAACAGAATAGGTCAAGCCACTCAAACGTGTACTGTATTTCCTTAAAGGTAACAATGCTGAAAATGCAGGTGGTTTGATACTGCAGTTTAATCTGAAGGTGTTATTTATATGTCACTTATACCAAGACAGAGACTGTCTCTCTGAAGCAGGTGGCATTTGAGCGTGGTTTCATTCTTCATGGGTAAATCTTCCTTTCATGCCTACTGTAGCTGGTGAAAGAAAGTGGTGCTTTCAATCTTTATTTTACAAAACTCAGCTTAAAAATTATGATTATGTACAGCTTTAGCTGACAGCATTAGTTAATGAAGTGCTTAGAAACACATCCTAATAATGCAAGTGATTTCCACCATGAGATCTACCTGTTAGTGGTCACAAGACACAACTCTAGAGTGAAACCCCAGCATCTTCTGATCGTTACCAGTGTGAGTCAGGTGTTAACTAATGACAGCTCTACACCTGCTGCCATGCTGGCAATGAGCTAAAAGTTGTAAGCAGCAACAGGATGCTTTGGTGGTCTTTATTAACGACAGCAATAAATAAGTCTATTCATGAGCTGTTTCCCTCTAAGTGGTGACATTAAATGTCAGTCTTGACTGTGAGGACTGGGAGAGTATGGAAGGGACCTTGGGATGTTTCTGAACCTCTTACAGCCAGAACAGTCGACTCTAACTGCTGATCTGCTCTTGTCTCTGCACTGATTACCAGAGAAAGGCCAGGTAATTAAAGATTTTATAATGCTTGCACTATTTCTCCAAGTCATGGGACCCTTGTTTCAAATACAGACCATCACAGACATAGTAGGCACCCAGAGCAAGGCACCCATTTAGGAAAAATAAAGTAGGATAACTGTGTAAGCGTATTAAGAACAACTGGGTCTACAGTCTGACAGGCTTGTTACGTGTTTTTCCTCCAGGGATTTCAATTCCTGAGTAGGCATATGTGTTAGTACAGCAGTGGCAGACACTGGAAACTTTTGTGAATATTTGACCGGTATAATTTTTCAAAGAATCACAGCTCCCTGAATCCATTTACCTGTGGACTCTAACTCAACAACTTGCTACTGTTGGATGGCAGCAAGTTCTGCTTAACCGGAAAATCCTGATTTTTTATTATTTCTTTTTGTCATATTTAATAATGCTCCCAAAGCACACCTGTTCTGATCAATTGAAGGGATTGGCTGAATGCTAAATGACTCTGTGGACTTACAGTACTTTCTACCATGCCTTGGCACATATTTTTGGAATCACTTGCTAAACACATGTATTTTTTCCAATAGCTTAGAAAGCAGCAAGTATTTTTTGCCCAGTTCTAAA
>JAWWMO010000043.1:34012377-34050775 GCA_035047845.1 Dendrocincla fuliginosa
AGAACAACTGGGTCTACAGTCTGACAGGCTTGTTACGTGTTTTTCCTCCAGGGATTTCAATTCCTGAGTAGGCATATATGTTAGTGCAGCAGTGGCAGACACTGGAAACTTTTGTGAATATTTGACCAGTATAATTTTTCAAAGAATCACAGTTCCCTGAGTCCATTTACCTGTGGACTCTAACTCAACAACTTGCTACTGTTGGGATGGCAGCAAGTTCTGCTTAACTGGAAAATCCTGATTTTTTATTATTTCTTTTTGTCATATTTAATAATGCTCCCAAAGCACACCTGTTCTTATCAATTGAAGGGATTGGCTGGATGCTAAATGACTTATTCTCTGTGGACTTACAGTACTTTCTACCATGTCTTGGCACTTATTTTTGGAATCAGTTGCTAAACACATGTATTTTTTCCAATAGCTTAGAAAGCAGCAAGTATTTTATGCCCAGTTCTAAACACTGGCACAGGAAAAATGGCTGGATTATGTTGGAAAAAGTGAGGTATTAATGGACAGACCAGACCACCACACAATGAAAAGGATAATTTCCTACTTGGCAGACATTTTGAAATAATTGAATTTATTTGGACTTGGTAAACCTGAAATGATAGCAATTTTACATGCTTTTGAGAAAACAAAACCAGTGTTTACCAGGAACTCCTAAACATATCTTATAAAAAAATAATGGACCCTTAAAGGTATATAATATTTATACTTATGTGACTGTGGCTAAAATATCCAAGCATAACTCATCATTCTCATGTTAGTCTGATGTAACTTATGAGGTAATTCTTATGAATTAAACTTGCCCTAAGACTTAAGTTCCATCATGGGGTTGTGGTCCAATTTTACCAAAGCTCATTGAAGAATGTTCAATGAGATGATGAATCTCAGGGGATTTATTTTGTGGTAAGAGGACTTACTCCTCCACAGAACAAGACCTTCTTTGGGTCATCTGCCTTTCTGATTCCTTCCTGAAATCTTTGAAGGATCAGGGAGAGTTTCTAAAAATAAATTAAAGGTTCTACTTCTTGTTGTTCATGGTCAGGCCCCCACCTGAAAAAAGCAGGAAGAAATGGCAAGACACATCAGATAACTTCTCTAAAAATTTTAAGCAGTTTGCTGCTGCCTCACATTCATCATGTTCTCTAGATGCCATCATGTGTCACTTAATTCTGAACCTTTAAATTTTGAAGACTCAGTCAGTTGCTTCCCTAGAGTTGCTTTTTTATAACTATAGACTGACTGTACCCTCCATCGAATCAGTAAGTCCTCATAGCTCTAGTTGTATTTTCCCTTTCCATAGTTACAAAACAGAGACCATGTCATTATAAGAAAGAATGTCATATCTCTTATCTACCATAGCAAACACAATTTGAAACCCCACTTTACAATGTGGGTGGAATGAGAAGCTTTTCTGTAAGTTTGCAGTAGACTAATAAAGCTTAAGAGAAAAGCTCATTTAAGATAAAGCCCAAATGCAGTTT
The DNA here is from genome assembly GCA_035047845.1 of Dendrocincla fuliginosa. NCBI lineage: Eukaryota > Metazoa > Chordata > Aves > Passeriformes > Dendrocolaptidae > Dendrocincla > Dendrocincla fuliginosa. Next base: position 34,013,865 of record JAWWMO010000043.1, read on the forward strand.
CAAGATAAGAATCTCCTTAGAGATAAGACTGCCACAAAATACATGCCAGTATTAGATCAAAAGTAACTGCTTACTCATTTTTGAAAGCTTAGTTCTAATCACAGACACATATGACACTTTCCTCTCTACTGAAACAACAGAGGGTGAAGTGAGTTTGTAATCAGCAGGTTTTAGAAGGTGTAGAACCATACATGTCTGAATAATCTGATGACAATAGCTGTCTTTGGTCATATTAAACAAAATCCAGTTTGTAATACATTGACCTCACCGTGACACTCAAACACCACTTTGTTTTAATGTCTGCTCGATTTTTTGAGGTCTGTTAAAAAACCTTAAAGCATGAAGATGGCTGCACTTGTATTAGTTTCTGTATCTGTGCATGTTCTGTTTTTCCTTTTAATCTCTACTAGGTGCATTTAGCTACAGTGCTATTTTGAAACTTTCATATGGTTTAGGAGCTTAAAATAGAAATGTTATTTATTGCAAGAGAGCAATGCTTTGCAAACGTGCAAAGATGGTAACTCTGCAGTTGTGGCTTTGTTGTACAGAGCTTCTGTATGCATAGAATCATGGAGTCATCAAGGTTGGAAGAGACCTTTAAGATCATCAAGTACAATCATCAACCTAGCACTATCACTGTAATCCTTAAACCACTAAACCATATCAGCCAACGGCAGACCCAGACACCTCTTAAAAACCTCCAGAGGGGGTGACTCCACCACATCCCTGGGCAACTTATTCCAATGCCTGACAATCCTGAAAGGGAACATTTCTTTCTAATATCTTATCTGAATCTCCTCTGTCTCAGGTTAAAGCCATTTCCTCTGGTCCTCTCACTGCAGGCACAGCAGAAGAGAGCAGTTCCCACCTCACTGCTCCTTTCAGGTGGTTGTAGGGAAGTGATAAGGTCCTCTCTGAGCCTTCTCTTCTTGGGACTAAACAAACCCAGGTCCCTCAACCATTCTTCATAAGGCATGTTTTCCAGACCTTTCATGAACCTTGTTGTTCTTTGCTGTACGTGCTCCAGCACCTCAATGTCCTTTTTCAAATGAGAGGTCTAAAATTAAACACAGTACTCGAGGTGTGGCCTCACCAATGCTGAGTACAAGGAGACGATCACTTCCCTAGTCCTGCTGGCCACACTGTTCTTGATACAGGCCAAGATGCCATTGGCCTTCTTGGCCACCTGGTCACACTGCCAGCTCATATTGAGCTGGCTGTCAACCATCAGCCCCAAATCCCTTTCTGCTGAACAGCTCTCAAGCCACTCCTCTCCAAGTTTGTAGCTCTGCATGGGGTTACTGTGACCCAAATGCAGGACCTGGTACTTGGCCTTATGGCACCTCATGCATTTGTTCTTAGCCCACTGACCAAGTCTATCCAGGTCTCTCTATAGGGCCTTCCTACCCTTGAGCAGATCTAGACTCCCACTCAACTTAGGGCTGCCTGCAGATGTAGTGAGGCTGCCCTCAATCCCCACATCCTGTTAATCAATAACAGGACTGGACAATTCAGTGACTGGTGTAATTCAAAGAGGACAAGCCTTAAGATAACAAATCTCCATTACAACTCTTGGGACTCTTCCAGTGCGTGCAACATCTTAAGCTTGTCCTGTGATGAGGAAATAGAGAGGGCATCCACTGACTCCTCACTTTAGGGCCCAAGCTGAATATCTATATGGGTGTACCCCTTCTCTGTGCCCCCCCAACCACCTCCTTCTCTTCCCCAAATGGTGATGATGCTCCCCAAATTCACCTCATGTTTGTACCAACCCAGCTTGCAGGAGCAGAAGGACTTCCTCCAGTGCTGTTTTCCTGTATCTATGACAAGACTGCTTAACTGACAAGTTTTTTAATTTGACTTTGTTGACAAAGATGAGGTTTGTCTTTTTTATAAGTGTTTTGTCCTTTGACAGCTCCTGGTAAGGTGGAAACTTGATTTCAGTTTGGGAGATTTGCCGAAGCAAGAGGTCACCTCTGAAAGATATTTTGTATCATAGAAAGAAGAATGTTAATAAGATCTTAAAGATAAAAATTCTGCACAAAATTTGCTCAACATCAAAGCGAAGACTTTGCTTCCATACTTTGCTGTAATTTCTGCATTTCATTCATCAGGAATATCAGCTCTAAACAATATTTCAGACAGGGAGAATTAGCCACAAGTTTTTAATCCTGCTCCAGGATTGGCAGTATTCTGGTTTATGTAAAATATTTCTATTTTGAAAGTATTATGCATGCACACCACATTGCTTAGAAAACTGACTGCATAAGTTGCCTCATCAAACATTTTAGCTGTACTGTTCTTGATGGCAAATGCACCCTGTAACAGAGTGAAATACTGGAGAATAAGCAAAAATGGTTTTGAAGCAATTCATAGAACACCAAACTTTAATTTTTGACCCAATAATTTTAAATATTTATATTCTGGTTAAAGCAAGTAGAAATTCTGAGCATAGGAAAGAGTCAGGACTCGACTTTTTCAGCCAGCTTCTGCATATACCCTCTAGCTATTTCACAGTGGTCAGGGAGATAACTGAAGCTCACACTGGAAACAAAGCTGTATTTACACTTTGTTGGGATATAGAAAACAGTCCTCAACATTTCTGAACAGTTTTACAATAAAGTAAGATACTGCAGATTTCTAAAAAAACAATTCATCTCTGGTTTTATTAGGATAGAGGGATTTGGACTGAAGAAAACATTCAGTTCAACCACCATTTGCAATTATATGCAGCCATAGATCTTGTTATAGATGGACCATCATTTGTCCTGCAGTGATCTACAAGCGCTTTCTGATATCAGTAAACAAATTCCAGATTGTTTTCTTCCTACCTGGGGAATTACAGTAGTCTTTTCCCAATTGCCTGACCAGACAAAGGCTAGCACAGAATCACAGAATACAAGTTGGAAGAGACCCACAAGGATCATCAAATGCAACTCCTGGCCCTGCACAGGACTATCCCCAAGTGTCACTCCATGTGCCTGAGGGTATCATCCAAACACTTCTTGAACTCTGTCAGACTTGGTGCTGTGACCACTTCCCTGGGGAGCCTGTTCCAGCGCTCAACCACCCTCTGGGAGAAGAACATTTCTCTAATATTTGACCTAAACCTTCCCTGACACAACTTCAGGCCATTTGCTCGGGTCCTGTCACTGTTCACCACAGAGAAGAGATCACTGCTGCCCCTCCTCTTCCCCTCACAGGGAAGCTGTAACTGCAATGAGGTCTCCCCTCAGCCTCCTCTTCTCCAGGCTGAACTGACCAAGTGACCTCAGCCACTCCTCACAAGACTTCCCCTCAAGGCCCTTCACCATCTTCATTGCCCTCCTTTGGACACCTTCTAATGGCTCAATATCTTTCTTATACTGCAGTACCCGAAACTGCACACAATATTCCAGATGAGGCCACACCGGTGCAGAGCAGAGCGGGACAATCTCCCCCTCTCGGCTGGCAATGCTTTGCCTGAAGCCCTCCAGGACATGATTGGCCCTCCTGGCTGCCAGGGCACTGCTGACTCAGATTCAACTTGCCTTTGACCAGGACCGCCAGGTCCCTTTCTGTGGCACTGCTTTCCAGCATCTCATTCCCCAGTCTGTATGAACATCCAGGGTTGCCCCATCCCAGGTGCAGAATCCAGAACTTTCCCTTGTTGTACTTCATATGGTTGGTGATTGCCCAGTCAATGTGGTATTTATAGCCTTTGTCATGGTACTATATTTTATATTGTAATGTCTTTATTTCTAATTTGTTATCTATTCATCAAAGTAGTTTCTCATCCATGTTGCAACATAGAAGGCTTGAAGCATGTTAAAAATAGAAATTACTCAATGGAGTAGTTTAATTCTGAATTCCCCCTCTGCCTTTTCCTTTCTTATTTTCTTTCCCCAGAAGTATTTTAATATGCTATTGTTGGTATCATGGGAAAGACAAGGAACTTAAATCATTGCTAGAAGTTTTGTTGAAGGATATTTAAAATTCCAGTTTCCATTCTAAGCCAAGGAATATTGTATTTCCTTGGTCAGTCCCATCATCAGCTTTTTGCAAAGTGGAATTCTTGCTTTCTGTCCAGCCTTCACATGGATTGATTTATGTGGCAGAGGTATGTACGAGGATCGAAAGGCTGTAACTCTGCTCAGCCCCACTCTAAAGGGTTTTTGGCCTGTAGAAGAGCCACTCTTGAGTTTGTGATTTCTTTAAATAAGTTGATTTTCTTAAAAGCCTAGGAAATTTCAAATACCAAACTAAAAGAATGTTTATTTTTTTATTAAAGCCAAGTTGCCAAGCATAGGAAGTGCTACAGCTCCAATTCACATACCCACACAGCTGTCATTTGTCTTCCTTCTGTTTATATGTCATAGAATAGAAACAGAGAGTCGTTTACGTTGGAAAAGTTCCTTAGGATTATTGAGTCCAATCATTAAGCCAGTACTGCCATGTTCACCATTAAAACTTCCCTCTAAGCAACACATCTTCCAATGTTTTTAAATGCCTGCAGGGATGGTAACTCAAACATTTCCATGGGCAGCCCGTTCCAGTGCTTGACAACCCTTTTGGTAAATATGTTTTCCCTAATATCCAAACTTCCCCTGAAACAACTTGAGGCCATTTCCCCTCATCCTATCACTTCTTACATGGGAGAAGAAACTAAACCCACCTAGCTACAACCCCATTCAGGTAGTTTTAGAGAGCAATAAAGTCTCTGCTGAGCTTTGTTTTCTTCAGCCTGAAGAAGCTCAGCAGCCCCAGCTGCTCCTCAGAAGATTTGTGCTTCAGCCCCTTCACCAGCTTCATTGTCCTTTTCTGGACGTGCACCACCACCGCAATGTCTCTCTTGTAGTAAGGGGCACAAAACTGGACACTGGTTTTGAAGTAATCATGAAAATATCTAATTAAATGATATCCCATTTTAATCTTTCTACTCACAGGACTCCAAGTCCAGTGAGGCAGAAGAAAAGCAACATGCAGAGGAAGACCCTGATCTGCATAGTAGACACTCTGGCTCATTAGACCTCTCCCTCCCTTGTGGTAAAAGTTGGAAAATGTGCAGCACACGGAGTATAGGGGATTTCAGAAAGAGAAAGAGCCTGATTTAGGCCAGAGCACACTACCCTCAAGTACTGCCCCTGGTAGACAGGTCCATTGGAATGGCAGGAAAGCAGCAGAGACTTCTACAGATAGCTGTGAACTCTCAGCTGTTCTATTAGCAGAGCTTTCTCTTTTACTATCCACAAAGAGCATTCACAAGCAACAATGTAGTGGAGCACAGTGATTTCATAGATGATAAAGATTTGTAGGTTCCAAACAACATAGAAGTATCAAGAAAGCCACAAGTTACTAATAAAAGCATAATATGAGGTAAATTACAAATTGTAGCCGTAACCACAGATATTAGATGATTACATTGAAATTTGTGTCAGAGGTACCAAGTGAGATTAATTTCATTTCCTGTGTTAAATGAAATGTAATATGAATAAGGAAAGCATGAATCAGTGAAGTTCTACATTCTTGAATTATTTTTCAGATTGCAAATTTTATAGCAGCTATGACCTTCTCTTTAATATTTTCAACATCATCATACTCAGTAACAATTAGAGCTATAAGAAACAATACTCTTTTATTCTTCAAAGGAAATGGATTAATATAATGTGGATAATCTACATAATCTATATAATCTGTATGTAAACTATAAAGATTAGTCAACACCTTTATTAATTTAAACCAAATAAGAACATTTTTTCAAACTAGAGGAAAATCAGTCCTCCTTCCCCCTATAATGTTCTATTTTTTGATCAAACTATTGTATTATTTTATAGAATCATAGAATGGCTTGGCTTGGAAGGTACCTTGAAAAAAGTCACTCTCTGGCTCTCTTGTAGGCCCCCATTATATACTGGAAGGTGCTGTAAGATCTCCCTGAAGCCTTCTCATCTCCAGGCTGAAAAAGCCCAACTCTCTCATCCTGTCTTCAAAGGAGATGTGCTCCAGCCCTCTGAACATTTTCATGGCCCTCCTCTGGAATCTGTTCTAACACACCCATGTTTTTCTTGAGCTGGGGACCCCAGAACTGGATGCAGTATTCCAAGTGAGGTATCACAAGAGTGAAGTAGAGGGCGAAAATCACCTCCCTCAACCTGCTGGGTCAGGGACCTGCTGTCTTTGGGACAGGAAAACTTGCTTCCCAAAATCTGTTTAGCAGGACAGGATGTTCTCTATCTAGGTCAGGGTCTAAGCACCACTTCTTACGGTGTGCTGCAGTTTTTCATTTTGAATCCATCCCTATTTCCATCAAAGTAATTGACTTCCTTTTTGTCATATAGGACAGTATCAGTCCTCTTATTTGCTGAATAGTTACTTTTTAGTGTTTCTTGTTTTGGTGGTTATTATTTACATATGCTAAAAATAAATGGAGAAGATAGAACTGGCATCAAAAATAAATATCCAAAATCCAGGTTAGCCTGTCAAATAGCAAGAAAGCTGATGATGAAAATACCTCAAGAGATATATTTTTCCTCTTAAATTGCAAAACACTGTGCATCTTTTTTTCACTTAATGACAGCAACAGACCATCATCACTAGATTACAGCAGACACATGGCATGCACTGATCTTTCTGAACTCATTTTCTTTTCACATTCAACTGGGTCTGTCATGAATATGAAGAAAAAAAATGATTCTGCAGAAATCTGGACAGTGAATTGGAACAGAAAGTTTGAAAATTGAGATTAGATGCCAGGCAGTTTACAAGTTAAAAAGTAGTTTTGTTCTCTCTTAACACTGACAGCACAAAACACAGAGCTCACTTCAAGCACTTTTCCCATACAATCATTCCCTTACTGGAGAAAGGGAAACATCACATCCATGTTTTAAGAGAGTGAAAAGGAGTACCCTGGGGAATCACTGAGATCCGTGCCTGACTCTCCTCTTCCCCTCACAAGGAAGCTGTAACTGCATTGAGGTCTCCCCTCAGTCTCCTCTTCTCCAGGCTGAACACACCAAGTGCCCTCAGCCACTCCCCATACGGCTTCCCCTCAAGGCCCATCACCATCTTCATTGCCCTCCTTTGTACACTCTCTAATGACTTAGTACCTTTCTTATATTGTGGCTCCCAAAACTGCACACAATGTCCAAGGTGAGGCTGCCCCAGTGCAGAGCAGAGCAGATCAATCCCCTCCCTTGATGGGCTGGTGATGCTGTGCCTATTGCCCCCAAGACACGATTGGCCCTCCTGGCTGCCAGAGCACTGCTGACTCAGATTCAACTTGCCATCCACCAGCACCCCCAAGGCCCTTTCTGTGGCACTGCTTTCCAGCATCTTATTCCCCAGAATGTACAACCATCCAGGGTTGCCCCATCCCAGGTGCAGAATCCGGCACTTTCCCTTGTTATACTTCGAATGGTGATTGCACAGTTCTTTAATTTTTTGAGGTCGCTTTGCAGGGCATCCCTGCCTTTGAGGAGGTCAAGACCATTTTAGTATGTTATAGTCTGTTTTTCAGATCAGTTATGCAAAGGGTAGTTTTGGCTCATCACATTTCCAGTTTTCCACAGAAAAAAGACCTCTGTGTGTCTCTGTGCAGTAACAAAATTTCCTGAGTTTTGTACAAAACTGCATCAGGTAGTGGTACAAGCCTTCCCAGCACAGGAAGGCATGGGCCATACTAATTCGCTGACTGGGATTCCCATGGATCACATATTGCTTGTAAATTGCTTGAACAGACAATAAAGAATGTTTTGTTTAAATTACTGGATGCCATGAACATTGCATCAGCAGTTTTATATTATTGATTTAATGGTTTATTTCTTACTTTTGAAAGAGAAATAATTTTTCATTCTTTTGTCTATAATGTGCAACAGTGTTTTTGAAGATTTGTTCTGTGTATAGGTACAAATAATGTCTAGCACTTACATAAGTTTTGTAACTGGACAACAAATTGCCAGGAAAAAAAATCATAAAAATAGGAACATATTGATAATGACAGCAGAGGGGCAACCCATGCAAGCAAAATGGAAAATGAAAATGGGTGTTGAGAAATAGAGTGTTATAGTTTGCAATATTAATCTCAGGATTTAATATTTCCTACATCAGTAATCCTTTGCATTACAAGTACTATCAAACCTGTGGAAACTATATTTTAGAAGGCTTAAAGCAAAACATGTATCTACCAAGAGACAAAGCTTAATTTTAACCCAATATTTTTAACTCCACACAGTATTATTTTAATTTTTAAATGTATTTCACACCTTTTATTATGAAGTTGAAGACTTTGTCTCAGATGCACTCATAGCAACCTGCTCAAAAATCCCCGGCTTTAAGAAACTGCACACTGAGCAGAACCCAGTTAAACTTCAGAAATTTTCATTTCTTCAAAGAACAGAGAACAGCTATTGCTAGGTGGTTGTACTTCTTTTCTTATCGTATATATGAGTGCAGTGCTGGCAGTTTCTGAATTATTACTTTTTATTTAAACAAAAAAGTCGGATGCCAAACAGATTGGTTGCCATAAAGTTCCAGCTCCGAGTAAAGTAACTTTATTAAGCTCTCTTTATACTTTTCCACTTAAAAATGCAGGAATGTGCAACAAACTTGCTACACTTAAGGCAGTGCAGGTCGTACTACCTAATGTTTACATTGCTGGACTCTTCCCCGTGGAAGAATTCTTTTTAATGGTTTATAATCCTGTTAAACACAAACTGTTCAGTTTTCCCATGGTAGGAGTCGAATAAAGGGTGATTATTTGTTTTTTCTTCTTTCACCAAAAAACTATTTAATCACTTTCAAGAAAATGTTAGAGGGGAAAACCCCCCTTGGTCTGTTGGTGTTAACAGAACTGGTTGATCTCTCTGACAGCTTTTATGCTTCTCTGCCAGATGAAACCTTGTAGTGGGTGTACTGTGTGTCAGGACTCCTTTCTCCTGCTGCTTCGAGAGCTGGACCAACCATAGCCGATGTATAAACACTTCAAGAACTGTAGTTTTCAAATGGTCAAGGAAGTGCTGTTTCCTTCTCTTTAGAAAACTTCTATATCTCGATGGCCTTTCTCTCCATTGAACACTCCACAACCTCTTGGTCCTTCCAGCCCTAAGCAAGCCATACGTGTGCCTTCTCAGAACTTCTACAGGTGGTGGGACTGGAGATGCACCATTCTCACAGAGCAGCTGAGAATGTTTCTCCTGGTTATGGCTCAAAAGACAGTAGCAGGATTTTTCTTGTAACAGCTGTTTCCAACTCCTCCAAGCAAGGACAAAGCTCAAGAATAAAAGTTCCCCCAGCTGGTATTCTGAGTTAGTTGGAAAGACACTAAAAAAAACAAGCAGTTTTGGCAGAAATATTTCAAATTTTCAAGTTAAAATGATTTGGAGAAACGATTCATCTTCAGCAAATTTTCAGGGGAACACAGGGGAGATTAAAAAAGGATCTGTGACATGTTCCTTAGATATCTGCCAACTACACTGCCACCCACCACTCCCATGCTGTGCCCTCATTCACAGCCACTGAGTGAGGATCCTTGTAGGCTGCTCTGCCCTCCAGTCTTAGAGAATGCAACCAGCTCTACTTACAAGTGCTCCTGGCTGGAGTCTGGTCCTGTCACTGATGAACCACCCCTCAGATTTACATGGTGCTGGAGATTCCAAATTTCATGGTAAATGATGACTAAAGCTCATTTCTCTCTTTGTCATTTTCTTGTTTCTCAGTATTGACAAAATTGAGTAGACTCTAACGTGACAAGATCCTTGTCATCAGTTCTATTGCAGCCAAACAGGGTTAGATTTGTTTTGGGAACAATGGCATGGGCAGCCCTGGAATGTGTTCTTGCAGGACTTGTATTTCACCAGTATTGTTATGTACTTTGCTTTCTGTTCTGATTGCAAATTAATTTTTATCTACATTACAGATCAGTTGTGAAGATTTTTTAGTTTGTTATATATGTGTCAGATGTCCCCAGTGATGCAGCAGCAAATAAAAAGACTGGATGCAGTGCTTGGGGTCTGGCATGGCAGGATGTATTGTGCCAGGGGGAGGGAAGTGGAAGCTGATGGCAGTTCCTGGCATCAGCTTTGCACTGGGCCAGCAGAAGGTGGGCCATACCCAGCCATGTTGAGATCAGGGGATGAGGGGATGGCTGCCCGCCCAGCGCAGCATCTCACTGCTTGGGGTTCACCAGGGAGTTCTGGCAGTTCCCTGGTTCTGTCCTCCCTGGACCTCGTGTTTGCCTATCTGTGATGTGGGCCCATGGGTGCCACAGACCCTAGAAAGGCAACGGGAGGTGATAGCTGCACGGACCTACCCAAAATTCAGCAGGGGGGGTTGATGAAAAAGGCAAAAATAGCAGCCAATCTCTTTTTCCTCTGATTCAGAATCAGGTAATAATGATTTGAGTCATATGGGTAGTAATGAGTTTGAGTCATATGGGAAAGCACATCTGCCACTTGCTTTTAACAGCTCATAATTCAGTTTGCAATGGTTTTGGTATCTTCACTACCTAAGCACTACCTACTGACAAACATAAGTTCTGACATCTGTCCATACACTAGTTTTACCAATAAACACCATGAAGGTTTAACATTTATCTCCTTCCTAGTCCAGACTTATTTTCCATGGCCAAGTTGTACCTTACCCACAAAATAGCCCACCATTTCAAAGGATTTAAGGACTCCTACCTCAAAGAGAAGTATTTAGAAAATATTTCTCATTCTGCATGTTAAGGAAACTTCCCTGTTTGATCATCCAGGAGCCACTCTGTAGTCATTCTCATACCACTGGAGCTGGGACCAAAGCCCCTTAGCAGTTACGCACCCCACACTCACACAGATCAAGTTCCCTTACCAGCTCGACCCTTTGTTTCCCATAGCAGAGTCTCAGAAGTTCAGATTCTTAAAATAATTTTATTATGGTGCAATAACTAAACAGCAAAATAACAGCTCAAGCTGGGTGCCTCCAGGAGAGACCCCGAACAAAGGAACATCTAGGCTTTTATATCCTTACAGTCTAAGCTCAGCAGAGCCTGGGGGTCCTCGGCTGCTGCCATGTCTCTCAGTGTCTGGTCCCCTCACTGTTCCACAAGTCCCCATGCCAAAGGTTATGCAAAGGGTTGGCAATTCATGGCCTCTTGCCTCAGGATCCTGCCCAGAGCTCAGCCTGCAGCTGGCACTGCAGCTGCACGCCGAGCTACCTGCACTGAGTGTGTTCCTCAATAGAGCATTACTGGTAATGGGCAGTATTAATGCATCACATCCTGTTACTTCTAAGTTATGTCCTAACTCAAGGGTTCCCTGAGGCAAAAGGAATGAGTGCAGGCTCCAGCAGTAGGCCTCTTCCAGCAAACCAGATGGGCTGCATTAGTGATCTTGCCACTCTTAAAAACTTGCTATGGGCAAACAGGAAATTCATTTTATATGTAAACATAATTTACACAAATTATGAAGAATTTATTATTAATGTAGTTTAAATATTAATCAAGGCATCCGTATTAGCACAGATCTAAATATTACAGGAAAAGAGGAAAGGTAAATGAAGAATTCTTTTATGGAGGAAAAGTTTCAGTAAGAACTATACACTTAAAATTCCTATACACACACATCCTGGCTACTACCCTTTTCTTTGGTGCTGTGCTCAGCCTTCCCCTGCCCCTCAGGTCCTAATTTAATGCTTTTACTCTAGGGAGTGGGGAGGGCTATGGCAAGTTTCTACAGCCCAAGTCTGGATCAGAGAGAAATACAGTGCTGATGTCAGTGGCTTCTCCCTCCTCACTCTAGGATCTGCTTTGAATTGTTTTCATGCTCTACATGTTGTTCTTGCTTCATGGGTCTGCAAGCCCACACTAAATCTGACTTTGTTACACATGGTATGTTTTACATGTGTCAGTTGCTTTTTTCATGCTCTTGTTGTGTCAGTTATCCCTAAACTCGATTTCGCTCGGCTCCAGGTCTGCATTTCTCTATCTGACCATTGGTAAGTTGTTTACGACTGTGGGGTCTCCAGTGCCAGGTGTTATTGCCCAGTTTTGTGCTCCTTAGCACCTCACCCTGTGTTCCCACTTCCCCCCATTTGGAGCACTACCAGGGATGAGGCATGCACAACACCACTGGGCAACCTGTTCCAGTGCCTCATCACCCTCTATGTTAAAAAAATTCTTCCTTATGTCAAACCTAAATTTATCCTCTTTTATTTGCCCCTTGTCCTACCACTACAGACCCTAATAAAAAGTCTTTCTCTGTCTTTCTTATAAGCTTTATAAACTGAAAGGCCATATCAAGGTCACCCCAGAGCCTTGTCTCCTCCAGGCTGAACAATGTCAGTTCCCTCAGACTTCTTAACAGGAGGTGCTCCAACTGCTTAAACCATTTTCATGGTCCCTCACTGGACTTGCCCTAATAGGCCTATGATTTTTTTGTGCTGGGGCATCCAAAGCTGGACACAGTGCTTCAGGTAGGGTTTCATGAGAGGAGAGCAGGAGGGGAAAATCACCTCCCTTAACCCTCTGGCCACACTTCTTATACAGTCCAGGATATGATTGGCTTTCTCAGCTTCAAGAGCAAATTCCCAGCTCATGTTGAATTTTTTATCCACCAGTACCTCCAAACCCTTCTTTGCACAGCTACTCTCATCTCATGCTTACTCTATTCTGTACTGATGCATCTATCAGGTACAAGACTTTGCACTTGGGCCACTTTTAACTTCTTCAGGCTCACACGAGCCCCCTCCTCAAGACATCCCTTCTCTCTAGCCCATCAGCTCTGGCACTCCACTTGGTGTCATCTGCAGACTTGTTGAGGGTGTACTCAAAGCCACTGTCCATGTCATTAATAAAGATATTGAACAGTAACAGTCCCAATATACACTCCTGAGGAACACCACTTGTCATTGGTCTCAATTTGGACATTGAGCCATTGACTGCAACTCTTTGGATGCAACCATCTAGACAGTTCCTTGTCCACCAAATAGTTCATCCCTCAAACACAAATATCTCCAGTTTAGCAGCAAGAATATTGTGTGGGACTATGTCAAGGGCTTTACAGAAGTCCATGTATGTGACATTAGTAGCTCTTTCCTCATATACTGACACAGTCACTCCACCACAGAAGACCTCCAGATTAGTCAGGTGTGATTTGCCCCTGCTGAAGCCATGTTGGCTGTGTTTAGTTGCCTCCCTGTCATCCATACACCTTGACATCTCATCCAGTAGTATCTGTTCCGTGACCTTACTGAGCACAGAGGTGAGGCTGACTGTTTGACCGTTTCCAGGGTTACCATTTTTACCCTTCAAACATAATGGATGTGTTCCCCTTTTTTCAGTGACCAGGAACTTCACCTGCCTGCCATGACTTTTCAAGTACAGTGAAGAGTGGCTTAGCTACTACATCTGCCATTTCACCCTGGGACGCATCTGTCCTGCTTCCTCAGATGGTCTCAGACCTGATCTTCTTTTACAGTGGGTGGTCTTCATTGTCTCCATTCATGCCTTGAGATTCTGTGTCTAGGGGTGTGTTGAAGAATAATTGCCATTGAAAACTGAGGCCAAACAATTTGTGGCATATGTGCCCCCCACCCCCAATTGGAAAAAGTTGCTTTTTTCAGATAAAACAAGTGAAAATGAAGCTTCAGGCATTTCAAGACTAGTTCAGGTAAAGCAAGACCTGAGGTTTTGTAAATTCAGTGCAAAATCTGTGGCCTGTTTCTAGGAATGGTAATACTGTATAGACAAGGCTGCACAGCTGCACTAAAACGGGGGTCTGTATAACTGTATCATCCAAAAGTGTTTCCCCACATAATCATGAATGTAATGTGTGCCTTTTTTGGTGTTGTGAACTTTTCCAAGCAGATCCAATTCTCACACATCTCCCATATCCACCAAGAAGGCCCACTGTAGCTAGGAGGAAAAATAGCCATGAACTTCAGCTAAATAATCTTTGCACAGTTTAAAATTCTTGGTGCACTAATGCCATCAGAGTAAGAAGGGAATATTCAGGCAATGACTGAGCCTCCTGCACACAAGATGCCTCCCTGTGCCTACAGATAAAAGGCTGTTAGAAGGAGGTTAGAAAGCAGTGCTGTCCACAGCACACATCCTGCCCCTATTAAAAGCAAAGCAGAAGAATTCAGATAGAGTCATTTAAAAATAACCACAATAAAGGTGGTGATGGTGACAACAACAGGAACTATCAGGATATTTTCATTTTGCAGTAAACTACCGCCTTTCTGCAAAGAGGACTTCTGCATCTGCTAACCCGAGTGCAGCTTTGGTCCAAAGCCTTTGAATTTATGGTGAGTAATTTTATTATGATGATGAGGCAGGAACTAGTTTTCAGTGAAAGAGATGATGAGTAAGCTGAAACAAGGCAGTTTTCAAGGAAACACCTCAGTCAAACATGACCTGATGCAGCCACAGGGGTATAAATGACTTTGCTGGGCTTCTCAACAAAGAGAAATGCATAACCACAGGAAGCGAGCACCCCATTTCATGTTAAGAGTTTGTTCCTTCTGCTCGCGAGCAGGTCTACAAAGAAGGGACACACAAGAAAAACCAGGGGTGTTTCACACTTTTCAGTAGGTTTTCTTTTACAGTAAAGAAGAAATAAAAAGTCCCAACCAAGCAGAATTGCCACAGAAAGCAAAGCCCCAATGTGTCTTCAGCTTGGTTCAGTTTCTTGGTTATTCCTCTGCTCTTGTTTCAACAGAAGTGAAAGCATTTGACAATACACAGAGTAGCAACATGGGAAAGTTGCAGAAGGAAATTATTAACCCCCACATTTTTGCACAAATGTTGGGTTTTTCAAGGAAAATATGTTTGTTGTCCATTTTAAGCCTGCCTGTGCTTGGCCCTCTGCACACCCAAGCTCTGCACCCAGAGAACACTGATCAATGGCTTTGAAGCAGTTCCTTCAAAGCTTTTTCACACGTTTCTAGATGAATCTCCCTCTGTATTTGTGTTTAGCCATTCACTTTAAAAGCAGCTTTTAATCTATTCTCCTTCCCTAAGGTACTCTTTATAAAATCATGAGAAAAATCTCCCCCAAAGCTTTGTGAACTTTTGCAGAAGCAAATAAATTACAGCTGGCAGCAGGAAAATATGCCTTCAGTCGTTTTCCTTCTGGAGGAGCCAGAGAGCTTAAAATGAAAGTAATGCAGCAGGCGGGATACTTTTCCAGCTTTCTCTTCCTCTCCTAAAGAGGGAGCTAAAAAATTGGATGAGGTTTTGTTGGTTGGTTGGTTGGTTTGGTTTGGTTTGGTTTGTTGTTGTTGATGATGGGTTTTGTTTGCTTTGTTTGGGTTTCAGTTTTGTTTGTTTGGTTTTTAATGCTGGGGTTTAGGTTTTTTTCAACTGATCTTACAATTATCTGCAAACCAATTTATTTTCTATTATTTCTTTAGCAGGAGCCACTTAGATCCAGTGTTTCTTTAGTCAAGTTTTAGGTTGTCAGAAAAAAAACCTGAGTGCCAAAGTGCTAACAGAAAAAACTAATTAAAAGATGCTTGATTTGCCTCTGGGCTTGGTTTAAATCTGGCATATGTGGTTGATTGTAGCTATCTTTTATGTATTTTGCATCTTCAAAATAGTAAATAGAAACAGTGGAAGCTTTCCTAATTGTCATGCCACTATTCCCACAATGACATTGAAGGTCAGATGCTGCATTTATGTAGTAGCATCCCTGCTCACCTGCACCTCCGTAACTCCCAGTCTCTGAGATGTCAGCTTATATATTACTAGATATACATATAAAAACACTATATACATTATAATTACAAGATTATTAACATTTTATACAGTTCAGATCATGCAATTCTGAGAAAGCTGTACTGAAATTGACCATTCTAGTGGCTTTCTATGATGGAGTGACTACATCAGCAGACAAGGGAAAGACACAGACAGATGCCATTTATCTGAGCTTCTGTAAAGCCTTTGACACGGTTCTCCACAACATCCTTCTCTCTAAATTGAAGAGAGATGGATTCAATGAGTGGATTGTCAGATGGATAAGGAAGTGGTTACATGGTCACATCTAGTGGTCAACAGCTCAGAGTACCAGTGGACATCAGTGACAAGTGATGTCCCTCAGGCGAAGCAGTGTTATTTAATATTTTCATTAATGACACGTAGGAAGGGTTCAAGTGCACCCTCAGCAAATTTGCAGGTGACACAAAGCTGAGTGGTGCAGTTGACACTCCTGAAGGACAGGATGCCGCCCAGAGGGACCTGGACAAACTTGAGAAGTGGGTCCATGGGAATCTCAAGAGGTTTTACAAGGCCAAGTGCAAAGTGCTACACCTGGGTCAGGGCAACTTCTGGCTGCCTACATGCTGGGGGATGAACAGCCCTCAGTAGTGTCTGCACCACTGCCAAAAAGGACTTGTGGGTGCTGGTGGATTAGGGGCTGGACATGAGTCAGCAACGTGCCCTTGCAGCAGAAAGGCCCAAAAGCAGCATGTCCAGCAGGACAAAGGAGGGGATTCTACCCCTTTACTCTGCTCTTGTGATACCCCACCCAGATTATTGTATCTAGCTCTGGGGTCCTGTTGGAGTGAGCCAAAAGGAGGGCCACCACGCTTATTAGAAGAATAGAGCACCTTTACTACATGGAAGGGCTGAGAGAATTGGATTTGTTTAACCTGGAAAAGAGAAGGTTTCAGGGTGACGTAACTGCAGCCTTCCAAGACCTGAAGGGAACCTACAAGAGATTCAGAGAAACTTTTTACAAGAACATGCAGTGATAGGACAAGGGGGAATGGTTCAAACTGCAATGGAGTAGGTTTAGATTAGATTAGGAAAAAATCTTTACCGTGAGGGTGGTGAGGCACTGAAACAGGTTGCCCAGACAAGTTATGGGTGCCCCACCCTGGAAGTATATAAGGCCAGGTTGGATGGAGCTCTGAGCAACCTGGTCTACTGAAGTGTGTCCCCGTCCAGAGCACAGGGATTGGAACTAGATGACCTTGAAAGTCCCTCTCAACCCAGGTCATTCTATGATTCTATGAAATTGGAATACGATCAGAGAACACCAATCTGCATACATTGCTCATTGTATGTGAAAAATATTATTTAAGGTAAGAAAAGTCCCGAGTGAAAAACAGATGAATAGGAATTGTCTTTAAATGTAGCTACATTAACAATTACTCCTAAAAATTAGAGCAATCTCAAGCTGAAGAGGAGAAACAAGAACATATTACTTTAAAAATCAAAGAGCACTGTGTATAAGCACTTACGAAGAAGATATGTGTGATTTCTACAAAAAAAAAATCCTATAGATGAAGTTACATCAAAAATCCTTCTGATTCCTGGTTCTCAAAAGAAAGTGACAGCACTGGGACAAACAAAAGGGTCCTTCCCAAGAGATTTGACTCTGATGTATATAGTTATCTTTCAACACGTGAGGTAGATGACTGGTGGTACAGGACATTCCAGAGCTGAACCCACCTTGGCCTTCTAGTATGGACTTAATAGACTTTCAGCATGGAAGATTCTTCCCTCAATTTGAAATTGAGCTTCTTAAAAAATAACATGAAGCCACTGTGTTTACTAGTGTTACACACCTGTATCCTGGGCAATTAATTTTCTTCTGCTATTCTGGTAGAGATCTTGGTTTTCATTAATATAGACATCTAAATATAACTGAGGGGAAAAAGCTGAAGAAGGCTAATAAAAAATATTATCCATGTTTGTTTTGATGGTGGTAACATCTGCAAACCTGTTGACCTGGTCTGTGTTTTCCTCTATGACTTTTGCCAATTATTTTATACTTTTTCTTTCCATTTCTCCTTCTAATGACAGAAGTAATAATCCCTATCATAACCTAGTAAATGCTGCGAAACTTGGCAAATCAAACTGCAGTGTCTGAATGAGAAGTTTCCATATCTTAGAATATGTCTATTAAAGAAAATTCTATGTGTAAGGTGCTGAAGATTTAGCATCTAGTAAAGAACGGTCAAAAGTCTCTGGAATTTTATTGTGGTTCACCTTAAAAGAAATGAATTTGCGGTAAAATCAACCACGCTTTTAGGTTTCTTGAATAAGGCAGTCAAACACTTCCTCTTTCAGGGATAGTTCAGGGATGAACTATGAATCTATTAGACTCTCTATGAGAATCTTCACACCTTCCTCTAAAAAAAGATAGGCTTCAAATGCTTACCTTTCCTGTTGAAATCGCCTGCTTTATGCCAGTGTAAATTGAGCCTATAGTCATTCACAATGACTTTTAGACAATTTCCTATTAGTCTGTTGTGGTTTTGCATGCTGCAAAATCAGCTAGGGAGTTTTAAAAAAGGTTTGAAAGGAGACTACTGAGTTGAGTGCCCCGTTAAAAGTGGAATTTGGATACTTTACACATTTCTCTGGAATTAAGGTGTTATGGAAAATGATTCAAAAAGTATTATGAAACACTGGCAACAATCTGAGAAATATACTTGAAGTCTTGATTTGTCTGGCAGGGTTTGCTCTCTGTAAACCTATGGTTTGTGCTGTTAAAATTTTATTTACATTTGATTCACTACAGAGGATATCTTTCCTCATAAAACTGAAATCCTAACATGCCCAAAACTGTATTGCTTTACTTGACTGGAGAGAAGCAATTTGCAAGTCTAGGTACGGAGTGTATTATGCTCTATGTCTATGACACAAACAACACATCTTTTAAATTTAAAAATAAGAAGTCAATTGCTTTTCCATTTTACTGTCTTGAAGCCCCTGTTGCATCTCCCTTCTGGCCAAGATTCAAAGTTCACTAAAGTAAAGGGATTGCTATCCCTATTACATTTAACAGAGATATAAAACTATTTTATAATGTTCAGCAAACCTAAGTAGCTGCCATATATGCCTTTTTGTGGTTAATTAGCACATACTCTTGCTGCCACAAAGGTTGCTGGAGACGAACTCTTGCGTTTTTTTCTCTCTTTAAGTTCCTGTATTGTAACTTGCAACTCTACTTAAAGATACTGGATGAGGTTTTCGTGCTGCAGTTAATTTGCCCATCTAAAGCAGCCAAAGAACAAAGGAAGTTTCCTCCTCTAGTTGAGAAATTATCACTCATTTGCAATTGAACTGCTTTGCTCCAATGAAACATAAATATTATATGTATAGTACAATGCATTGCTTCATACTACTAAACAGTGAGAAAAAAATCTCTGTTGTAGGTACCACTATTTGACCATTTGAAAAAGCAAAGTAATTCCTTTCCAATTCTTTGCGTGTATATGAGCTGTCTCAAAAGGCTTTATTTTTTTACATTTATGGCATTTATATAGTTGCATTTAGATATCTTCAGTTATTTAGGGACAGAAATGCTGAGCTCGCTTGAAGAGTAGGAGAAAATCATAAATGATTGAGGACGATGCCCAAAGACATGGCCATTTTGGAAAATGTCACCCTTAGTATTTCTCATCCTCTTTGGCTGGCGAAGCCTGTTTTTGTGATCAGGTGGTAGCTGTAGTTAGTCTCACATTTACACCATTTTTGGTATGTTCTCCTGAGGAGGAACTTTGAATTGAGGGGTCTTACTCAGCTAGAGAAATTAGCACCTGCCTTTGCACTTTGTCTAGTGTTTTCTGACTTCCTACAGGCCCTATACATCTCAGTCTGTCATATGCATCATTTGCTGGCTCAACTAATCAAACATCAGGTTCTTAAAACTATCATGTTTTGCCAAGGTCAAGCCTGCTGTTGTTCCTCAGCTAATTAAGGCCTTGTTTTCCACAAAGCCAGTGGAAAAATCCTTCAAAAAAACTTAGTAAGCAGGTGAACTGGATGCCACCCAGACTGGTGGAGATATGATTATTAAGAAATCCTATTTTCCAGAAGGTGATGAGATGAATTACTGGCATCTTATGGACAAACAAAACAGCTTACTGGGTTTTTTATGTGTTTAGATTCTTGTAGTCCACCAGGGGGCTGCATGAGGCAGCTGCTGGCACCTTGTAGTTGGCTTTGACTGAAGACTTCATGGCTGTTCATCCCAAAATCCCTCATCTCCATGTTTGTTGTTGTCATCCAGTCGGATCAGGTGTTCTGGCTGACCAAAATTCTGAGATGAAACCTTTCACACTCCTTCCCTCTACTATTAGTTGGGAAGTCATTTGAGGAGACTTATATCCTCCACGACAGTGCCTGAATTCCATGGTCTTCTCCTGCTGAATTTAGGCACACTAATTCCTGCCTCTTCA
Organism: Dendrocincla fuliginosa; assembly: GCA_035047845.1. Lineage (NCBI taxonomy): Eukaryota > Metazoa > Chordata > Aves > Passeriformes > Dendrocolaptidae > Dendrocincla > Dendrocincla fuliginosa. Next base: position 34,034,013 of record JAWWMO010000043.1, read on the forward strand.
AAGATGGGTGATGAAAGCAGCAGGGACAGGCTGGTCCTCAAATGCAGCTGCTTGGGTCAGTCTTGCAACATCTAGCATCAATTTCATTTGGGAGCAACTTCAGCTAAGTTTTTTCTCTAGCACCATTAAGTAGGTATTTCTGTGGTTTGGGTTTTTCGTAAGTTTGCTTTGGGTTTTTTTACATTGCAAACCGAATTAGAAATGTTTACCTTCATAAATTTTCTCATCCTGAAATCCCAAACTACGTTTTATTGAGCTCCTGAAGGGCAACAGTGCAGAAGTAGGCAAACTAGCAATTTTTAAGGATAAGTAATAGGTGACTTGGTTTTGCACCTCCCTCCCTCCCAGAGTTTTCTGCTAGGAGACTTACGTGCTCCGGGTGTTCAACCTGTACTTTTCACTCCACTGAAAGCAGCTGATTACAGCTCTGCAGCTCAGCTGCACAAGTACACATGACTTTTCTAACTCAGGATCAGGTCTTCAAGAAACCTGTATAGTTTGTGAGATTTGAGAAACTGTGTAGGCATCTGGTCTGCCTCCCTTCCTTTCCTGGCTCTGTTTATAACAGCAATTCGTGTTATTCAAATCACCAAGACCATCATGCCAAAACAGTAAGAGAATCTCTCTGCCCCAGTGACTTTCCCTTAGCGTAAGATGGGGAAGGGTGTGGACACAACCACACATGTGGACAACGTGACCCGCAACACTGAGAATTGTGGATCTTTGAATAGGTCTGTGTAAGTGGGATGTTGTAGTGTTTGTCTCCCACGGGGCATGTGGAGCTAGGTGAGCTCATTTCTCATTGAAGTAGTCTCACAGGGTTGTTTCATTGTAGCAAGTAGAAGGCCCCAGGAGTCACCTGGCCAATGTACTAATGGGCTGTATTCACTGTGGGCTTCCTACACCTGTGGGGACACAGCCTGAGCACCGTGGGACACAAGTGAGGAAGGGGTGAGAAGGGAATAAGGAGGGGGTGAGCCAGAAAAGGGAGAACTGGTAGGGCAGGAGGACGTGGACAGTAGTGACTACTGACCACTGGACAAAGTGACTACTGACTAGCCTGTGATAAAATACACAGGGTTTTAAAAGTGTGTGACTGGAGAGAGGCCAAAAAAAGGAAAAAAGAAAGAAATTAATTTGAGGAGCATATGAGAGGACACTGAGCACATATGAAGACAGATAATGTCAGAAACGGAAGATGATGTGACAGTAAAGAAGTAGCATAAAAAGCAACCAGAGTGGCCAGGGGTAGTGTAATTAAGGGTGAAAGAGGGAACTTATGAAAGAAGAGAGTCACGATGACTCAACAGTGCTCCTTGTCCTCTGCCACTTGCGGCTGAGTAGGACAGCAGCCAGCCACAGCACTGGCAGAGGAGTGTTTCCACAGCAGAGCAATGTGACCTTCAGCTTCAGCGACCACCTGGGGTGCTCAAAGCTTATGCCTGTCGTGAAGAACCAAGGGGAGCTCTATGTGATATCTGCATCCAACGTTGGTGTCAGACCCGAAAGTTGGAAAATAGAGCTTTTCTCACTCTAAGTGCCTTACTTGTGGCTTTCAGGTGACACTCACATGGAAGAGCAGCCCTTTGTACTGCCAAAGGGGAAGGAATGCCCCTGGTTCAGCTTTTGGCTTTGTGTGCCAGTAGTCCCCCCCAGTCCTCCGAGCAGCATGCTACAAGGTGACAAAACATGAGCTTAATTTTTCTCTGCAGTTTAACTTTTTCTACCATGTCTTTTTCCTTGTGGGAATTTCATTAGAATGAGTGGTATTCTTTGGCGGTATGGTATACATACTTTTCTGAGACTCACAGGCTCCAAAACCTGTGCTAGCATCAGGCAATTTTGTTTCCTGTCATTTATTACCCTGCTAGTACAAACACCTTTTTTTTTTTTTCTAAAGCACATAACTTGTGGTCAGCTGCATGTGGTACTACTACACAATTACGGTAAATTTACATTTTACCAGCTGAAATTTCCTGTAAGCTTTCTGTGGGCTAGAAGTATAAAATGAAACTAAGCAAGCATGTTCTAACAAAAGTGAAATATTATTTTATTTGATTTATTTGTGTTTGTTTTTTTTATGGCAGTATCTGGACTGACTGTTGTCCTATCACAACTTGTGACAGGCACAAGAAAAGCATATTACAAAAATTAATTTCTAAGATGTTTGCAGCCATTGTCCTCTGTCACAGTAAACCTTGCTACTCTGCAGGGACTTATGGGTGGGGATGTTTCCAGTGAACAGTCAATTCTGAAGGAGCTTGCAAGAGATGTGTTTTACCCTGTGTAATGTTCAAAGCTGTGCATAAAAACAAGAGTATCATGTTTTCTTACTTGTTATCTCACATTAATGTGTGCAGCTCATAGAGGCGTAGTCCCCAGACCCCACAGGATTTGCTTTACATGACTTAAATAGAAGTGATGTGTGCCATTAAGTATATGTAGTATAAAGTATGAGTAAGTATTAAGTGGTATATGTAGCTGCAACTTTATTCCGTAGGGTTTCAACTGTGACTGGAGATTTCCTAGTGAGACACATACAATTAATAATGCTGGTAATGAAAATTATGACTTTTCTCCTTTCCAAGAGAAAAAGGAAGGTGATCAGAACTAGCAGCATCCATATTATTTGGTCTTTTCTATGTAAAATTTGTTCCTATGTCCCCATATTCACCACCCAGAAGAGAGGAGGATTCAGTTTGTTCAGGTCTTTTCTCTCCGTTAACTGCAGACACCAGGAACTGTGCAAAATCTTTTTCACTCAGATAACAAGTGTTCCTCAAGCTAATCTTTCATAATCAAGCACTGTGCTGATCCAGGATGGAGGCAAAGACTACTGAACTTTGCAGCCACTGGGCTAGCTGAGCACTTTGTCTGTCTGGAAGGCTGAATCCAGACAGCACTGCCTTGCCTCAGTTTGTACCTGGGCTGGCTGATGTAAAGGGATTTGAAATCCCCCATTCAATCTTGAGTGACCTTTTGTGCCATGCTTGGACAAACTGTGTGGTGTGTGGTGATTCAATAATCACATTTGTGAGCTTTGCCTTGGAATTTCATAGGTGGGTGTAGTGTAGAAACAAGCTGCTTGGTGCTGTATAGTGTCACATCTCTGCTGAATAGTTTGCTTTTGCTTGGCGGAAATTGCTTCCGCAGCGAAAAGATACTAGGGAACACTGTACTTTTTCTTCAAAGGGTGGTGTGTTTTGGTCTAGGATAGCAGAAAGTTGTGTGGTAAAAGCACTGGCGACCTTTTGAACAGGCTGACAGAAGTCGGGAGCAAGAAAATCTATTCTTGGGTGTATTCACTCATGTTTTAGCTATCTTTCCAACTTGACCTTTTGAAAACAATCTGTTTACACATCCCACACACAGCTAGATCAGCAGTGTGAGACAGTGAGGGATGGGTTTAGATATGCAGAGCTGAGTGGCATATAACCATCATACTTGCTCCATGCGAGCCATGCTCACATTCTCCCCAGCTGTGTGCCATGGGCCGACCCAGGCCTGGGGTGTAGTGGGGCTTCTGCACCCTCATTAGGTCTGCTGTAGGGGCAGTGACCACATGTGCTGGCTTTGGCTGGGGTAGAGTTAATTTTCTTCACAATGACTAATATGGGACTATGTTTTGAATTTGTTAAATGACAAATGACTTCATTATCTCCCAGAAGTTCCCAGCTACTGTGAATGACACCTCAGTGTCCCATGGCCTGGGTTAGATCACTCATCAATGGGCTTTTTGCCATAAAGGGCAGCATATAGTGTGCAGCTATGCCAAGATGAGGGGGCTGTGAGACAGCCCAACATCTCTCCTCCCTGGTGCATGGCATTGCAAGCCTTTCCCCTCCAGATGATGTGGAGTGCACATCTTTTCGTAGCCATTTCCTGCATCCTGGCTGTATGGGAAAACATAGAAGAAAGAGCTCACTAGTTTCATTCCTGATAAACCAGGAATTTATGGCTGCATGTTGCTATAGTTGCAGGTTGTGGGGAACAGATTCATAAAGGGGTGTATCCAAAGGCATGGTTTTAACTGGTGCCACAGTACTTTTAATTTAGTCACGCAGATCTGGCAATGCAGTTCCCTCATCATCTGTCCTCTTCATGCACAAGGGAAAAAGCTGCACAAGAATGTGAATTTCTTCACTGCATTGTCACAGAAAACATACACAACAAAGAGATCTTTATGGTAGGAGCTTTATATAGCATAGCATAGCTATAGGGCTAAAATCCCAAAGTCATCATTTGAATATCCATGCACATATGGGCATATATGGATAGTCCAAACTCATTTCAGACTCTGCAAGTGGGAGATTTTTGGATGCGATTTCGAAGTTCCTGTCTGTGCTTTGTTCCAGTAATACTAATGGACTAGAGCCATTCAAAGTTGTAACCTAGCTCAGAGATGGATAGATCTGCCTCCAAGGTCTGCCTCAGCTGCAGACTCTTTGCTTTTCCCATCACAATGTGTGACTTCACAGTGTAGAGTTACCTTGAAGAGCAGACTTTTATTTTGATTTGGGAGGAGGGAGGAGACATCTCTGACAAACTCACGGGGGAAGATAAACTGGGTGAGAGTACTTTTGAGAGGTCATGCTGTACATGACAGCAGAGCATGGGGACCTGGCCTCAGCAGATGAAGTAGAAGATGCATCACTATTAAAGCAGAGAACCAGGATGGTCTGTAAGCAGAGGTGAAAGCTGATAGCTGTCCATTGGCTCCCAAAGTCAGTGGTGACCACAGAACAGCATACAGGAAGAGGTCAGTGGTACCTGCTCCAGCATTTGGTACACAAATGTAAAAAGGACTTAGTGAAGGCTGGTGTGCATGATTGGATTTGCAGTTCACTTCCTCAAGTCTCAAAGAAATGCATGAATGGTTTCATACCACGCCAAAACCTCCCACTAAATACAATTTGGTACTTGGCATGAAATTAGAAAGCACAGCTCTGTAGTTTGCATGTGGAGCTACAGTTTAGAAAAACTTGCTCCAAGAACAAGTCCTTATGCCACAGGCTAAATGTGCAATTTCAGACTGACTCTTATGTGGAATTAACAAATATGAAATCTGGTTTCACCCATTCCAAATTTCAACAACTTTATCATTCCTGATTTAGCTCTTATTTTCACTCACCTCGGCCGATGCTTATAATTAATTCTTAGATTCTCTTTATTTGATATTTCTTTAGTCATACTGTTCATGTTGTTTCATGCCATATCAGTTACATTCATTGAGGCTTGATAAGCCTGACCTCAGTTTGTCATGAAAAGAGAAAATTCTATCCACATATAAAACCACTGGTTTGCTTTAAAAATGTCCACCTTTCCAAATGATAGATATTTCTTTTGCTTCTTGTATTCCACTGGATTAGCTAGTCTCAGTCTTTCCTGACTTCTCCCTGACCAGACTCATAATCAGTATCCCAGACTCATACAACAGTTAGCTGCCATTTTTGTTTCAGTATCTTGACTTTGGTGATATTTCCCTTGCCCTACCTGTAGTGCCACCTGTTTGTTCAGGCTGAGGATCTTCCACTACACTTCACGACTCGTCCCTGTGGTCTCTCTTAATGTCTAACACCAACTTCAGTTTGGTATAGTCAAATGGAGTCATAATTCCTTCTATGTCCAGGCTAGCAACCTTTCCTCAGGCCTGCAGGACCCTCTTTTGGGTCAACTGTATAGAGTCCTCACATCCCAGTTGTCACTGAGTCTTGCAAGTTCTACAGAATGTACCAATGCACTGCCACCAAACATAACACTATTTCCATTCTAGTGGCTTGACCCTGGATGAACATCAGATCCCACTAAAGCCAGTCTATCACTTCCCTCTGCAACTGGACAGAGGTGAAAAAATGTAACGAGGGGTTTCTGGGCTGAGATAAGGACTGAGGGATCACTCACCAGTTACCATCACAGGCATATTAATTAAATATACAGGGGATATTAATTAAATTTAACAGAATCAGAATAGGAGAATGAGAAGTAAAATAAACCTTAAAAACGCCTTCTCCCCACCCCTCCCTCTTTCCTAAGTTCTACCTCCCACCCCAGTGGCACAGGGAGATGGGAATGAGGGTTCTGGTCAGCTTGTCACAGGTTGTTTCTGCCACTGTGCAGGGAGACAAGTCCTTTCCCTGCTCCAGGATGAGGTCCTTCCCATGGGAAACAGTCCTCCATGAACTTCCCCAGTGTGAGCCCATCCCACAGACAACACAAACTTCTTCACAAGCTGCTGCAATGTAGGTCACTTTTCCATGGGGTGCAGTCCTTCAGATACAGGCTATTCCAGCATGGGTCCCCCACAGGGCCACAAGTTCTACCAGAAAACCTGTTCTAGTATGGATGCCTATCTCCATAGGTCTGCAGGTCCCTGCCAGGAACCTGCTCCAGTGTGAGCCTCCCATGGGATCACAGCCTCCTTTGGGCATCCACCTGCTTTGGTGTGGGGCTGCAGGGGAACCTCAGCTCTGGTGCCTGAAGCACCTTCCTCACCATATGCTCCACTGACCTGGGTGTCTGCATTGTTGTTCACATGTTCTCACTCTGCTCTTCTCTGGCTGCAATTTCATCTGCCCAATAACATTTTTTTCCCCCTTCTTAAATATTTTGCCACAGAGGCATTACTATCATTCCTGATTGGCTTGGCCTTGGCCAGCAGCGTGTCCATCCTGAAAGCTTCAGTCACCTTTCCGTAGAAGCCACCCCTATTGGACCCCTCCTGCTACTAAAACCTTGATCTGCAAATCCAGTACATCCACTGACACAGCTAAAAATTAGCAGCGAGATTTTAATTGCCTTTTCATTTTCATTCTTGTCATGTTCCAGCACCATTTTTCTGCCCTTCAGCAATGCAGTCTTCTTGTTTATGTTTGTTCAAGGTGCTTCAATCTAAGAATTCTCCATTGCCACATGAACCAGGTTGCCATTCCCATTGCATCCCTCAGCAGATTTTCCTTTCTCCTTTATGTCAAAATCTACCTGTATGCATTGGCATGGCTTTTTACCATCCCTCTCATCTTCTGTGTGATGTAGAGATGTCTTCTATCCCAAGGCCATTTTACTGCTGCTTCACACATTAAACTGCATCACAGTTATACATAACTTTTAAGGAAATATCCAGGTTGTTTTAGAACCCAGCAGATTCCAGTGCCCAGCAGTATGATGAAGTGAACAGGAGTTTCCTCACTCACCTACACATCTACTGGATTGGTATAAATTATCAGCAAATAGCATTTTTACTTTTGGGATAAAAGTCTTATAGGACCACATGTCGGCTTCAAATTGGTCTCCTAAACTCGGTGCTACCATGGTTCAATCAAAAGCTAATGAAGCAAATGTGTGCACACAAACTGGTGAGACCTACTGGAACTACCAATTTTAATATATTGTCTTGACCTTTTTGCTAGCAAATCCCTGGATAAAGAGTTCACTTACTTGAGGCAGTTGTGCTCACAATACAAAGTCAGCACTGGCCTGCTGTAAGTGGCTTTGAGGCCACTGTATACACAAGACTCAGCAGCAGCCTGTGGTTTCACTAGACATTTTTTGTAGAAGAAAAACCCCTTACAGAATTGTAGCCTCTGCTAGGGGGAAATTGGTTAGCCTCATATGGCACACCCTGATCATGTTTCCCAACAGCATAAGACAGAGGGAAAACACCAAAAGATTTAACAGCTTCTAGCTGAAAAGTCCTGTGTCTAAAAGTGGAGAACATGAGGTCAGCCTGTGTGCCTCAGGAAGCCAAAAAGAAGTTGATATTTTCTAGCCAACAGAAATAACCAATTTAGTAAATCTGGGGTATTTTTACAACTTTTGCATTAGCAGGGATGTGGAGAAATGAAATGCAAAGCTCACAAGGTTCTTCTTGTACCTAGGAGTTTCTGCTGTAAATGATCTTGCAGCCTTGTTATCTTCATTTTAAGATACCTACATTATCTTCCTTATCTCAAGAGGAATATGAGTGAAATATCAAATATCTAACCCTACTGCATAAGCAACTTGAAACAAAAGAAAGAAAAAAACTCTCTTTTTATTTTCATCCTTCCCAAAAATGGTCGTAATGAAACATTGTGACACAGGGTTCCAACTGGAAAACTCCAAATTCCATCTTAAACAAAAATGTCTTTCCAGGTAGGATCTGGCACAAATTTAGCTTTTATGCAATGTAAATGAATAAATTCAAAAATTCTGCAGAAGCAGTGAAATTATTCCCACAGCCCTGCAGTCCAGTTTTTCATCTCTTGGGAATCCTGTTTGCTCAACAAATTGGTTTAATATAGGACGGTATCCCCAACACTGCAGGTGCAATTGCTGAAGAATGTGAACATGAGTCATTTCCACCTGAAGTCATACTGAAATCATACATGTAATGATTGCTCCAGCTTAATGGTAAATGAGTAAAGCAAAACAGCCTAGAAAATACAGACTTAATGAAATTACACACTAAATCCCTTTATCGTATAAGCTATCAAACATGGATAAATCAATACGTATAGATTTCCACTTATGGAAAAATGTTATCTTCCTTGGAAAAGACGTGGAGGCAGGAGAAGAAGGCTTGAGGAGCTACATGGAAACATTCGATGAATTCAGCCTCTCCTGAGTTAGCAATGTGGATGCTGCATCACTACACAAACACACACATACCCCCCCCTCATCCTAAGCAGCAGCCCCTGAAGCTGTATTGATTTACCCCTTGGCTGTGGAGATGATGATTCACCTGAGCATTGAAGGAGATGCCTCTGTGAGACTGACACCCATAATCAGTTTAAATTTAAACTGGCTTAACTCCAGCTACATTTTCCTTCTCATTCTTCAGCTGAGAGAACCCATTTCCATGATATTTGATTGCCCTGCCTTTCTGCATTTGCAATACAGATGTGTCTAAGCATTTTTTAACTACCATGTGAGATATCCCTTTTAATGCATTATTTTAAAATCAAATTTTTAAAGAATACAAACCAGGAATTTTTTCTTGTAAAATATTTTCAATTATTAGGTGACACGGGCTCTATGTCCTCGTAAAAATAATCACCCTTGACTTGACATTAGCCACTCCTTTTCATTGTTTTTACTGTCTTGGAAAAGTAGCATAAACTATTTTTGTTGCCCATATTTTTAATTACTTTATTGACATTTTGGTTTTATGAGTCAGCCAGACACCTTGTTCAATAGCCCTGTGACTAATTTAGTGCCTTTGTTTATACAAGCAGCTGCACCAAAGAGCACCTAAGATCACTTAATGTGTTGCATTTGAAGTCTGTTCTTTGCTGCAAACTGTGCTCACTGCTTAGCTTTGACCGCAACCGAGTAATATCACTCTGGGATTCATTCCTCTTCTTAATAAAAGCTTTTTCACCTCAGAATTATTGTAATTGGCTAGACCATCTCTGCTTGCAAGGGGTCCAGCAAGAGCATGTCTGTAATGCTATATATGTTAGACACATGCAGGGAATCCACAGTTCCTTTGAGCCGTACCTCGCTGGGAGCCATGTAGCAGTTGCCCTTCATTTCATGAGGTCTATGATTTGGTTTTCTTTTGGTTCAGCCACTTGTGCATGCTGAAGGCAGGCGGGGGTTGGAGGCAAACTGCGTGCAGTGCTCCTGGCAGGTGCTTTGCCACTCTGCACAGAGGTGAATTTCTGTCCACACAGCTCAGTAATTCTTAAAATTGTGTGTCTAGTGGAAAGAAAATTCAGCTTGCATCTGGCCCTCTGAGTCAGATGTGCTGATACACAACCAGGCTATCAGATAGTGGTGCTGCCTGGGACCTTTTCTCCTGAATTCTCTTGCAGACCTTCCCCTCACCACAGCCTTCTCAAGCACAAGAAAGCTAGCATTTCCTTTTCACCAATTTTTTTTAATGATCTAACTTGAGAGTGTAGTCCAGGTGCTAAATATAAACATAAATATAAATGCTGAAGAAAAGTTACAGTTTGGGCAAGTTACACAAGTGCGTGCATCTCCACTAAGATACAATTTTGTGTACCAGTACTTTAGTATGGTAAAGCAAGATGATAGTGAAAAAGGAATTCATCTTTCTTCTTGAGCTAACCTTCAGTCAGACATTTTTAAACTCCAGACATTCTGTCCCCTCTCACTCCTTCTTGAAGGTGAAAAATAGTGACAGTGCTCATGCTGATGTGTCAGAATAGCAAAAGCTACTTTGATGCTGAATACACATGAGTTTGCATGTTCCTGTGGCTGAAGGGATATTGCACAGGAGGTCTCTTCTAGCTCAAATGGAGACAGACTGAGAATAACTACCAGGAAGAAAATAGCAGTAAAAAGGAACAAAACCCACAGACTTTCCTCTGAAGATTAAACGGATTAGCTAAAGGTAAGAAATAGCCAGACAAGAAGTAAAACTCCCACACTGAAATGTTAGACTCATTATTTCTTATGTGAGTAATAACCTCTTCAATTAATGGATACCACAAGAGATGAAAGGGACAGAGCACTACAGTATCAGCTCAACTGAACAAGCTACAAATATTTGAGAGAAGTTCACAGGGTGCTAATAAGTTTCATAAACCCAAGATGCAAGTGATTGTGATAGAATAAAGATCAGAGAAAAGATTAGGAGAGACATCATAAAGTCAAATAATTGTTTTTAGAAACAGCTGAAGTGCTTTCTTCTGGGATATGGGAGGGCTGAAGGTGCAGAAAGGGTGGTTTGAACTTTTCTGGCAGTAGACATGTATCACATGCAGGCAGTCATACATTCATCTCATAGGGATTTTGTTTGTGCTCAGCCATCATTATTTGGGTCACATCTCACGGGAAGCACTGGGTCCTGAAGAGAGATCCATAAGAAAGGATGAGTTTTGACTGTGTTCATTGAGAAGATACAAGAAATACAGGCACCAGGAGGAGAAGAGCTATCCATGTGGGAAGAAGGTCAGGGTGTTTCTTGTTTTGTCTGACCCAGAGGAAAGTGCTGACTCACTGAGATTCTGACTCAGTATTTCCCAAGATCCCTGCCATATCACTATGCTGCGCTTTCAGAAATGCCCCTCAGAGAAATGCACCCAAGCACTCTGTCCTGGATACGATAGGTCACACTCACAAATAAGCAAAAAAGAAGTCTATCCACTATTAAAAGCATCCTCTTGAAAATTCTGCTTCTGGATTGTTAGTTGTCTTCTCACAGTTTCCGGAAGTTTATCAGAAAAGCCCCTTTGGAGTAGAAAATGGCCTAGCAAAATTGGAATTCTTTGAATTGATGGTGCGCATGGTTTTAGAAAAGAACAAATATGTGAAATGAGTGCTGTATGGATTAAAATAGTCTAGGGCTATTAAAAATTGTGGAAGGTGGACAGACCTTCAGACTGAAGCTATTCCTTAAGATTAATTGGAGGCTAGGGGCCAGATGGCTCTTCTCATATCCTCCAGTAGAACCTTTGGTTTGAAACAGAGCTTTCAGTAAGTGGCTTCCATGAGTAGTCAAACACCATTTCTGTAAAAAGTGCAAATGAAATTATATTTGGGTTTGTAACTTCTATTATTAAGGTTTTGGTTTTTTATGTTTGTTTGTTTTAATGGCTTACTTTTCATCTAAGACTTTGTTTTTCTCTGTGCAGGTTAAAAGATACCTATTTGGCCCATATGTGTACAGCTCATCTTGGAGATAGAGGCACAAATGCATGAGAATTTTTTTCTTTTAATTGCTGTTCTTTCCCTACAGGGTGTTCATGTAGCATTTGTGCAGTTGGTCTACATATAATTTTAGAATTCATAAGAACTCTCTGAAAATGAAGAGCTAGCTTACTAAGACTAGTTCAAGGTTTTAAAATGAATAATTTTTTCCATTTGTATCCTTGCCACTAGCCACTTGTGATAAATACCATTTGAAAACCACATGATTTTTTGCACCACTTCAAGAAGCAAATAAGTTTTACAAAGTCTATGGAAAAAAAAACCAAACACTTGCTAGACTGGCAACATGAAGCTCACCAGTTTGACTTTCATATGGACTTTCATCACTGCTTGTTTGCTTCAGATAAGAAATCTCAACAATTTTTTCATTCATACATAATTTTTATTAAACTGCTCTGTTAATCTACAAGCTAAGAGAACAAGCACGTGAATGACATAGGGCAGTTGGCAGCATTTTAAGTATTTTGCACAAATGTCTGAAAAGTACTGTATGTATTTTAAATTAATTGCTTACTGGTATTTTGTGTAATTTGACAATTTTGTCATTTATCAGTAAATTATGCTCTTTTCAGAAATTAACAACCATTTTTTTTCCAAACATTCTTCTACTGGGTTAAATGAGGGAAAGGACTTTACCACATTTATTTGTAATCAAAACCAAAACAGTTTAGTTTTGCAGTGAGTAATAAAATCTTTCCATCATTGAGTGAAAGGTGTTCCCTGAATGTCTGGAGCAACCAAAAGAGAAGCATGGTTCAGGCACCAAACCCTGTGAAGCTGGACCATCCAAATTAAATAGACCCCATGGTGTGTAAGGGGCTTCTGATGCTAAGCAAATAACATTCTTCATACTTCTCAATACTTTACATGATGTTCAAAAGTGAGACAATTTAGGGAAGATAAGAATATTCTCCATAAATAACGTGAACAATGGTGGTTGATTTTGATACAAATTCATGAAAGTGCAGGACCTATTCCAAATTTTCAACCTCTTCTATACTTTATCCTTTATTTGAGTAATTTGTTTGGGCACACCACTCAAGTTATGAATATTTACTTTTTTAAAAAAAATACCTTCTATGGATGTCCAGAACAAAGTTTCCCAATTCAATTCACTTTTAAATCAAAGGTAATCTTTCCATTGACTTTTGTAAATCTGTTAATTGATCAACCTGTAACAAAAACCTCAAGCAGCACCAGCTGAGCAAGGAATTATATACTGCAAGTGAATAGCATACAGCTGGCTTTTCAATAAAGAACTGCACACAGTTATTGCAACAAACTGGTTAAGACTAAGATCTCTGGTATTTGTTTAGCCTGGTAGCCAAATTTTCAGTGTAGGTAAGTATTTCAAATTCAATTTAGCATCATGGTTCATTGAAATAGTGTAGTCATGTAAATACAGTTTAAGCGGTGAGGAAATAAAAATACTTGAAAATAAATTTTAACTGATTGAACAGCATTATTTACATAGTGCTTCTCTTCAATGGTCCTTCTAACCATGAAGCTAAAATGAAAAGGCTAAATTTGGTTTTATGAGAACATAAATCATAAAACATAAAGCACCTATAGTTTTTAAGAACGCAACCAGAAATCTGTGAAGGAGAACACAAGATGATAACGCAGACAGACATGAAAGTGGACTGAGGACAGTTGTGCATGCCCCAGAGGGAGAGTTCCAGTGAGCAACATCTGTTGTTTGACCTTCAGGAGCCTATCAGAAGGGTAGGGGGAAGGGAGGGAATTTCCTTACCTCTAGTGACATTAACAGTCTGAGGATAAAATAAAATTGTGAATTATGGAATGACTTTTCTTCGGTGTAATTGGCTTGAGGTTCATTGTATGTCGTGATACACTTTTCAAAAATACTTTTCTTTGGAAATGGTTATGCACATAGTTATATTTTATTGAATCTTCTTTGATAACATAGATCCAATCTGTGAAGAACTACTGAGTGTCATTTACTCCCGTTAAACTCACAACCCTGGATCGATTTGGAGACCATGTTTACCTGACTGGTAGCTTTCTGTTTTATAAGGTCAAGGCCATCTTCAACCAATGATTTAGGGGGAAATCTCACAAATGACACATTTGAGAGGTAACAGTGAATATGAAACGGTGCCAGAGGTTCCTTCCTGCTTTGTGCTTTGGGGAACAGAGCCTGTTTTGGTTTTAGTTTCCCTCTGGATGATATGACCACCATACAGACACGGCGGGTTTTGCCGTGGATTAAGGGATTATTCTGCTTATTTCTGCAGGTAACTTTTTGGCATGCACCTTCCTTAATGCTCATCAGGAAGACTTTGCTTATTTGTGGGTGGGCACCTTGGTAAGAAAAGAGTGAAAGAGGAAGCTGGAAGACAGACGACCTTCTCTTGCTGTCTTGCATCAGGACTAACTGCTACATAACACACCCAGAAGTCATATTTGTTGCTGTTGCTAGGCCATCATGATGCTCCTCACCTACTTCAGCAGCCTACATACATCCCATGCACTGCAGAAGTTGCTGTTATCACTTCTCTACCCCACGCAAGACATCAAAGAGGTGAGAATTTTTGTATTATTAGCTATTTTGGACTGAAAATCCCACACTTGTCTGCCAGGTGTAGGTTTTTCCACCTCCAGAACTTTTTAGACTTTTTTATTATTCCCAATTCCCACTAACAAAAAAAATAATCCCTTGGTCACTTCTAGACTAGTGGGAGAAGATACTGGCAAGGACAGATTTGAGCTGACAACCTTTGCTCAGGAGTTCTGCAGGACTCAAGGGTAAAAGAGATGAACTAGAGACCTTGGGCAGTGGAGGATGCAACCTGCATTTGAGCCTGTCCCTACCCTAGGAATGCACAGAGTGGAGTTATTGGCTCTTAATTTTCTAAAAAGCCTCAGGGAAATCCCAGACACCTGCAAACTAGTAAAGCTGACATCCCTAGCACACAATATCAAGGCAGAGTGGGCCCATGGAAAAATGTGGTGCAAAAGGAAATAATAAATATGGCATTTGTGGCAGGGTATACCACACTTATTGGTTATACAGGAGTTTACTGTAGAGTCAATGAATAAAGACAAGGGGAAGCCAAAACACCACCATGTCTTTGAAGCTTCCAAAGAACCTCTGATGAGTCTCACTGTAAAGCTACCAAAGAAGTTAAGCTATTACAAGGAACTTCTCACATAAATATGCAACTGGTTAAAATATAAGAAAAAAGGAGCAGGAATCAGTGAATGTTTTTTTGTAATTAAGTAGGTTCAGTCATGAGAGGGCTTGTCTGTGGCCCGTGCCATTGGTCACGGAATAGGATGCACAGGTAAGTGGTAGGAACACCATCCATGGAACTGTTCCAAAGGTGTGTGGATGTGGCACTTGGGGATATGGTTTAGGGATGAACAGAGTGGTGCTGGGTTAACAGGGCTTTTCCATGATTTAAAATATAACCATCAGCAATTTGAGAAAAAGGGGAAGCTGTGAAATAATTAAGTTTGCTCAAGTACTAAGTTATATTAACTTAGTTATTCATACTCACAGTTAAGTTTGCTGATATAGTAAGCTATTAATATTTATAACCAAGTTTATTGATGCACTAAGTTATGCAGGATACAGAGAGGAGGTCCAGCTGCAATGAGCTATTAAAGGACTTTGAAATACAGAGTGGCAAGGTGATAAAATGGCAGATTAAAATCAGTACAGATAATACGGAGGAATAGAGTGTAAGGACAGAATCAAAATGCTGCAGAAGGGATGCATAAAACACAGTGATGTGCTCAGACAATTCTGTTTCCTTTTGAATTTTCCCCATTCTAATTTTAACTACTAAATAGAAGATAATATCTTCTCACTTGTAGCTGGAAAAAATTATGCTGACCTTCAGTAAAAAATGTCCAAAGCTTCTACTATGTTTTTCTTTGTAAATGTTTATAGTAGCCATTAAAATTCATTTCACACTTATATTTAACTTAGCTGAAAGTGCCTTCCTCACTTGGATATAGTGAGGAATGACACAGAAAATGAGATCAAGGACTCCCGCAAATGTGAGAGGACCATGTTAAAAGTGATTTGTCTAATTTGCATGGTGTACAACTGTATATCATACGAAAAAAGGCATGGGAGGAGACAGGAGAGGGGAGGGCAAGGGAAGGGAGGGGATGGGGATGGGGATGGGATAGGATGGGATGGAAAAAATGTGTTTGTATGGAGGCTGATTTTTATGGTTTTCTTCTCTAGCACTGTTATCACAGTAACAGAACCAAGTGAGGAACGTTCAACAGTTAATATTAAGCACCCTGTAGAAACGGGTTGCACAAACTTACATTGGGTAGAGAAAAGTCAGGCCAATATAAGAAACTAATTCTTTAGATTTATTTGAATGGTTAGATGACTGTGTCAGCACTGATAAATCTCTGCAATGTCCAGTGTCAGGTTTAGCAGGAAAGGTTTAAAGATGCTTTAAAAAAATTCCAGTTGGAAAAAAGGATACTTTGGAGGAAAAGAAAAAGGAAGAAAATATCCAACCAATCAACTAAACAAACAAAAAACCCCAAACCATCAAACTACTGAAATTAGAGTGTACAAACACATTTTGTCAACAATGCCAGCTGCTATTTCATCTCTGCCCTGCTCATTCCTTTGCTACGTCTCTACTACCCAGCACTAGCATGAGAAGAACCTGGGAAATTGTGTGACTGAGCAATAACCTTTCCCCAAAAAACTTGTTGTTTTGAGCCAGATTTAATGTGCTAACATCAGGAATGAATGGGACAGCAGAGCACCAAAAATGGCACAGGCTTGGGTACACGCAGCTAAGGTAGGATGGATTGGGAAATGTTATTTCTTCTGGATGTATAGCAATTACCTTACTTGTTTTTCCATGGGCCCCTTTGTCAAGGTGTGGAAGGACAGTAAACTTTACAGTTTATAGTTCAGTAAAGTAGTTCCTAACCAGTCCTGGCTTTAAATTAAAAAAATAGAGTATTAATTTACTCAGGTGTAAACCTGTTAGGTTTTTCATTTTCTCTTCTCTTGTCTTCTCTTGTCTTCTCTTCTCTTCTCTTCTCTTCTCTTCTCTTCTCTTCTCTTCTCTTCTCTTCTCTTCTCTTCTCTTCTCTTC
>JAWWMO010000043.1:34051126-34067602 GCA_035047845.1 Dendrocincla fuliginosa
CTCTTCTCTTCTCTTCTCTTCTCTTCTCTTCTCTTCTCTTCTCTTCTCTTCTCTTCTCTTCTCTTCTCTTCTCTCCCTCTCCCTCTCCCCCCTTTCTCTTTCATTTATTTTTTATTTTATTTCTTTTTATTTTTTTCAATAGAAATTGCTATAGCCAGCTCTGTGTCCTCAGAGGACAAATAAAAGAGCATGAGCACAGGACACATTGCCTATGTTAAATACTTACTGAGGCTTCTCACGGTTAGTCCTGGAACAGGAGAAATCCCACTTACATTTCATATGCATATGCATGTCTGTGATGACTATAAAAAAGAACAGCTGTTTCCTTCAAAACTAGTTCAAGTCTCCATGGTTACTGAGTCACTTTGTTATGACTGTCAAATAAGAATATGAATGAAGGTATCTTACGCTGAGAGAGAGAGCTGGCCCCATGGGAATAGGAAGGGCTGCAACAATTACAATTAAATTTGTTGGACTTACTTCAACTAAACTTTGGGCTTGATGGGGTGTTGTCTCTGGAATTTGATGTTTCAGTTAAAGTTCAGGAGTAGTTGGAATCTCATGTTGGCCGGAATGCCAAGGAAAATTTATCCCATTCCCATTCAGCCCAGCCAGTCTGACCCAGATAATTTGCTTGGGAAAGCCCTGAGGACCTGAGAATTTGGGAGTCCAAACCCAAGCCTGAGAGACTGCCCCAAGCCCAGGCAACCCCAGGCCTCGAGCTTGTACCATTCACAAAAAGCCTGGCAGATGGGCTGATCTCAGTCTAGGCTCCATACCTTGGACTTGCAGAGAAATTTGAAATAGTCTTTTAAGTCAGAGTAACAATAAATTTCAAATGATCAATGCCTTCTTGTAAGCAATGTGAGGTTTCCTTATCTGGATATAAGTAAAACTTGGGAATTTGAAACCCTTCTGCTAGGTTTCTTCAAAAACATCATGCATTTCCAAACTTGGACAGGTGGGAGGAAACAAAATGTACTTCATGTACCTCGGCAGGGCCATCTTTTATGACAACGTAGAGGAAGATTAGCACTTTATTTTTCAGAGAGATTATGGTGAATCAACATGCAAGCACACAATAATTATTTGTTTACTTATATATTTATTCTTTCAGTATTTAAAATCCAAATTTCAAGAAGTTTCTATTGAGAAATCCAAAGTTTTTAATAATAATCCAGTACAAAAATATAGTCCTTGGGATAAAAATTTCCATAGTACTACCTCCAAATAAATAAAATTGCATCAGTCACATTTAAATTACTCAGTATTAAAAAAAAAATACAGCAACTTACTAAATCTGAGTTAAATCAGTGCAGTACAGTTAGTCACATTGCCTTGAGATGTTAAGTGGACTGATAACTTCAGTGCATAATATAGTAAATACCAGCAATTAATCATTAATCCTCTCCTTCAGAAATATGCTTCAGCATTTGTTTATCTTTAAGCATATCTATTTGCTTGATTTAGATTTAGGCATGTTTAGTAGTAAGCAGACATGAGTATGTTCTCCTGAGAACAGTAACTTCCCCATACTGGTGCTTGTATCTCCATGCCAAATAGATGAATGATGAGACTAATCTCGTAACAACCCTCTCTCAAGACAGTGCCAGATGGAAAGCTGCATACTGTATCATGTCATTTCAAGATTTCCATATGAAAACTGGCTAAACATTGCCTCATTCTGTATTTTCAGGTCAACAAACATATAATGAATAGACAGGATTTTAAGACAAAGTTAATTTTTATATAGTAGTAGGCAGTATAAATACTTTTATAGGCATTTCTTTATAAATAATTATTTAAAATACTTAAATATTAATAAATAAATGTATAAAAAATCAATACAGAGATTAAAATTAAAAAGGTGTGTCACAACAAGATTTGCACAGTAACTCATTACAAAAGAACATAAGATGCCATTAGCATTTGCACTGCCTCTGAAACTGCCTTCTTCTTCTTTTGTGAGAACTTGTAGTATCCCCCAGTTTTTGTAAGACGCTGAACAGCTCATTCACAGCTTTACGTTGAATTTTCAGGTCATTTATCTGTTAAAAGTAAAAACAAATGCAACAAAAGTCTTGCCAAGAGCTGTAATTATTTACTGATCCCATCCCACAGGCCACCCTGCTACCAGGGTAAAACCAATGGACATCTGCAGTTTTCAATTACTCTTCTACCTAAATCCTACAACAAAGAGCAACTCACTTTGTCACAGATTTTTGTTTTCCACTTTCTGTGCTACTTTGCAACATGCCACAGACCAGTCATGTTCTGTGAAGCAGAGCTGCTCTGTAGTTACAAGCAGCTGACTCCACTGGGGTATTGACTGCAGACCCCTGCAGAGGTCAGTGGTTTGTGCCATTGGCACTCACTCGATAAGCTGAGTGCTTCCAAAGCCATAGAGCATTCCATAGCTGGGCACAACTTTCCCATCCAATTTCTAAACCACAAATGGCTGTGTCAATACCAGCTCTGGTGTGCAAACAGTGTGGCAGTGCTGCCAGCACCTCTGTGCCAAACCCCAGCAAGACTCAGAAGTCTACCTCACACCACAGACCTACAGCAGCACTTGCAGCTGGAAACATTAGCTTTTCCAGTGTGAAGTGAGCCAGACAGGGGTTACCATATGGGTTGCTGAAGCACTATCAGCTTGAATCACACTCAAATCACAACTGGAAATTATAACATGATGAGCCTTGGAGGCAAAGGAAGAGCCTTACCTCAAGCTTTGTCAGGTTCTTGAGATCTTCCATCTTCTTTGCACCATCAGAAAGGCTTGCTTTCAGAGTGTAGAGCTCCTCAGATATGTTCCTGACATGCTCCTTCGACTTGTCAGTGTTTTCAAGAATTTGCAAGTACATGGAAATAATCTGACTCATGATGATCCTTTTTTCATTTCTCTGTTGAAAAATACAATCAGAAAGAAAGGTCTGCGAGTGCTCATCAGCAGGGAAATGAATGAAGATAAAACACAGCATGCGAGGGCTCTCACTGCATCTTGAAACAAGATGATAAAAAGATGATGCAAATCATCTCCTGGGCTTGTCTGTACCTCAGCATTGGTTCAGGGTGCAGTACAAAGCACTTGGATCCTTGTGGGAAGCATTTTTATGTTTTGGGGTTTTCTTTTCTCATTTCCAGGTTACCAGAGGGAACTCTGCTCATGTTCATTTTACTCCAGCTAATTACACTGGTTCTGGGAGCTGCTTTTTATTGAAGTGCCTGAGACACTTCAACATATCTGGTTCTGACTCACCTCTGTCCAGTTTGACAGTCTCTCTGTAAAGATAGGTTTGCCGTCAGCTACATCTGAATTACTAGAGTTCTGCAACAAAGAACAAACATATCTGTTATAGAAACAGTACTTAACACAAGGCAAATTTGAATTCTCTAATCAAATAAGCACTAAAATCCAGATTTTTGCACCACTGGTCTATGGCTATCACAATGCTTTCACTTCTCTAAGCACCAAATCCCATGGCATTTGTATCAGAAATGGCCATTAGTCTGCTTTTCAATGTCTTCTCCTGCCACAGCCCATCTAAATAGAGATGTTTAGCACATCTGTTTTCCCAAGAGTTCCTTGCAAGTTTTGCTATTGACAGATGAAAACAAAATCTTATGAACACAGTGACTGGCTAGACAATCATTAGGCTTGATCTTAGCATGTTTTCTGGTAAGTCAAAGTCCAGCAGCATGTAGTCTATGGCCTTAAGTTCATCCAGTCTTAGTAAAGTCCTCCTATGGAAGAAGAACAAACTCATTTTACTAAAAAATTATGGTTTATAGAAGTGGAGAATAGGCCAGTAGCCCACTCAGGCACGGGGATATGTAAGATTAGCAGGCTACTGAGAGGATTATAGGGATGGGGTTTAACCATCAGATGTTAGCCACACACTGTGTCAGGTTTTAGGAAACTTAGAGCAATACAATTCTCCTACCAAGGAAAGGCAAATTGAATCACTTCCTCTTCTCTGTGACTTTTTTTTCTTTTTTTTTTCTTTTCTTTTTATATACAGCAGTGACTACTTCCTTCTTTATCTGCTCAGTAATTTCAATACAGTGAGTGCAGAGGGAAAACTTGCAGACTGACAAAAACCTCCGCTGATTGGTTCCCCATGCTGACCACACTGACAAACTTTTTTTGTCCTTCTACTGAAAGGTGGGGAGCACTTGCTGTGAACCAGAGTCTTAATGTCAGTGCAAAAACCTCACCATGACTCAGGATCTCTTCAAGAGAGTTATATATATTCTAGTGAGGTTCTCTTTGGTCTATGCTAACAACAAATTTAAGATGCGATATAAATTTTACAGCCACTTTCCTACCAATCTGCAAACACTGAAGTATCATGCTAGTCCCCACCACTTCAGAGTGGTTCTTTGACTACTGAATTTCAACTGTCATTTGCAGAAAATTGTGACAAAATCAGAGCTGAAAATAGCAGCAGACTGTTGCAGTTGCTTTCATTTAAGGGAAAACAACAACAACAATAAAAATACATTGAGAATAAAAGCTGTTAATTAGAAGTAACTCTTTTGTAGATCTGCTATCTCTATGACTAATCCCAGCTGAATTCAACTGTGAACTACTTTAATGCCTCCGAGGTGCATGCTGGTGAATTAACATTACAGTTATCAAGTTACCAAAATTCTATCTGAAAAGAAATAATATCATGCCAGATCACATTCCTATGCCAGATCATGGTAACAGATGTGGAAGCAGAATGACTGGAAGAATAAGAAGCAGGAATCACCTTTGGGCAACACACTACTGCAACTAATAATGAGTAACAGAAGTGCATTTGTTAAAGCAAAAGTTCATCTTTTTTTTTATATTGCTAACTAGTACTAAACACCCTATTAACCATGTTAACATAAAATTTTAAAAGTAAGTTACATCTAGTCAGAATTGAATAAATATTCATACATTCACCATAAATTGCATTAAGATTTCTTATTATAAAATGTTTCATGTGACCAAAGGCTGAATTGAGCTAGGAGAAGCTCTTGTGAAAGAAAGTGCAACACTGAAATAAATGCAAGCTACTACAATGACTATTGAAAAACTGAATCAGATTAATGAAAGAGTTTAGCAAGGCCAAAGGAACTGTCCATATTCTTGTTTAAAATAAGGTATAACCAAAATTTTTTTCCATGATTACCCTCTATTGGTACATACTGAGTATGTCAAGCAGTGGTCAAGTTTAGACAATATGTAAAGCACAAGCAGAAGGAGAAAAGAAATGCAGTAGAAGACTATACTTACAAAATCAGCTTTCAGTTTGTCTATATCATCTTGAAGTTGAAGCAGATTTAATCTATTTTCAACATGTCCAAAATAAATCATGATGATAGACAGAACAAACAATCTGTAGGTTTGGAAAGTCATTTCTTGGTGATGGTTCAGTTAAACTGCTCAGATAAGTTCTGGGAGATGTCAGTTCTAAGAGCAGTGAACTTCAGCTTCTAATAGTTAAACCTTCTATTAGAAGAAAGTAGACGAATGAACTTCATCTGCCTGTCAGTGGTATTTATACCTGGTCTCAAAATTTTTTTATTTCGTCATCACAGGCCGTGTATATTTAGACAAGATAGTGTTAGATAAGAACCCTTCATTTTTGGCTGAACAAGGGAATCCCTCGAAAGCATCTTTGTTGAAGCATGCTCCTGGAAAAAATTTCAGTGGTTCATCAATGGGTAACATTTACGTGGCAGATTCTGAAATTTCTTTTACACGTGGTTGGGGAAAGGGGGGAAATTATGATACTGATCAAGTAGAATGCATTGTGGCTCAAGCATATTCGTACACACGTCGTGAAAAAAAAATCTTATGTTGTGGTTAAAGGGTCAGTATAACAGTCAACTCATTTCTGGTATTCTTTTAAAGTAACCACTGAGATTGCCATGGCATTCTTCAGAGTCACTTAGAGATTTAAACATTCTTCCTACTGCTCTCCTTTTCTGAAACACTATTTGCATTCTTTCCATGGTCTGAAGTCTATCTCTGTTGCTTTCTCATTCTTCTCCTTCAGATTCAAAATAAACTTGGGGGAAATGAGGTTCAGCATGGATGCAATTATGCATCATATTAAATTCCTCTATGGTTGCCTACTCTCTTGGAGAGCAGAGTATTTGGTACTTAAGATGTTCCCTTCTGCTTGGCAATAAAGTTCCCTGCCTTCCCATTCACTTGCACTAGTGTGTATAGAATATGAAACACATGGAAGAAATAAGCCCAGCTGAAGAAGACCGACAGAATAATCTCTAAGTGCATACAGAACACTGAAACAACTGTATTAATGATAGCTGAGAAAAATGTTTTTTCTGGGAACTAAAAGCTGCTTTGATGGATATAATGGGATGAAAGCTTACTGTGAACAGTTTTATCAACTAACCAGATAATTTTAGGCAGTAGTATATGAATGCAGGGTAGGCAGGAGCCTAAGAGGGAAAGAAAGAAGGAGCCTAAAAGGGAAAAAGAAAAAAGATTAGATCAGGAAGAGGGCGCTTGTGGGCTCTATTCACACAGGCTGAAGTGGAAGAAGTCTGTAGCTCATAAGAAACTGGTGAGAGTTAAATTGGCTCCCAACAGGTATGATTTGAACTCTCCGGCACTGTCCCACATGGCTCTTTGGATATTCCTTGCAAGAAGCTGTCCCTTTCCCCAGCAGCATCTCCTATCTCAGCAAATGGCCACCATCAAACATTTTTAATCTGCAGCTTGAAAGAGGACTGCCATCTGTGGAAGAGATCTAGACTGCTACTACCACTGCAAACAGGGAATCACCGTTTTGCAGGGACAAGAAGCAAATTTCACCAACAATCTCAGGTCCAAAAGCTGCATCTGCATCTCCCTGGGAATAGCAGCATAAACAGATGGGACATCTTGCAACATGTACAATGGTACTGCACAACAATTAGGGCTGTAATCTGCTTGGGGTAGTAGCACTATGTAACATACATATTGGGTTTAGGTTAAGAATTTAAAACTGGTTAGACAATAACTTGATTGCAGGAAGTGTTGACTTGAAGGTAAGGTGATAATTCAAGGATGTTTCAAAGAACTGTAAATAAATGCAAAAGTTAACATGTCCACCCATGGCAGAGGGGTTAAACTAGACAATTTTCAAAGGTCCCTTCCAACCCAAATCATTTTGATTTTATCATTCTATGCTGGAAATCATAATCATAGGACCATTTAGTTTGGGAATGACCCTTAAGTCATCGAGTACAATCACTAACCTAGCACTGCTAAGTCCGTACTAAACCAAGTGCCCAAGCACCACATCTACATGTCTTTTAAATATCTCTAAGGATGGTGATAAAATGATGGTCTCACCAAGTTTCAAAGTGGACTCCCAATTCAAAGTGAACTCACAAATGTCAGCACACTGAATAAATCTATTGGTAATGTTGAAATGCCTGGATTGCTATGCAAGACAAGCACAGTCATATGGCATATTGTGGCGCAGATAAATGTGGTTTTATTCATACAGGAAAATAAAGCATATTTTACAAGATGGGTACACATGTTGAGGTTTATTAACTGGCCATGAGTCTATGGAGCAATTCTTTGGTAAAGAGTTGGAAGGGACATGTAAAGAGGTAGAGGGAAAAATTATTCCTGTTACGTATGGCACTCTTTATGCTGCCAGAAACATAGAGCTGGAAGGGGGCCTGCATCATCAAGCCCAATTTTTGCCATTACAGGTCCTAATTTGAGCAGTACTTTTCTGTTGAATTACTAGAGAGTGTGTAAAGAAGAGCTGCAAGTAAGGAGTTTGGGAAGAGATTCTTTACTCAAACAACTCAGTCTTCTTAACATGTTGAGGACAAACCACAACACAACTAAACAGAACTAATCGCTGTAATTATCCAGCCAGGCAGAAGATTCCAGGAGCTGAAATATTAAATCAGTAATACTGCCCTCTACAGAGAACTGTTCACCCAGAGTGACTGTGCTGGATTAGATTTTCCTGTTAAATCTGTCAGACATGCATTTCAACCACAGCAGGCTGTACCTCTCAGGTGAACTGCCTTTGGTCTGACACTGCTACTAAACTTCTAAGAATAACAGAAGAGTGAAGTATAAAGAAATTATTTTTCCAACTCAGCTCTTGTAGATACTGGCTAAAATCTTGTGGGATTTTATGGCTAATTTGATCACTAAATCTCATATGTCAGGAGGTCACTGCCATGCATCCAATTTTGCAGGTAAGAAAATAGAAGCACAAAGTAATGGGATGATTCGTGTTCATTCAGCATCCAGGAAAGGCAAATCTAGGAACAAAACAGGGTTTCACAGACCCATTGTGGTTCTATCCCCACAATGTAGTCCTACAATCATTATATCATAAACCAAGGCAAGAAATTAAGCAAAGAAGAAAGCCATGATTTCAGGCTCTGTCACACTATCTTCTGAGTGCAGGTCTGACTTCTAGGTACACTCTTCTGCCTGAAGAGGCTAGATTTGGGCCTTTTACTTATCTCCATATTCAAATTATCACATAAAGCATTGAATGTTCTGTGATAAATCATCAGCTGGAGAGAGATGCATTTTAATACGGAAATATTTTCCAAATCCTTTATGCTTGAATAAATGGTGTCATGTTAACGTTGACATGCTTGTCTCATAATGTTCTCTTCTGTTGAAACAGAACATCACATCTCTGCAAATAATTTTTAAATTAGGAAACAGCCTACAGCAGGGGGTCAGAACATGAGGGTCCCCGAGTTCTACTATTCCTGTGTCTCTTCCAGGCTTGTTTTGCTTCCCAATCCACCCAAAAGTGACGAACCAGGTCACCATTGTCCAGTGTATGTTTTGTTGCCCAAGAACTCTGAACAGTCAGGTTGTGAGGAAGGCCCAGGTTCTGATGGCTCCTCTACTCTGCCTTTCCTGAGAATCAACATGTTTACAAAAAACAGAGTGGGGATCCTGAAAATGTCTGCCCTTTAGACATAAAGCCAAGGGCCTAAGAGCATCCAACTTTTTATTTGTGCTCCTTAACAGATATCTACTGAGTGCATGCTGGAGAGGACCGAACACTCAGCACTAACACAAGCTCTTTGAGCACTAATCCTAATCTTGTTGAAAGAGATGCCCAAATAGTATTGAAGTCTTGTGATGCATAGAATTGAAGTGGTCCTCCTGTGTGACTCCATAGCCACAGCTGGACCATCATCTGTTCCAAACACAGTAGGAAATTAAACCAAGGCAATTTTTCATTTTTCTGCCTGGAAGTCATCTGACTGTTCATGCAAAGCAGAGGTTTCACACCCTTTTATTCATACAACACCTTATACCAAATACCCGATGATGCCCTTGCACAGTCATGCCAATTTCACTATGACCACTGATTACAGCTTTTTCCCTTTCATTTTTGGTTTTATGCACACTCCTCAGAGTGCTGGCTGAGTGGTTACTAAGCAACTACCCTTGCCAGTTCAGCAGATTGTGCCAGACTTTCATTTCTCTAAAACTCGGTGACGTCCTCTATTACCACTACCCAAGGAAAGCAGCTCATCATTGGAAAACCCTCTTTGAGTTGTTCTGACTTTATGCCACACTTCACCTCTTAGTCTCCCTTTCTTATAAAGCAGCAGATAAAATTCCTTTGGTTCCTCCTTCAGAATGCTGGGGCGGAGGGGCAGGGGGAGTGGGGTGTTGGCACACTTGAGGGTGTTAAGTGATTAAAACTTTGCCTACACATTTTACCAGTGTGAAGCAATTACTAAGCGTTGTTATTCATTATACTACCATCTTCAAAGCAGGTGTCTTGATAATCAGGCTTCATGACTAAGGGGGACTAAGGGGACTTACAAGAAAGCCAGTGAGGGACTTTTTACAAGGGCATGTATTCATGGGACAAGGGGGACAAAGGCAAAATGACAGAGTGACGGTTTATATTAGGTATTAGGAAGCAATTATCTACTCTGAGAGTGGTGAGATGCTGGGACATGTTGCCCAGAGAAGTTGTGGATTCCCCAGCCCTGGAGATACTCAAGACCAGGTTGAATGGTTCTCTGAACAACCTGATATACAGGAAGGTTCCCTGCCCATGGCAGAGGAGGTAGAACTAGGTGATGTTTAAGGTCCTTTCCAAACAAAACCATTTTCTTATTCTATGACTTTGCCCCTGACCCTTGCAAACACATTGTAATACTGTCCTTTTCACTACCACAGGGGAAAAAAAAACAAACAAAAACCCAAAAAAACCAAACTAAAACAAAAAAAAGCGCCAACAACAAAAACAGACAAAAACCCCAAACCAGCAAAACTAAAACCAATGACAACACCAGCCACACCAAAACCAAAAATAAAAGCAACCAACCACTCTCCTACAGGTAATGATATACTCAATATCAATGATCAATGCTACACATCGTGAAGGATATAGTTACCTACTCCTTGTGACCACTGGAGCTCTGTGATTCAGAGGATGTTTCCAATGATCAGTAGAGGTAATTCTGGCACAAAACATCTACTTTGTTTCATAAGAATAAACTTTCAGGGCAAAGAAAGGTTCTGAAATGCTCAAAATTATCTGTTTTGATATTTTTCTAAACTACTTTTCTAAAATACTCTATTCTGCCCATTCCAAGGACTTTCTGGAGATTACATTATTTAAGAGATATGGAAAACCAGTTTGTAGCAGCTGAAATGTAACACAAGGAAGACTCTTTGGTCTCCATTACATACTCCCATCTGCATGCAATTGGCAATGAGAAAATGCATATTATTGATCCTTCTTTCCAATCATGAATTTCTCACACACATTAGCTGTTGAGTCTTCCAAAAAAAGGGAATAAAGAGGAAACTAACACTTGGTGCTGTTAAACATCTAGAGAGACAAATGTCCAGATAGGTAATGAACTGATGGGTACATCTTGAAGTCATTAGAGTGTAAGTTCGAAATTATTAAAATCATAGTACCTTGACTGACACAAGCCATCTGTCTCATACTTTTGCTCAGTGTTTTTCAATTTGGTAAATTCATGCAGGGTGGAAAAAAGTGTATAGATTTTGAAAACCTTTCCCTCTCAAACACTAATGACTCCTTTCTGAATCAGCAAGAGGAATTAGCTTCCCCCTCATGGTCTGAGCGCTCATCCATCCTGTAAGGAGAAGTTCAAGCTTTTCCTTTGCCAGAGAAGAAGAGGATAGCCATGAACAGCTGTTCTGGCCTTTCTCAAACACTACTGTGGACTTTTTGGTAATTCCTAACTGTATGACTATCAGCTCTGTATTGTCTAGAGACTCCAGTAATAGTGTAACATGAATATTCAGAACTCACGTTAAAACAAATTTCTGGAGCGTATGGAGATGATAACAAATATTTTTCTCAGAACATGTCCTTATTAATAGCTGTTCATGTCCCTGTTTACAAAATCAGCATAAAGTTATGCTCCTTTCCTTTCCCTGAAAGACTGTTCAGCTGACATATTCTGAGTCTGGAAAGAGGGACATTTTCTCATTGCTGGTTGTGTATGGACTACACTATGTAATGGAGAGCAAATATTCCTTCTTGTTTCTTGTACCATATTTCAGGCTGGTACAAACTGGTTTTCAGGGTCTCAAAATAAATAGTCTGCATGTATGAATATTATGGAAACATTAAGCTACCTGTGGAAGCTAACCATGAAAAAGGCAGGTGTAATTCTAAAGTACTAATTTTCTTGTAGTAAAGTATGGAAAATAGTGATGGCTTTGTAGAAGACAGTGATGGACAAATATGATGTGTGTTTTCACTTAGGATTCTACCATTTGCAATCTTTCCACATATTCAACTCCTGATTAAAATCTATTATCCGTTAAATAGAATAAAATTCCAGTTTAGTTTAAGTCCAAATCAAAAGAAAAGCAGCACAGCTGTTGGCACAGCAGCAACCCAAGTATGGCTGGTATTATAAAACATACCTTCTGCACTATAACCACAGAGTGTCTACAGGTTTTTCTACATAAAATCTTTCATTTTTATGAGCTCTTCTTCATTCTTCCAACAGGGGTAAAATACTCTTGATAGTTTTCTGCGTTCAGCACTGTGATATCCTTTGAAAGTAGTACCGGTTCTGAGCATTATATGATGGATCTTACACTCTCTGTTTCCACTTTAAAACCTCAGCTTCTTGTCTTACATGATTTCATGAATCACAGGGTTTATTTTAGAGTTTTGAGGTTGGTATTTTTTTCTAATCACTTTGTAATCGTCATGGTTGCAGGAAAAATATGGAAAACAAGAGCTTCTAAAAACAGAATAAGTGAAATAGAAAAAATTAGGATTCAAACATAATCATTTCAAGGTTCTTCTTAAGACCTTGGAAATAATTCTGCCTATGCTTTTAAGGCACAAGCACCTACAGCACTCATACAGTTGATTTTTAATGTTAAGCAGGCAATGGTATCAATCCCATGCTATCAGTACCACATACTGACTTCAGAAAAGCACTTTGTACCTTCATGGATGTAAAGTATTCTACAAAATAAAGATATATTTTATTAAAATAGTTCTCCCTAAAGCGATCTTCGAAAGTTTTCTAATTTTTCCAACTCAGGATATTCTATGATTCTATGATTCTATGATTGCCTAATAGCCTTGCTCTTCATAAGACAAACTTGCTCATATTTGCATAACCTTTTCTACGAGTATTTCCATTAGTTTTAAGGTAATATTTTAAATCACTTTGAGACAGTTAATTCATTAAGAAAACAATTCCACTGTAGTTTGGCCTGACTGTTATTTGTGGTTCTGGCTTTCTGATGTTTCCTGTGAATATATATATATATATATATATGTCTACCTTTGTTGTATATTAACAGGTAGAAAAAATATCACATTTTGCTTGCCATGTCTTTCCCCAGTTCCTGGTAAGTGAGTGTATGTTTTTCTCTATGCTTTAACTCTCCATACAGAGACCTCTGGTATTTTCACAGTCTGCTATTCAGTTTCATTTTCATGGGATTGGATCCACCTTCAAAAGAAGCAAAAAAAGCCAACAGAATTTCTGCATCCAAGTACCTATGATAATACTCCATAAGTCTTTTCCAAAAGATTTTTAAAGAGAGAAGACCAAAGGATGCTAATCTTGGATCAGCTGTTGATTTCTGTAGGTGCTAGGTCAATCCACTGACCTCATCAGAGGCCAGCATGCAAACTCATGAAATAGCACGGACTGTGCTGAAAATTCATTGCATATTGAGAACATTGTAAATCACAGCCTGCAATCAACCTAACATTGTTCATACATTCTCAATACTAAATCAAAATGGTACTTTTCAGACCATCAATCTGTCAGTCAGCCAACCCTCCTCATCTTCTTCTCTTTATATTTATAGAATTTTCTCCACATGTTGGGTTTTGTGATTAATTTCTTCTCCTTACAGTGATTTTCTGTGCTGTTGGTTTTATTTGTACTGGAGCTTTTTGGTCTAGTTTTTAGCAAGGAATTTAAGTGCCATTTGAGTTTTCATTTTACAGTTGCATTTGTTTTCACAGTTTAAGTACTTTATCATACAGACGTATTTATTGTTAGAAATTAATACTCATTTAAAATTGGAAGAAAACAGTAGTGAAAGCAATGCTGTGATTCTTTACTTTCTTATTGAATACTTTAAGTTGAAATGTGATCATTTAGGGGAGGAAAATCCGATCATTGTCATGGCATCTCCTACGCAATTTATGATAGTTTATTACATATGTACGTGCAAACACAAGTGCGGAGGTGTGCACACTTGTTGGAGAGTAAGTCAATAACATGTTTCAAGCATCAGTAGGAAAATATCCATTAAATATTTGAAACCAGCCTACAGAGTGGGCATTTTTTGTCATAACCATTTGGAAACATCCAGAGGACATTTCCTGGAAGAAGTCTACTGCATGGTGCAATCTTCTCTTTAAAACAATCCAGGAGACAGTTTGGTGGGGATTCCCCTTATCCACAGTTCTCTTTAGCGCACTCATAATTGTGTGACTAAGCAAGCCAGTCATCTTCACTCACAGAAAAAAAAAATCAGATTGTGGGTTTGGTCTTACCCGTTTCTGTCCAGCCTCCAGAACACGTATGAGAACACCAGGAAGTCAGGCGCACAAACAATTCATCCACGGATAACATTTTACTTAGAACAGAACTTCTTGACAGGAGTTTGCTTGCAAAGACTTTCCAGTTAGATTCAGAATTTAAAGTGAAAGGAGAAATATGCAAGACCTTTGCTTTTTAGTAGTTAAAAATGAAGAAGGTGCTTCACACCCTAAGTACATTTCCTCTTCACCTCCACAGGAAATAAGGCTGCCTATAGAAGAGTTACTGTGGGTCGAGTGTAGGTACACCTCATTTTAAGGCTGTGTATCTTTGTTTCAAAGGCCTGGACTAACAACTATGAAGTGCTCTGAATAAACACCCTCTGGTCCCCTGGAGGTAATGTAAAGAATGAATTAGGAAACTATATTACCTATATTACCATTGCTTTTTTTTGAAAAGACTAATGAGTATATGAGCCCAAGATAAAATAAAACAAGTTTGAAAAAGATAGCAAAACAAACAAATTGTTTTTTTCTCAAAACTACAAAAGAATTCTTTTCAAAAAGAACAAAATACAGTATCAAGTAGCATACTTTAAAGTAATAAAAACGTAGGTACTGTGGCAGGTTGAGTTGCTAATATTTTTTCTTAAGGAAATTAGACTTAGACAGTTTTTTTAGCTGTTAGTTCCTTTCTTGTCAGTAACTTCTGAGCAGAGTCAGCAACTTCTTCCAAATTTGAGAAACTCAGAAGTCTCACAGCTAGTTTAACTCCTGTCACCTTCCTTAAATTTGACAGCTAAACAACAGCAAGATCACTCTACTAATGATGGACCATGTGTTGATATCTTACGAGTTAGTTACCATAAAGAGAGGAATAGCCCCCCCTAAGATCGTAATTTGGTTGTTGTGAAAGAGTAGTAATTTCATATATTATTTGAGAGTTATTAATAACTAGGAAAGTCTATATGGCAATTATTAAAAACTTCCAAAACTTATGAAAAAGAGTTGTGAAAGGAACTTTTCCTCTCCCACTTAAACAAATCTTACTGTTTTGTATTAATGTGTACAGGGCTCTGGACTCTTCATCCTTTTTCAATACCTCTGCTTTGCCACATCAGCCTGTTCTGTGCATATCCATGATGCAGAATTGAAGGAGAAACTGTAGCATGTGTCACGACAGCTAGGGTTGGTTTATTTTAACCCAGCTAGTGTAGACATCAGAAGAAGAGGAGCTGTGTTACACCGGGTTCTAGCTGTGGTGTTCCACCTCTGTCTCTATGTGCTCAGGCAAAGTACTAGAGACTCCTTTCACAGCTTGCAAAAGTAATTTTACAAGCTGAGGTTCAGCTTCAAAGAGCTCAGAATTCAGACACACCAACTCTGGTATCCATCAGTGTGCTTGAACTTCTCTCCCCTTTCCATAAGAGGATTTCTTTTTGGAAAACCAGCAATTCTGGTTCAATAGTTGCTAAAAAAATAATACTAAAGACATTTTAGACGGGCTTATTTTTTTTCCTTCCCATATAAGGTAAAATGGCCTATCAGTGGGATACTCTACGTTAGTAGGTCAATTGTTCCACACATGGGAACTTAAAACCAGTCTCCTGATCACCACTCACTGTATGTTGAATTGCATTTGGGAGAACTCTCATAGTCTCAAAAAATCAGTTCCTTTCAGATAAAATAAAACTGTAAAATGCTTTCAGAAACTCTCTTGATGTTCTCCAATTGTTAACAGGAGCTCAGGTACCAGAGAAGAGCTAGTTTAAAATAAACTTAAACATAGTCTGAAAGTTGGGTCTTTAATGTCAATTTTTAACTTTCCAATCTGCTCCTATAGTATTGCTCCTTTTGCTAATGAAGACATAAGTTATCTTGCAATAGTTTCTGATCTTATCTGAAATGTTTAAGCACCCAAAATGAATCGACTAAGCAACGGGAAGCATTAAATTAAAATAATGTTTACACTAGATTCTGAACCAGAATAATCAGGGACAAGTAGATGGATAAGTGTACAGAAATAAATAGTTAGAAGATAAGCAATTAAATATTTGAAAGCAGTCATGAATCTTCTCATACATAGGTAAACATAGAAACTTATTAACAAACCCTCTAATTTCTGGCATTGCAACTTGAATTGCACACAAAAGGGGCTGTGATGGGATGCATCAGTTTCTTCTGTGCCTCCAAGGAAGTTTTTACAGGAACTGTCAAGGACTCAGTAATAATGAAGTGTTGATTAGTGAAAGGAGGAAAGTGTTCACGTTGTTTTTCTAGTCACATGGAATCAGGTTATGCTTTACTGATATTCACAGGCTTAGGAAGTCTGTAGGTCTTAGAGTAACTCCAAAGTGCTACTGAAATAATGAAAATGAAATAGTGAAGTAGGAGACGTGCCTACAGGCAAAAAAGTTTAGGTAAAGCAGAAGTAAAAGCTGGAACGATGAAGAAA
>JAWWMO010000043.1:34067702-34096644 GCA_035047845.1 Dendrocincla fuliginosa
TCTGGCTAAACTATCACAGTAAAATACATTCCTCTGGAGTCATAAAAGGTGTCCACTATCGAGTCCTGTGTTTGGATAAAGATGAGTTATAATAAAATACAGTATGACTGAGAAGGTAAGTATTACTGGGAAAGGTATTACTACAGTAAGTGCTAATTCTCTTAATAAGACTGGATGTTGTCACATAAGTTGTAAATTTTCAGTTTAACAGTTATATTTTCATTTCAAAAAGAAACATTTTGAGAAGTTTCTAATTAGAAGGAACTAATCAGTGGTCCAGAAGGTAAAGATAAACATGAGGCAAGACCAGGTTTTCTGCAAGTCATAAGAGCAAAGTTCTTGAGAATTTGCCTCAAAAGTAAAGAATTAAAAGGTGACAGACAGGAGTGTAGGTCTGCTGATGAGGACCTGGAAGTGCTGGTGAACAGCTGAATGGAAGTGGATATTTCATCTTTGCAGCAGCGAAGGCAAATGGTATTCTGGGCTGCATCATCAAAACTACAGCCAGTGGCTCATGGGATGTTTCCTCTCCCATTCTGCTTGGCGCTTCTCAGTCCACATCCAATCTAGTGCACCCAGCTTTGGTCTCCCCAGCTCAAGAGAGACACTGAAAAATGGGAAAAGATCCTACCAGAACTAATTATGAAATAATGAACCAGTGAAGACAAGGAGAGGAAAGAATGAGATGTAGCATGGGGTCAATCAAAGGCAGACTGAAAAGAGAAGAATTTGGTTTACTCAAGGATGGAATTAATAAAATAGGGAGATATGGGATTGTGTCAGGCTGGGTGTGTGGCTTACAGTTAGAAGAAGTTGGGAGGACACTCGTCGGAGGAAGGCAACAACTCCATGCTGCCACTGCTCATCCCAGGCACCATCAAGGCAATGCAGCAATAGAAATGGATACTGTGAATGGATGCTGTGAAGGTTAGCTGGGCAAGGTGTTTCCAGAAGACTGAGGAGAGGAGCAATGCCCATGTACTCTTATGTATTAACCCTGTGCTATAGATTAGTTCAAACTGGAAATGGTCCATAAAACAAGTGAAGAGCTCCTGATTTATAATAGAAGTCTAGAAGAGCCTGGCTTGTTCAACTTCTGAAAAATAAGGGCTGGAAAAAGACCTAATTGTTGACTGAACTATATTAGACTGGGTAAACAGAGAATTCAGTAAGTCATGTAAGCTAACAGAATAAATTGATACTAAATAAAATGTCTATAAACTGCCTGTGAAAAAATTTAGACCAGAAGATGGAAGACTTCTGGCAATCAGAGTGTGAATCTTTGCAACAGCCTTTCCAAAAAAACAAGTAAGAGTTCATAGGTACAAAACTTCAAAGCAGCTCATTCCACCCCTGTGCTCAGTAGCTGAAGGATGTAACATAAAAAAACTTAAGAGATTCCTTTTAATGATCGTAAAAGATCATTAATACCAGTTGGTTTGGTGAATGACTGGCTTGTTTCAGCTAGTTAGCTAGTTTCAGGCTAACTGAATTTCCCAGTTTTAGTACTGAAGAGTACAATCTTGCTTTCTTCTATCTTACCAAAGAAATATGATGTTTATTATGAAGTCAGTTATGTAGATGAACTGCAATTTGGTTGGGTTTTTTATCTTCCCTCTCATGGGTGGGATTGAACTGATATCTTTAATGTCTAGTACCAGAGGGCACATTTTCTTAGGACTCTTCCTAAATCCTTTGCAATATTCCAGTGTTTCAAAGAAATGAAAAGTTGGAGCAGCCTCGGAAAATCAATAGTGAAGCCACATGCAGAAATTACTTCATTCTCCTTCCTCTCAGTAGTCCTCACTCATGGATGAGTTGAGTATCTACATTCACTCTTTTTACCATATTACAACACATGCGGTTTAGAACAACTCTTAAGTCTTTTTACATTCAGTGAAACACTAATTCCAGAGTTTAGGTCTGGGAAACTTTTAACAGATTGCAGTTATCCAACACATTAGTGTGGCCTCCTCCCTTCCTTCTGTAAAACTTCCCCCAAAGATTCACTTGTTTTTCCTCGATGCAGAATAAGCACCAGAATCTTGCTTTTCACTGTCTGAAATCAGATTATGCTGAACTTAACTGTCAGTTGAGCCTGGTTCGTACCAGTAAGATGTTCACCTCAATTACCCTTTGGTATCAGTAGACCTTCTTAGAACGTGCAGGAACAGGACGTGCAAGCCCATGTTGATGGTCTCAGAGAGCTCAATCCACTGACTCAGATTGCAGCTCTACATCTGATGCTCCACGCCCTTTTTGTATCCTTTTGCAACCCTGCATTTTTCTCCAAAAGTTGAATGTCCTTGGCTATTCTTAAGAGTAAATGGGAATTTTTTTCCAAAAAAACTGCCAACATTTCACAGGGAAAGAAACCAGCTTCCATTCCCACATGGACCTCAAGCTTGCCCCAAAACCTCAGAAATAGCCTGAAACCAAGAAACATCATGGTCATCCTCATGCAAGGGAGGAACGAGAAAACAGGTGAGCCTCCGAGGAGCAAGGGCAACAGCTGGTACCTGCCCAAGAGACTCCAAATTGATGGCTGGCATGGGCTGCCCTTCTCCTTCCCCACTTCCGTTGTCCTCTGGCTTGGGATTTACACCTGCAAGCCCTCACGGGTATCGCTGAACATGAAGCAGTCTTTCCCCTCCTGCGGGTAGAAAAACAGGTTGTCTTTTCCACTGACAGCCTGCGGTTTCTCATTCACAAAAAAAATTTTTTCCTCACATTGAGGAGGCTCACTTGTAAATAGTTTTATCAAATGACTAATTTAAGGCACCTGTGGTTTATCTCTGTTAGCTGTCTTCATCACTTGGAAAGTGCTGCTGGTTATTCCTTGATTGCTATACAGGAACAGAGAAAACATTTACACTGACATGACAAAATTTGTCTAGGAGACGTCAGTGGGTTCTTCGCATGTGGTTAGGGACAACTTGTTGGTCTGGTGCAAACCACTTTATCTTTCAAGCAGTGAGGCAGAAAACAGGAAACAATTGATAATACTTTTTTAATGATGGACATAGGCTACAAGATTCACCTAAGACAATAAAATCATGTGAGGTATTCTGCTGTTAACTACTGCTCACTGAACCTTTCAGAGAAACAAGCAAAAAAAACCCCAAAACCTCGGCACCATGGCTACTTCAAGGAAGTGATTTCCTCCTCATCAGCTCGTTTGAAAGTGCGGCTGCACCAAGTGTACCGAAACAACTTAAATAAGCAGCACGGGGAGAAAGCAGAAAGAAAATCATCTACCAGTTAACCTTGACAAGTGATGCATACTAAAACACCGAAGTTTTGTTATTATGTCAGGTGTGTAAAGATCTTTTTGAAGACTTAAATAGAAGAAAAACATGATATTTGATTAAAAGGCTGTTTGAAAAGCAAAACCAAACCTGTTCACGTCTCAATATCTTAGTATTTATAGCATCTACATGCACTTTAATATTTATCCGTAACCTCATTGATAATCTCTCTTTGTTTCAAACTTTTCTCTGCAACTCCAGCTGCTAGATGCTTTACTTCCTGTTGTCTTTAAGTAGATTTTTTTTATGTGCCAAAGACAGCAACATGCTGAAGCTACAGATAAGAGCCAAAGACCCCAGGCTCCTCTACTCACCCATCATCACTGCTCTTCTACATTCTTCTTCCTGTGGTTCACTCTACCTCTTTATCCCCTCTTTTACTAAAATGTATTAAATTTAGATTTTCTTAGGTTTCTATCTCTGACTATTTGAAAATCAGGAAATTATAATCAGAGAGCTGATATTACTTAAATATCTTAACATGGCATGTTCTACTGCTATGCCAGTTTGCTGGAGCAGAAAGTAAGTTTTCCTTCACCAGAAGCCAACACATCTCTAAAAACGACATCATAACATTGGACAAGAAAGGAAGGGACCATCCAGAGTCAATGGCCAAGGACCAGGGAGATCTTTGTGACCCTTTTATGGGCCACACATGAAAAACCTCCCTGGCAATGCCCACACTGCAAAGAGAGGAGGAGAAACAAGATCAGGAATGGGCTGGTTTCCACCCCCAGGTCTTTGGACCAAAAACCTCAGTATCACGTGCAAGGGGCCTGCAACCTTCAGAAATAATTTACCAAAAGTGAAACATCTGTGATTTCTCATCTGTCTTAATTCTGTTTCAAAATTCATTCAATCCTTTCCTCTCACAGTACTTGACTCTCTCCTGCAGTTTATCATTCACCTCACACAAACATGTTGTAGACAGAGAGTTGTTTGTAGTTTTCCTTTCTACAATGGACACAAAGCCCCTTGCCTTTCAGCTGTGACTCCAGCCAGCTCTGTAACACTTTAGCCTGATGAGAAGTGATGCAATGGCCCTTCAAAGTCAGCCTTTCGTGGCTCGTATCAGAGATTTTTCAAGATCCAACTGTATAAAGCCCTGGGCAGCCCAGTCAGATCTTGTTTGCCCTGCTTTGAACAGAAGGTCAGATCAGAAGCCTCCGGAGGCCCTTACCAGCCTCAATTACCTCATTACCTTTAGGACCATTGCTGCCTTTCAGAGACACAAAGAGTCTGAAAAAATGTTATCCATAATGTTTTGTAATTTGAACCTATTCCTGGCATAGGTCACCCACATCTTTATTCCACAATAATCTCCACCTTCACTCAATGGTATTATAATTCCATTGCCTTCCTTTTCACTCTGGCAATGCTCCTCATAGACCTACCAACTGCATTTATGTTTCCAAATCTCTCTCTGCCATTGGAGCAAACAGAATAGGAATGTCAATCTAAATATTGACTTTTAAATGAAAACTGAATTAAGGTAAGATCATTCTCTGCGTGTGTTCTTGAGAGCGAGTATTCCACAAGTCAGCAGCCCCTGGTAGTTTTTATGAGGTGATACCCCAATGGCAGTCATTATTTGCAATATGAAAAAGCTTGGATAGAGATGAGATAAGCTGTAAGGTGACCACTGCAATGGTTTTACAAGTGCTGCTGCAACCCTTCCATTCCTGTAACAGCATTGCTTGCCCAGGCACTGCTTCTCTTCGAAGCCTCGCAATTGCTGAGGGGGAAGATGACTTGAACAGTCATCTATTCGAGTCAACAATCTGGCTACAGGGGGCTATTTCAGAAGCATCTGATTAATCACTAGGCCAAAAGTCTGTGTGTTTCACCTTTGGCCACATGTCTTTGCAGTGAAGAGTCTGCTATTGTAGTATCTAGAAACTGGTGCACGTTGTGAGCATGAAGAAACAATGATGAAATGGCCAAATACAACACAAAGTTGCACCATTGTCCAAATCCAATTCTTATTTCCAAGTTTCAGGAAAAAGTCTTCTAATCTAATCTTCTAATAATTCTAATGCTCTTTGAGGAAAACTATTCCAGTGTTTGCTAGGAGAGGCTTAGATTGGATATTAGAAAAAATTTCTTCACTAAAAGGATTACCAAGCACTGCAATAGGCTGCCCATGGAAGTGGTTGCATTGCCATCCCTGGAGGTACTTAAAAGACTTGTGGATGTGGGATTTGTGGACATAGTTTAGTGGTGGTTTAGGCAGTGCTGGGTTAATGGTTGGACCCAATCATCCAAAAGGTCTTTTTCAGTCTGAACAATTCTGTCATGTTACAATTCCATGATTCTATGACTACATTATAACATCACCTTAGGACTTCACCTGAGCTCAGGCATTTGCTGTAGCAGGTTAAGGTTACAGCTGAAATTACTTAAGTGATAATTTCTGACCTGAATGTTTTGCACTTCAGAGAAAAAAAAACACCTCAGAGAAAGCAGAAAACTGTACATAGTCTTGTCTGTGATGGAAATTGTTGCCTTTGCTGACAGTTCCTGTATTATTT
Source organism: Dendrocincla fuliginosa (assembly GCA_035047845.1). Classification (NCBI taxonomy): domain Eukaryota; kingdom Metazoa; phylum Chordata; class Aves; order Passeriformes; family Dendrocolaptidae; genus Dendrocincla; species Dendrocincla fuliginosa. Next base: position 34,073,542 of record JAWWMO010000043.1, read on the forward strand.
ACATAATACCAAAATTGCGTGTTCAACTGCTACTTTCCACTAGATCAGTGGTTTTCAAGAAATTGTGATCTTGTGACACAGACACATATTTTTCATTCTTGATTTTGCAGTAACAAACATAAAATACCTTCTATTTTCCATGTAATAAGAGTCACTGCTTCAAAGAGACCAAAACCCCGCTAAGCAATAGTGACAACAAATAACACTACGTGGGCATTGATTTCCTTCTAAGGATTTCTGAAATAAGCAAAGATAAATTAACTTGGGCTAATAGTTGATAGACACTTATTCCATTTGCCAAAGGAAAACAGTACCTTAATAAAGGAACCTGTCTGTGGTCAGAATTCTGTAGTAAAATTAGAGATTGAATTCATAGCTGGTTTATAAACCCAGTCTTTGGCTATATGCCCATCTTTCTTCCCCTGCATTTTTAATTTTGATTCTATGTTTGTGGCAATTGAATTTAAATAATTCAATCTTTCTAATCCAACTGCATATCTACCTCGGTTTCCATCCAAGGAAACTACTTACGAAATACCCTCTAACACTTTCTCTATCGACTGAAGTCAGAAGTAAACTAGGGCCACCATCGGTCTTGTTTTCTAAGAGTGACACCTAGAGTCTCATCTGTAAAATTAAAATGAGCTCCTTCAGTTGTCCAGTTTTAAAAAGTAATAAGCTTTCATCCATATTTATTACTTCGAATTGTCTGTTAATATATGTATTAATAATTTTTTTTTTTGCTATGTTTTTGTGAAGATGCAACACAGTATTTGTTGCCAGGTAGCCCACATATGGCATGTGCCACTGATCACAAGTATTTTCTGCTAAATAAAGACCTTTGTTTTGCACATGTTATTTTTGCCTTTCATTTAGGAGTGTTTAATTAGTTTGGAAATGTGATACTCATTACCGCATGAAGAGATGCTTCATACCCAGAGGTGCTCACATTTTATAGACAAGGCAACTAAGAGTCCAAAATGTCCTAAGCCGTGGGAAAATGAGGACTAAAATACATGAATCCTGAGCTTTTATGTCATCAAATAACTTGATTTCCCTGTCAGATGAATTGAGGCAACTGGCCTGAGCCTTGCTGCAGCCTGACCTCAAACCCTGCTGCAGGAGGTCTGCTGACTGCCCATAACAACTGGAGGGCTGGCCCCCATGCATGCAGCACAGTGGGGAAGAAGGTGTTACTTGCCCTTTTCAAAGTTCATGTGTCTCTTCATGTGTCATCCACTAACTGGATGTGGTAACTCAGGAAAATTTCCACAAGAAAAATCTTTGGCAGCCTGAATCACCAGAAACCATTGCCCATGGATCCGCTCAATTAAACGTGGCAGTGTTTCTGTTTGCAGGTGTCACTGGCTCTGTTCTGTGACAGAGAAGATGCCATCCCTCCCGCCACAAGGGGGCCAGGATCCCAGCTACTGCCCCCTGGCAGCGGCAAGAACTGGGCAGTGATGTCTGATGAAGGTTGGTGAGACCGTGCCCGTGGTCAATTTTCTATTCCATACACCAGAGTTTAGATAAAAACCATTAAAACAGAAAGCAAACCTTAATTTCACAAACGAGTGAGCTCTGTGAATAAATCCATGAAAAAGGACACTGCAATTCAAAATTAAATTACATGCTCAAAAAAGACCATGACATGAAATGTACCACCCTTGTCATTGTCTAGCTAATTAACTCCTTCTATTAGTCAAAGGTTTGCCCTAACATTTGCAAGCTGATATTGAATATTGACTCCACAGGAGAGTAGGACAACAATGTCGTTGTTTGTCTGCAGGGCAAACATTTGAAATTATGGAGTTATGCTCTTAAGGGTGAGCAAGTGAACATACACTCAGCCAGCCGCATCTCCTTTCCTCAGATCCTCCTGCTGCCCAGCTCACCCTGGAATGATTATCACACCATGGAAACCTTCTGGCACCTGCTCCAGCCACATGTGGCCAGGATGGGCCCTGCACTTTAGGGCAGTGGCATCCTATGTCTGCCCAGGTCTGTCTCAGCAGCCTTCTCTTAATTAAAGGACTGGGTCAGCTTTTTCTGTTTCTTCTCCCTGAATGTGCTATTTCAGCAACAATCAGCTTCATGAATTCTAAAAGTGAGTCAGAAACATGTTTCAGTCTTGTTAGCCTCCTAGGTGTCATCTTACTGTGCGAGGGAGAGAATTTCAAATCAGCAAAAAAAGGAAATTCAGTAAAATCTAAATAATTTGAAGGTGATCCCTCAGAGCCAGGAATGTTATGTTCAGACTTCTTTTTATAGTATAGTGTGTTCAAAATAAAATACATTTGCCTGGTAATGCACTGCAACAAAACCTAGTGTGCTGTATACTGCAACTCCCTCTAGTAATAAAATGCAAGTAATGAAAAAATATAACACTAATCATAAAATAGAGGAGCAAATCTGTGTCTCATTGCTAAACATGCAAGGCACTCAGCTGAAGCTGCTATTTCTCTGGAATAAGGGGTAGGGCAACTTTCCTCACCTGTGCCTTTTATGTATTACTCTGTGTATGTTCTGGATTGGCAGGTCCCCATAAAATTTAAAAATCACTGGTGTAGGATGGCACATTATGTTTGCTGTCTCCTGTGGTAAGAACACATATGCATAAGAACATTTTTCTCAGACAACTCTGTTATCCTTCACAAGAAACAACTTTAAATTTATAACACCAAGGTGTTAGAAACAATTTTAGGAGATTATATATTCCTCACTGGTTGGATAATTTTGTATTTTTTCTTTTAATTAGGGGGAGGGGTTAGGAATTATTTACTGATCATCTTTTATAGGATGGTTTACAACTGACTTTATCTTATAAAATATTCTCATTCTTCTCTTTTACTTCTGCCATGGGCACCTGGGCAGTCTGCTCCCAATCTCTGTCCTTTCATGTCAGTGTCTGAGAAACCTGGAGATCTAGGAGGACGTGAAAATGATACAGCTAACAAAAAATATGAACTCTGCATAGGAAACATTTCTGTCACCATCTGACTAGTTATGTGAGATGAAGCAATGGTTTACTCATGCATCCTATTTCCTTTTTCTGCATAAGTGGTTTCCCATCTTCAGAGGAGTAACAAGAAATGGAATTTACCTGAGAATTGTCTGTATGAGAGACTGTTGGATGTTTTCCTCCTTTTAGAATTCTTTGAGTCCACCCTTTCTTTTATCAAACCTGTGAGATATATGTAATCAGATGAAAACATGGTAACAGAAGAAAATGTTCAGCAAATGGAAACTAGTATGCATGTACATTTCTTTATAGAAGTGTTAGACTAAACTGTCTCCTGTGTTTATCCCAATGCACTAACAGGTACATCTAGTCAGCCTTTCTGAATTGGGATGTTCAATATGTGGTGACTAAAATCAACACAGAGGCATCAAGAGGCCCCTGCAAAAGATGTGTATGAGTGCCATGGCACGGACTGCTGAACTGTGGAATACACTGAGCACATGGAGTGCCCACTGTTATTGCTTGTCCTGGTACAATAGTCAGTCAGAAACACTTCCAAAGAGCACTCACCATTGTACTTTGTCCTATATTTTAACGTGTAACTAATACAATTCTTTGATGTCAAAGTAACCTGAAGCCACACTTCAGGTCTATTGAGGCCTCAGAAAGGACAACTCACACACAGTCTGCAGGCAAGGTTGTAAGGAAACTACTGGAATGCAGGCTAGCATGTAGCTCTGATCACAACAGAAGCAGTTCACAAGCTGGATTTACTAATAGCTTCTCCCTTTCTCTCTTTCAGCATGCTGGGCAGCGATTTTCCAGTTTAAATAACAGGCAATACTCTTCTCCCTCCTAAACCCTCACCAGCCACTAACAACTCACCTGGAGGAAAATGAACACCCCATTAGCAGCAGTGGTGGCCCTTTCAGGAGTTCAGGAGTGGGAATAGCTAGGCTGTCTCCTATTGCTCTAGCTACCACCTGTGCAGCAACTCCAGAAAGTTTCTGAATGGTCCCTGAAGGAATGAAAATGTTGGTGTGGTGATCAGAGCCTGGTTAGGGAGCACATTTAATCAGACCTTGGAATCAAAATACCACCTGTCAGAAATCAGCCAATACCCCTTGGCTGCAGAAAGCCACAATTAAGAAGAGGAACTGGCTCAGGTTTGTCAGTGTCAGCTGTCCTAGTTACTGGGACAAGTTTATTACTATGTGGGTATAACCAAAACTGTGTATTCTACACCCTCTGTGTAATTTCTGATGAACTGTTAATAATGGATCGCTTGCAGCAGCTGCCCAGGGCACACCTGACACTTCAGGCTACAAGCTGGATGTTAAAGAACCCTGTGATGCACAGGAATGTTTCTGTCTTCACACCAGTGACCCAGCTGTGATAACTCCCCTCAGAGGAGGCATCAGCACCCTCACACCCAGCCTTGGGGGGTCATTTCTGCTAATTAGGGACTGACACAATAGGCAGCTGCAACAACCTAGACCATCAAAGATTCCAAAAATATCCCATGACTCACAGAGGTAAATCACCCATTGTGAAACTCCCTGCCCTGAGGGAGGTACTGGACACTCCCACCTGAGCATGAGCAAATATGATTTTGAGTTTTGGGGCTTCTGGTACCACTCATCGGATCCAGAGGAGGAGCAGAACCTCAACAGCACTGCGACTGCCACTCTCGACGAGACTGAGATCATTACTTTGACAGAACTGCAACCATCATCCCAACTGAGAGATTTCCTTTCCTTTTGCTTTGCACTCAGTGGAACTACATGGTACTCAGCACAGGGGCTAACAAACACCATTCTGTTCACGCCCTAGAGTGCTGGGTTATACATCTGTCTTTGTGGGTTAAAACCAGTTTTTCTCTGTATCATTGTATTTATTGTAATCTTTTTAGTCAATTTTAACTATGACTTGTAATCTCTCTTGAGCTGGGTTCATTTCTCCCAATGGTTTACTTTTAAACAGCACATCTTTAGCACACTGACGTATTCAATGATCCTTACATAATAGAACTATGGGATTCAAAATTTTGCAGAATTTCACCCCCATGGAAATGACAAACATAGACATTTAGGGATATATTCATAATCCTGATAAATATTTAAAAATGTGAGAAAACTAGAACTCTGTCTTCATCCTGTACTGTATGAAAAACATTTTGTAAACTAGTAGCATCAGCTTTCATAAATCTCTTTCTAACTGTTTTACAATGTTAGTCAAACCAATCTGTTGTGTTTTCTGCATGTTTGATCCCACATAGATCATGTGACATCTGAAGGCCACGCATGAATGCTAGACCAAAGTTTTTGTGTTAATTGGTGAATGTTTATTAGGGATCAATTGCTACCTTAAATTATTAATAAAGATAAGCAGTATGCAATTATTTTTCTTATTTACATGTAGAATGGCTTGTGTATACTGTTCCATATCTACAACCAAAAAAACTCAAAAGAAATACATCTTAGGGGAGGGATTTTCAAAAGCAGTTCTCATTGCTTTGAGCTGTGTTCACACCGGGTGGCACAAGGCATGGTTAGATCATGCCCATGACACATGAAATATTGTGTCGGATCCTTAGGGTAGCAAATTCCAAGTTATGCTGGTGCGGTGTGTTCAGACACTGCCTGTGTGGCAGTGGGCAGGCAGGCAGGGTGAGAAGGACAGCAGTATGCTGTCACTGCGCTGGAGCCAGAACAGGCATAGCTGCTATGCCAGACTGACTGTCAAAGCTTATGAAAATCCCTCTTTATGCTCTGTGTTACAGAGGGTCTCCTTCCACGGGACAGAGTTACTGACAGACACATTGTACATCTGGCTCTCCGTTCATTTTCAGGCCTTTTGGGAAAGGATCTCTTTTTAGCACAGAAGCAGCATGATGTCTGTCACCTCCTCATTCTTCATATGACTGTTTGTATGTAGGCCTGAATCCAGGGAAGGAGAATGTCCAGCTCATGGATGGCCTTGTAGATTCCCTTATCTCCAAGCTGTTGAGAAGATAAAGACATTAGAAGACAAACTACGTACAGTCTTTGAACAGTGCAGCGGGGAGCCAGTGCGTCCTGTTCTTACCTTAAAAAACATTTTTCTTAATTTTTTGACTGCAGGAGTTAACCTTGTGGATGGAGCACACGGAAGCTGAAGGATGAAAAGAAACCCAAAGATACTGATGCAAAGAAATAGTGATGAGGAAGAGTCGAACCCACAGTGTGGCACTATAGGTCTACCAGTAAAAGGTGTGAACTCAGCGTCATTTCAGCTTCCCCCACGTCTTCAAATGTGTTGTTTTACCTGCATGCTTCCTGCCAAGTCGAGTTCACAACACAAAAACTTGGTAATATGTGTACCACTAAGTCTTCTTATTAAACTCTTCCTATTTATCTCAGGAATCATCAGTTGCAATTACAGCTGCTGCACAGCGTGTCCTAGCTCTAAGATTCAAGCCCTTTAACTCTGAACCCTCAGAGAAGGTAAGACTAAGGGCCAAAGACCTTTACAGAGTACAGAGAGCTATTTTGCATATCTCTGCAAACCCTTCAAGTATGTTTATAAAGCTAATTTATGTTTCCCCTGCTTTCCTACCCAGTCCTCCCCTGTCTGGTTAATTATGCGCTGATGGGCTTAGTCCCCTCCTCACCACCCAGCTCTGTCCAACCAGCACTGGCCAGCCAGAGCTGTTCCAGCTGTTTCTTTTGGAGCTTCCTGACTAAGGTTTCTGAGCAACCCAGCTTGCCGATTCCTCAGTTCTCTACATTCTCAAAGGGGGAGATATATTCATTTTGGGGGAAAGAATGAAAAAATTTGGTGTTTTCCAATCTATAAACAAGGACAACAGGCTTGAAAAGGAAAAAGGCTAAGGTCCTCCACTCATATGGAAGGAGGTGACTTCCCTGAAATGGATGGTTAGTCCTTTCTGTGTCACACACTTTACTTTAAACAGAAGAACCTTTTCAAACTACCTTTTGTGCTTCCTAAAGTAAACTTACACAATGAAAGTGGGAATAAAAGTGAACATTAAAAAAAAAAATAAGTGTCAATAGAAGTAAATTTTTTAAAATCTTCTTTCCAGGGCAGTTCTTTCTGACTTGGTGGGTTTTTTCTTAATTTTTTATTTTTATTTTTTTTTAAGGTCCACTTGTATGATGGAAATTTCCACAGAAAAAAGCCCCAATATTTGGTAGCAGAACTGACCTTAATTGACTAAGGCTGGCTTTAGTGATGATACATATGACAAATTCTGTTCTTCCTGCATAAACAGCAAGTAAATAAATGAGCTAGAAAGTGAGCTTGAATACTGCAAAAAATACCCAATCTCTGATCAAAGTCTATAAGCTCTGCCTACAATGACAGAGAAATTATTAAAGATCCTGAAGGGAATAAATATATTGCCCTTCTGCACTCCACCCAAATATGAGAAAGCACTTCCATAATCCACTGCTGATGTAGGAACATAAGTCCAACCTCTGAAACAACTTCATACTGTTCTCAGCAATGCTGACTAGGGCACCTGAGCAAATAATAAGATCAGTAATTATACAGGTGGATGGTCCCAGTATCCAAGGGAAAATGTCTGTTCGCTTTACCTTGCAGTGATAAACTACATGAAAGAGTCTTATTTCACTGCAGAAAATGGGTTTAGAGATTTTACAGTCTATGTATTTTTTTAAAAAACAGAACTTGGGCTCCTTTATCATTGAAAGAATATTAAAGCTTCCTTGTCTGGACAAAAACAAGAGCTATCACAATGAGAATAATAACATTGTAGTATAAAGTCTTTGAAAGTGATTTGGAGACAAATATTGTTAGGATTTTTAAATAGCGTACATGTCTCTAGCTGGATGAATTACAGCCTGAGTTTGTGGAAGAGTATAGGGTGGTTATGTATATAAAGGTATCATTGTTTTGCATAATTGTATAGAGAATTTATCTGTGAAAGGTAATAAAATTGTTATGTAAGTAAGTTGTCATGGTGAAAACCCCTTCAGATAAACATCCTATAACTCAACTACATAATAACAATTTAAGAGCTTTGTAAATGGATGAATGAGTGCTAATTTATTGAGGAATAATATGATAAAGAAATCTCAAGCTTGGTATTAGCAAAAGATCCATTATTTTCATTCCATTCACAGTTTCTATTATTCTTTCACATTATTTTGTATTGCTGGTTTAAATTAATATAAATACTTCCAAAAAATGTTATTTTCCAGAAATGAGAGGTCTCCTAGAAAATCATGGCAGGCCGTCATTTCTCAAAGAGCTGTTTTTCTACTGCCTGGGGAAGCCTTATATCTCCTACCAGCACTTTATAAGATCCAGAAATGTGAGTTATGTTTAGACTTGTTTTGGGTAAAACACTGGCACCAATTATGAAAAAGTATGCAGGAACTCTGAGAAATCTGCAGCATTTTCCTCCATGAAGCACAGAAACAAAGGTATTACTAAACTATCTAGCAAGCTGCAGTTACTGGTTGTATGTAAGAATAACTGATATTCTGAATTCAGTCTCAGTTGACAGTCTAAACTCCTCAGTGTGTAATGGCACTTGCATAGAGTGTAATTGTTTTTCCAGACAAGAATGAAATCTCTATAAAGTATATTATGGCATCTGGAATTCTATTATAGCATTCTAGGGTTATAGTACAGCATTATCTGGAATTTTGACAGACACAGATAACCACAGCAATATGATAAATGCTGTGAATAATGGCTGTAAATTGTAACTGTTTGCCATGGTTTTAAATGCAGAACTTGAAAGATGGTGTAGTTCTCTCCCACTGGGATTTGAATCTTTTTGCATTATACAAATATCCTGGTTGGGTTCTAAGGTATAACTCTGCAAAAAGATCTCTGAAGCTGTTTATTCTTGCATTGCAAATATTTGTGCGCACACAGAACCAGTGTTCAGGTTAGGCAAAGTTTAAATTCATTTAATTCATAAAATTCATTAATTCATTGACTTCTCATCCTGCTCTCATTTTTTAAAATCACAATAGATATTTGCCTGGATATCCATGGTTATATTTCACCCTAACCCATGCTCCGTTTTTTTAGGACACTGTGACTTGTGAGGATTGCAGATTTAGGGGGGGAAAAAACACCGATAGGATGTATAGTTTTAAGATACACCCTCTTGTCATTCATCTACCATTAAAAATAAGACAAGAAATGATCCTCAGGCATTGGTGTCACCTTAGCATCCTACCTACTATATTAGTATGTGTATTTGCACAGGCAGAAGTGTGCTTTAACTGCTGTCCTATTGTTATTTACATGGCATTGGTAAAAGTGCCTCTTCTCTCTGGCAAGCCGCCCACTCTGGGCACATTGTGCCAGTGGTCAGCATCAGTCTCTGAAAACCTGCTCTGACTGTGGGCACAACATATACATGGGAACTGCTCCAATGTGCTTCCTAATTGTGGCTCCTGCTTATTCATGAGACACCACCAGTTCTTTCAAAATTCAGTGTGGAGGAGCAGAGATGACATGGGAATAAAGATTACACATGTGCAGTGGGTATGCTGTTGAAGAAGGAAAATATCACCGGTGTTACATTGCAGAAACTTGAGGAACCACATCTCTCTCTGTGGTTACCCTGTCTCTTTGCAGCTTTGGTGATGCGAGGGCAGCACAAGGTGATATCACCAGTAGGGAAATGGCTTGTCTCTGTGGAGTCTCCTCCATTTTTCCCACTCCTCGCAAGCTCACTCTGGGAGGAAATGAGTGGTGTTAAACTTTCCTGGCCCCAGTGGGGAAGCCCTCATGAAATTTGTCCCTCTGTGGTGTGGGACACACCACGACCCTGAATCACCTTCTCTATCTGCTGAAAAACTCAGGGGGAGTCATTCCCTATTTCAGATGGACGAAGTTAGTTTAGCTCTCTGGAAGGAATATACTCACACAGGCATCCATGTTTGCTTGCAGGACCTGGAAGGCACTAATGACATACAGCTTGTCACTTCCTACCTCAAGGTGACTGAACACATTTTTCACATAGAAGGAGAGGAGCTGATCTCGAACACTGCAGTTTGTCTGAAAACAAATCAAGCAATGAGTTTCCAAATGAAAATGTCGCCAGTCAACTTTGGCCTAAAATTTCAGCCTCATAAAAATATGCATGTTTAGAAAGCATGCAATGAATAACATCATTTTTATGAACTGTAGTATACCAGTGGCCTGCTTCCTTTTTTTTTTTAACAGCTCAATCTACCCCTGTAATTTCTTCAGGAAAGGCAGGCACAGGAGTATTGGTAAGATCAATCATGAACAGAAGTGACAGAAACAAATGTATTTAACACACAAAGAATAAATGGAAAATAAACTGGGGAGGAGTTAAGTCAGACCATCTTGGTCAAATTTTGGGAATTGTGGGTGTCATTGTTCCATTCCTCCACATTGGTGTCTCATGCCATTTGATATGCTGTAGGATATCCTTCCTGCTGGCGACTGCTGCTCCCGAAGAGACCAGTCATCCTGCCAACCCCGTGTCATATCTGCCTGGCCCAGAAGTTCTCTTGGACATCCCAGGTTCTTTCAAATGGCTACATGGCTATTTTTAGGTCAGCCAGTACTTAAGGATAAACTGGCTCAGTTGGCTCTGCTGACTAGATCTCTGCATGAAGAAAACTAAAATATCTCACTTACTTGCACTCACTTACAATCAGGCACCTCAAGGTTTGTTTTTCACTGCCTTGCTGAATCACACTGGGATCTCTGATCTCTCTCTTTCAGTCCACCTGCAGAGGTCTAAGCTCAAAGCAGAAACTTGGGTGTCCTGACTCTCTGCAGCATCCCTGGGCTATCCATGGTACTGCACACCCTCATCAGAAGGTGCTTCAGCTGCCAGGACAGTGGCCCTCGTGAATGGGCTGGTGCCAGAAAATGTTGCTGGGAAGGCTGGTGTGCAACCAGAAGCTCACAGGAGGAGCATGTGCTACCATGAGCACACTCCTACCTGACATGACAAACACCCTCACCCCAACTTCCTTGCCAGAGCACCACTGCAACTACCTAAAAATAAGTGCCTCCAGGCAGTCTTTCCAAATCCACCTCTTTTTCCCTGTATCATGATCAACTCTTCCCTCATGTGCCAGGGGAATATCCCTTTCTGTGTGGCAGAAATAACACTCTTCCTCTAAGCAGAGGACTTCTTTAAGAATATGGCTTTCATAAATGTCCTTTCCAATTAAACACAAGTGACTTTTGCACTGACTGTCATTTCTTTTGGTCATAAGTTTCTGTCTCCACTGGCCAAAGGAAAATCAAAGTAACAAACTGGAAAACCAGTAGTATGAATCTTACCATAAACAGCATTTTTGTAGTCTTTTTAAGCAGTCTTGTGGTCTTGATGACATCCTTCTGCAAAATATAATTTGCTTGTATTAATTACCCTGAGCACAGGAAGGGAGACAGAGTTTCAAGTCTGGTTCACATAAAACTTAGTAGTAATAATAACAATCTTCATAATTTTATCGGATGTAGGATGAGGATCAGTAAATCTGTGTTCCGGTCCTAACCTAGCTATGAACTTCTTCCATGGCAAACTCATCCAGCCTCTCTATGCATCTTCTATGCATCATTTTTTCTCACCTTTACAAAAGAAGTAGCTGCATTACCCTGTCTCTCAGGACTGTAGAGATCATTCAACTTATTAAAGTTTCCACTTCAGTAATGAAACTGGTAAAGAAACATCTATTAAAAAAATAAACTTTTCAACTAATGGGATCAACTTACAGGAACAGATGATTTTAAACTAGTTGCCTTGATATACAGGTTCTCTGTCACTTGGGAGAGGAGTTCTTTTCGGCAGGTATGCTTTCCTGTAGGTGACTTTTTGCCTTCCACAGTAAAAAGACACAGCAGAAAGAAAAAATGCCCGGATCTGAAAATAGAACATATTTTCATCTTTGCTCCCAAATCTTCGTGCCTCTACAGTCACAGCAGCATATGTGACACAGCCAAACTGCTTAAATGACAGAGGTTAACCTAATTTTGTTAACCCTCAAAGCAGCTTGTGCGCCAAGATGCTCACGTAGATAACCTATTGCTCATGTGGTGGCTGATCAGTACTCTTGCTGTGCTTTTTTATACATCTTGCTCCACTTTCAACAAATTCGACCACAATCATCTGTGACGTTTCTCTAAACGATATCTCCATATTTACTGGCAGCAGGGTCAAGGTTTCCAAGAAAGAAGAACTTCCCTATCATGTGAGAAGCCTCCTTTCATTTAAGTGGTGGTCAAGTGAGGAAAAGGTAGTTGAGTGTTAGTTTAGTTTCATAACAAAATATACCAAATTCTTGGTTTTGCAGTTTTTCTTTATTTTCCCACAAAACCTTATGGCAGCACTTTTCTGAAAGGTAATGGCTCAGACAGAAAAGAAGTCTTTGCTAATTTACCCTAAAAAGCATTAGAAAATCTGTTATCTATAAGGAAGCTGGACTGCACTACCTTTAAAACTTCACTGTTCAGTGTCTGAGAAGCATTTTTTTCCAAGGGCATGTCAGCTAATAACAAGAGTGTTTGCTGCCTATTTTAACCTCTGTAATTATTCTTTTGCTGGGGCAGGATTTGGTGCAGAACGTAGACTGTTGTGAAAGGGAAGGCTCCAGGGAGGGCTCTATGCATGGGCCAGAGCATCCTTGGCTATCAAGTCACTTTGAAAGCCCACTGAGAACCATGGACACTGGGAAATAATGTGCAAGACCACAGCATACCCATCACAGAGGCAGGGAAAGTAAAACCATAGAATGAGAAGATCAGTTTTCTACAGAGGTGCTAAACAGAGATTGGGCAGTCTGTGTCTCTGGCCTGTTTCTAAGATAGGCAAATGCTGAAGGATTCTCAGGCACCACTTCAGACGTGCAAGAACATCACTCCATGGATAGATTTGGAAATCACAAAGTGACACCTGCAATGTGAGGCTGTTAATCCAAGAATGATTGTAAGTCAAATGCCAAGATCCCTGGAACTGGCTGAGGTGAATTCAAGAAGAGGGAGAAAGCAGGTTTTGGTCTGGCCCAACAATACTTCCCTGATACTATTTTTGTTGGAAGTAAAAACAAGCCCTTGAAATGTTACCCAAGGGCAGTTTTTTTACTCTTTTAATGTTTCAAGAGTAACACAAGGAGCCTTAAACAAATCAGAGAAAATGGTTTAAACTGCAACTGAAATGACTCGAAGGGACTGATTTGTCAGAGACAGTGGCAGAGCTGTATGTTGCTCTATAACACCGTCAGTGTGCCTGTGTCAGGGACAAGTGTCAGCTCTGGGAGGAACAGTGGGGAGAGGAGCTGGGCAATGAACTCACCCCAGCCTTGATCCCACTGGCCATTTACACAAGCATGCATGCCATCTCCAGGCCAAGCTGGACTCACCTCCAGCTTCACGGACCCCACCTGTAACAGCTCTGGGAAATGCTTTTTTCCACAGAACCATCTACACATTATAGTAGCTTCATCTCCACTGAAATGCTGATGGGACCCATGAACAAAAAGGACCACCTAGGGGAAGAGAGCTTAGACCTTTGGGAAGTGGAATTGTTGGAGACCTAAAAGACCTTGTGTGCATTTTAGTGGTTGTGTGAACTGTGGTATGTATTTAAACTCTTTGAATGCTGGTTAGACTTTCCAGGTGAGGTGTAAGCCTCAGCACACATGGTATGTGGACAGAAGATTAACCACTTACTCCTTATTTGTTCCTAGAAGAGGATTGGGGGCAAAAGCAGTAGAGTCAGAATGCAAAACTGCCTTGGGTTCCCCAAGGTGTGGTACTCCTTGGTCAACAGTTTTCCTCTAAATGGAATAAATGGGTCACGTAACCAGTCTGTAATGGCTTTTCATAAGAAAATCAAAAATTTTCAACATTTCTGAAACTTCTGATGTTGCTGGAAAGCCCTTGAGCCCACAGGTTTCATTTTGTCTCTTCTGTGAACTCGTCTCACCATGCTTACAGGAGTGCAGCAGCAACACTTGCATTGGGCTCTAAACATCTCTGCACGTGAAACAGTAAACATCTCACTGAATTGGCTAACTTTTCAACTGAATGGTGTAAAGGGATGCAGATGGATGCAACTGCATGGTGACCATACTTAAATAAATAAATAGGAATTAGGGCTTTTCTATCTTTCCTTTCATAAGAGAATGGTGACTACCATTGAATAACCAATCCTGTAAAATCAGTTACACTTCCACAATTTTTGATATCCTGATTTAATTTCTAGTCAAAAAATAGCCAATATTCTTCAAATTTTTCATGTGTTACTTGTTCAGAACAAAGATGGTCTTTTCTTTCTGGGTCTTGTGTAGCACTTTGTTTACTGTATTTTAGTGCCACTTTGGCACTCAGCCATAATTATGGGATAAATAATATAGAATACTGAAGAACCCATACTACTCAGTATTTTAAAGTTATAAGAAGCTGCAGAAGAAACAAATTCAGGGACCATCCCTTTTAGCAATGAAGACAGAAGCTGCAAAGTTTTGTATGAGCAGTGAAACTGATGTATCCAGAGATAGTCTGAGTACAACAGTAAAGCACACCACGAAGCGTGTTGGCTTCCAGACCCAGGCTGGAAACCGCAGGAGTTCAAGAAGCCTGCCCCAGAGGAAATAGGCTTCCTCACATGAAAGATTTTAGATGTACAGTATCAACAAATACTTGAGGAACAATACAATACTGATAACACAAGCAAAGTTCATATGTTATGTTTATATAAAATGTGTGAATCTGATGGCTATGAGAATGAAAGAGAAAGAAAACAGCTAAGAAAAAAGAATAAGAAAAAACAATGGAGCAGCCAGCTTATTAGATAAGAAAATCTTGCCTGGTTTACCCTGAGTAGGGACTAAGTTTCAAAGAAGGCTGTGTATAACCTATGATCCACATGAATGCATGAGACCACCAGCCTGAAGAAGACACTTTGTTCTCTGTCTTATTGTGAACCATGGAATTGTCTTGATCTACATGAGTTCAGCAGGCATTATTAAGATTAAATTTTCTTGATCTATGTAGAATGAATAGATACATCTACCTTGTAGACATCTAGCTTTGTCTAGTTTCTTATGAATCTTCTCACTTTTCTCATTTTCTGTTTATTTCATTTCCTGTTAGTATAACTAGGACTAAATAAGTCATGTTCTTCCTATAAATATTACTCATATTTGCTTAGCTGCTGTTAATGTTATGCTGTCTCTTAAGACTATTCTCTACTATTCCTAACTATTTGCTTTTGTTCCCTTACCCTGTTTGATTCATTTTAGTCTTCTGAAAAATAAGAGGTCTGCATGAAGAGCTGTAGTATTTATCCTCAGAAATACGATTTATTAAATCACAAGTAAGTGTAGCGACATTTTACAAAAACTTTACATGACAACACCACTGTTAGGACATAAAAAAAGTGAGATACCCTAGTGCCTCAACTGAAGAGAGAAGTTTGGATCAGAGAAGCTCCCAGTATTCAAAACTGATCCTGCAATTTTCTAGAAGTGTTTATAATGAGCATAGGCAAACAGGCAAGCTCTACATACTCACCAGCTTTTAAACTCTGTTTCCTGTAAACTTCTATTAGTATTGTAGGAACCTTCAGAGCTGCTATGGATTTTATTCAATGACTGAACTACTATGACCAGTTTTTCAGACAAGGGTACCTAAATTACCCATGCAAACTCAGCACACAGGCACCTGATGATGCACTGCCAGCAGCTTCAATAGTCATAAAAGTCAGGGGAGCAACAGAATAGCATAAACAGATGGTACTAGCAGCTCCAGCTTATGTACTATATGTACACTGCTCAGGTTAGGGGGGGGAAATAAATAAATAAATGAAATTGGGACAGTGCAAAGAAAACTAAAAACATTGGACGCCTAGTCTGGTGCCTTTCTCATCCTTAAACACAAAATCCCTACATTTATTCTTATGACACATCTATGTTACATGATGCTTTTATGGATGCTCCTCAATTGCCTCTGCTGAGGAGCAACAAAGGTTTAGCTTGAAAGTAATCCCTCAAAGTCATCTTGTCCAACACTCCCGTTCAAGAAGGGCCACCTACAGCTGTTTGTCCAGAACTGTGTCCAGTCAGGTTTTGAATATCTCCAAAGATGAGACTTCAGAATCCCTCTGGCAAACCTCTACCAATTTTTGGTCACCTTCACAGTAAAAAATTCTCTTACTATGTTCAGATGGATTTTCATGGATTATAATTTGTGCCTATTGTCCTTTGTCCTGTCACTGGGCACCTGTGAGAGAAGACTGTCTCTCATCTATACTTCCTCTTCTCAGGCATTTATGCACATTGGTAAGATCTCCCTGACCCTTCCCCAAGCAGAACAATCCCAACCCTCACTCCCTCACCTCAGATCAAAGATGCTCCAGTTCCTTAATTATCTCTGCAGTGCTTCACCACCTCCAATGCACTCAAAATTTTTTCACTCTATGCCTTAGAAAAACTTCATAAAATTCTGAGATACTAAGTAAAGCAGAAACCAGACTCAAACCCAGATGAGGAAGACAAACCAAATCAACCCAAAACAAAGAACAAAAAAACCCCAAGCCCAATTGTATTTCCTCTGGACATTTGCATCTCTTAGCACTTTATAAGTAACAAATTTTGAGTAAGCTTCAAAAGTGAATTGCTATAAAGTATATTGTCACTCTGCTCTCACCCTCAAAAAAAGGCACTGACTTGTTCAAGTGGTGGATCTCTCAGTGCTACTGGCCTGCTTCGTTGTTTCAGTTTGGTGACAGAGGGCTGACAACTGTCTGTCAAGTTACTTTTACTTCAGACATCTGATACGAAGGTTCAGTATATTCAGCCTTTTCAGAGGCAGATTACAGAGGGTTCAGTTTGAAACCACCAAGATACTAAAACTAAAATTTTGCCGCTGTGCACAAAAATAGACTACAGTTCAAGTTTTCTAAGCATGAGCAATTTCTAAGGCCAACAATTAACCACTTTAAAAGAATGCTCAGCACTACATAAATAATTCAAGATACTTTTCAAATGTCCAGTTGTGCAGTTTAAAATTAATAATCACTTAATGTCTAGACAAGGACCTGAATTTGACATAAAAGCTTTCTGCCTTTACTAGTCACGTTCTCATAGTCTCAAGAGGAGAGATTATGAAGGAAACAAATATGTGTTTGAGCGTGTTCACTTCATTCCCATCAACCAGTCAAGTGATCTCACTTAGCAACAGTGGTTCAGTCCCCAAACTCTTGAGAAAACATTTGTCTGCCACTACCCAACTCACTCCCTGTACAGCTGAGTGTACAGATGTGCTCAGCAACAACAGGCAGCTCAGCTTGCCCAGCGTGGGCAGGTGGCTATTCCAAACTCCTGGTTTTCTCTTGTGATGTACAGGAGCATTCAAGAGTCTGTGACCTGCTTTCTTTTGTAATGTCCTCATGGGTTTATAAAAAGGTTGTATTAAAATCATGAAAGGAAAAAGCCAATTGCATGGAAACCTGAGTCCGGTTTTGGGGAGGAGGATGTCCACGGCTGTTAGGCTGGTAGGAGTGTGTCAATTTGCACGTCACTACTCATATACTGGAAAGCTTCTCTCTCCTTCTACCTTTGAGAACCATTTTTTTTGTTGTTGTTTTCTCTCTCCCTGTGATTTTTTTTTAACCCTCTTTCTTGCTTCTCTTTTCAAATTTTTTCAAGGTTTTTTTCCTCTCTGTTCTCTTAACCCAGGACTTCCCTGAGCATCTTAGCAATACCAGCACAGGCTGCCCAGACAGCCTTATGAGTAATGTCAGCTGCGAGCTGGGCTGGGAGACTGTGAAGCTACAGAAACTACAGTCCCCATCCTGGACAAATTTCTTCATCTTGGAAAAGAATAATGTTTAAGACATGAACTGAGCACAATGTTCAGAGGCAGCTGCCTCCTGTGAGGAACAATTTTTGAAAAGTAATTTAAAAGAGTAATTTAATAGAATTTCTGGACAATGTTCAGAAACTACAGTGATAAGTTAGGACATACAGAGGTATAAGTAACCTAACCAGACACTGGTGATTAATACTGGCATGGAACCTTTCAGCTGACATGGCAGGCTACAAATTGAACCATATTAAGAAAAATCATTATAGTTCATCTTTATTGGAAAAAATAGTCTTTCATCAAAAAAACCCAAACCAAACCAAAAACTAGGCAGGAAATGTTTGCTTGCAGTATATTTCCATAGTTTCAGTAAAGCATTGAAGTCATCCATTTGGTTTGGAGCTTAAGTTTTTCTGTTTAGTGAAAGCTGAGTCTTAGCTTTAAGCTGCCAGTTTTGAACACCAAAAACATCTCCTGCACAGAAAAATGTGAAATAGTTGCCAAGTCATCTCTCAGGACAATTTTCTCACAAGTGAGATTTGTGCCAAAATCCTGGATGCTGTTGGTCTGACTGCTGCAGAATGGCTGCAGCCTTGATTCTCCAATAGTAGCACCAGAGAACAAAAGCAAGAGAAGCAGCATTGCAGTAGGCAACAAAATGATTCTCCAGAGTATTTTTCCATTGGAGGTGCCATTCAGCTTCCAGTGAACTTAAACCTATTGGCAGTAAATGTGCTTCCCTCTGTTAGTTTTCCCTCATAAGCAATCCTTGAGCCCCAAATAGCCCGTGGCCTTCAGCAGGAGATTGCTGCCATGGGGCCATCTCCCCAGCTTTCATTCAAACATCCCTTCATGTCTCCAGATTCTCCACTTCCCATTGTGTCTCTTCCTTCCTTGTGAAGAGGGGCCTTCAATGAATACCATCAGTAGAGGCATTTTGGGGGAAAAGTTATTTATTTCATTATCGTATATGGTCACATCTGACATTTTTTTGCTAGAAAATATAGAGGAGCCAAATAATAATTTATTTATAAGAGGTTCCAAAGCAAGTTAAATCCTATGGCACAGGCCACTAGAGAAGTACCTGGTGGTGCTGTAAAATCCAAGATTCTTGTTTGCAGTATTTATAAAACGGAAATTATATTGTAAAGACTCCTAAAAGCTATCGAAAAATAAAATATCACAAAATATAACTAGAAAGAAAGAACAGATGCCACAGATGTCAAAATATGCATTGAGATTCTCCCTTCAGATCAGGAAAATTCTGAGGGTTTTTTTACAATTAAAACAATGGATTAAGACAGCATTCTTAATATAGCTAAATAGATCATATATCTAGTTATATATGGGTGGTTAGATCTAGAAACCAAAGTGGTAATAATGAAGTTTGCATTTTCTACACTATTTGTAATTTATTTTAGAAACTTAAGAAAAAGTAAAATAGGGGTTATATTTAATTTTTGATAACTTCCTTGTTTGGAGTTTCATTTTTTAACCTATTTTTAGTGTTTACCTTTTTCTTAGTCTGTAGCACAGTATGTAAAAACATGCACAACACTTTAAATTATGTAAATGTTTTAACAAACACCTTCTCTGTGAACTTCTTAAACAAAACAGAAATATTCCTTCTCTTAACATTTGTAGATTTAGTGAAGTTTTTAGCAAATCCTTATGTGCAAAATTACAATAAGAGATCTGAGCATTGAGTTTACAAACTCCCTTACACCCAATTAATTTTGTAACTGGCAGAAGTTTAAATTATCTAATATGCTTGTAGGAGTTAAGCAAATCTAAATAGTAAGTTTTTGATGTTCTCCATATGAAAATATCTACTTTTAATTTTTTAAAATATAGCTTTCAGTGAATAATCAATAGAAACCTTTTTTTTAAAAAAATAATATCAATACTGGGCTTGCCATTTTTTGAATTTCCAAGAGAAAATCACACCTACGCAGAAAAGCAGCAAAAATATTTTGAAAAATCCAATTAAAAAGACCAAAAGACCTTTCAGTCTTAATTAAAGCTTCAGAGTTACCATTTGCTACCAAAAAAAAAAAAAGAAAAACAAAACAACCACCAAAAAACACAAACCAAAACCAACCAAAAAACCTCATTTGCCATAATTTTTCTGATTATTTGTATTGTTAGATCACCACAAAGACTAATTCTATAGTGCACTGCGTGGGCTGGAAAAATTACATGGCAGTCTCTATTACTTTCTTTCCATGTCTAATAAAAACTTTCAGTACTTTTACCCATTTGGGAAGAGGCTTTTTTGGGAAGTCCCCAAATACACTCTTCAGGGCTTGTAAAAATTTTCTTCACATTTCCAGGTTTACATTACTTGAAAGCAAATTTTTACACGAGTAAAACTTTTTTTCTTCAGAAAAGGCATTTTTGTAGCAGATTTCCCTTCATTCAGCTTGGCAGCTCCATAAAAATAGAATTTTTTGCCTTGATCTTCAGCCAACATGTTCCAAAACTCACAGACAAGTCCTGCAAAGTATCCCAGGTCTGAAATGTTTGCCAAAACTCTGAATATATTAAGGTTTATTTTTACAAATCTGTCACTTTGGAAAAGCTAACATTTTATTTACCATATACTCCTGTAGCCACAGGGCGGGGAACAGGAAATAATTTATCAATCTGCCACCTCTCTCTTATCTCAGTTCCGATAATGAGGTTACAGCATAAACCTAACCCTGCCAGTCAAAACGTCATATTGCAGGCTTAGGAAATTCTCTAGTTTACTTTTCAGAAATGCAGAAAAAAAATGAGTTGCTCCTGTCTTCCTATTTTCAGAGAAACCTCACAAGATCACCTCACCTAAAAACATTCTCTCTTTTTTATGCATTGCCAATGTCAATGAGTTACCAACTGAAAGTGAAGGCCATAGTTGTAACTACCAATGGAAAACATCCAAGAAATGAAAATCACAATCTAACACACTTACATTCTTACTGCCAGAAGGTTTCCAAAGTGACAAGACACAGACAAAGCTGCTTGTTTCTGGTTCTTTCACTTGCCAGTAGCTTGACCCATGAGCAACATAACACTCCGAAGAGCATGCCTGGAATCTGTCACACCCAACAACAGCCCACTAGAGGCTGGATGTCTGAGTCTGTACTCAAGACCTGGGACTGAAGGATGGGACCAGACCCTCAGAGAATGCCTCCCCTCCTCTGCCTAACATTCTTGCTGCTAGGAGGTCTTGGTCACTGATTTGTTTTCTGCTCCCAGTCACTGCCCAGAAGTCCTTGTCACGTAACACATAAAGCATTAGGAGACACTAAAAGGAGAGCATGACGACAAAGTTGAGCAGCTCCCTGTTTTGGAGCTTCAACCTCACATGTCAAGTTAAACCAGATGTTTCATATGCATTTTCTTGCAATGTCTTGTATTTTCTGAGGCACTTACAGGTCCCATCAGATCAGGATACTTTCCTAAACTTAATGGAATCTCTGTTACATACAGGAGAAATGATCACTCTGTTGATGCTAACATGTTAACGGCTACAAAATAGTCACATTTTTTGACAAATGTTGGGCTTGACAAACAGGTATTCTCCATTTTTTATTTACCAAAGCAAAAAAATGCATCAGAGTCACTAAATCTGGGAATATCCACCCTAAATCTCAGTTATCCAATTTTCTTTAGTGATAGAATATGAAAAAGATAGTCTGAAATTTCTTCTCTTATTCAAGGTTGGAAGAAGTGACATTATAAAGCATGAAGGAGAAGTTGGCCAAACCAGAAATTTTATAGACATGTTTGATAAGAAGTATTAACGTAAGGCAAGGCCTGGGTAGTTTTAGACCAATAATAAAAGGTCACTGCAATGACAAGCAGTCTCTAAACTTTATTTTGGAACCTCTACTTCCCAAATGTGTGTCAAAACATTGGACCTTATGGAACAAGACTTTCATCAGAGCACTCCAATTCATCACTTGGGTTTTAGCATCTGTGTTGAAATCTTCCATTTTTCCTTTGTAATATAATTAGCTTGATAAACACACAAACTACAAGCCTGATCTTATACCCTTTGAAGTCAATAGGGGTTTTCCTTCTATATTCTGTGGAGCAGGACCAGATACAGGATAAGCCAATTCATTGGGAAGTTCTTACATGCCAAGGACTAATGCAAAAGACAAATCAGAAAGTCAGTCTTCATGATTGCACAGCTTTTTTTTTTCCTCTCTTTTACCAGAGACACGTGATTGTCCCATTCTTTTCACTTCTTAAGGAAAATCACCACCAGCACATCTTTTAATGTGCTATAACAGTCAGGGGTTATCTTCTTTTGGAAAACTATAAAATAAAATGAACCTTAAATTGGTGCAATTTTGCAGTTTTTGGAAAACAATACCACTTTCCCTATCACTGATTTGAAACTAGGGTTACAATTTCCATTGAAAAACCTTACTGGTGCTTGCAGATACAACTGTACAACAGTTTCAAGTCAGATAGTCAAAGGCATGTTTATCAGTCTGGTTATTTTTCAAAATATTTTGATCCATGCTGTCCTGCACTAAACAGAAAATATTTTTAGTTTAGAAGATTTGCCCATTTTTTAAAATTCAAATTTAGAGAAGAAAAATGGCCAGACCTTGGAACTATTTAATGCTCTGCCTTAATTCTTCATCCTGAAAAAAACATTTACATCTGGGTATCATGGGTTAATTTGCTTAAGATAAACGGATGGCTCTCCCCAAAATAATTTTTATTTTAATCTCTCCTTAGAGGAAGAAAGAGGTAGGAATGTTTTTTTTTTTCTAAACCATCCACCAGCGAATTCCAGATTAAATTATAAAAATCGACATCTGTGAATTTCGCCAGGGATTTGGACTTTAAAGGTTAGCAGAGAGTGTGATTTCCCAGACTTTTGAAGAAATCTCTTCACTTACATAGTTCTTTAACACTTTTCTTAGTGGTGAAATTCATATAGTTAACCAAGAAAAAGGTGTTACAAGTGGGTATGTGTTGAGTCATGTGTAGCCCCAGAAATGCCAACACCCTTAGCATAGTTTCTATTTTGTGATTTACCTTATGCAAATAAGACTTCCTAACATATTCTTGAATGCACAGAATCCTGGTCTGAATCCCTTGAGAGAATGCATTATTTTCTATCCTAAATATATTATTTTGTGCAACATATTATTGGGTAGTGGCCTGCCAAAAGTACTCTGTGTCCCATAGAACTGCACTGTAGGTTTTTCCTTTTTACCATGTGTCCTAGTTCAGCAGGAGGGACCAGTTATCACTGTGTGGGGGTGATCAAAACTATGTATTCTACCCCCTCTATT
>JAWWMO010000043.1:34096744-34128488 GCA_035047845.1 Dendrocincla fuliginosa
ATTGTAACTCTGACTTATAACCTCTCTTGTGGTGGGTCCATTTCTCCTGCCGGTTTACCTTCAAACCAGCACACCATGGTCATTACTTTCTTCCTGGCAGCATCAGATACAAGCCTGAAATTGACTCTCATGTCTCTGCCAATCTTGTTTCACATTAGCAGGCCAGTTCTGCTCCCAGTTACAGTGACTTTACAAACGTCCTTAGTGATGAAGGCTGGGACTGAAAAGGTTAATTGTGTTTTAAAACACAGGCTGACACAACCACACAGCACTGGTTTATGATCAGGATTGCTTCAACATTTTGCATTGCCTAGAATATACTTTCAGCAGCAAATCGGAAATACCGATGCCTATCATTCTAGGTCACTTGGGGAGTTTGTATTCATACATTGAATATGTAAATCTCATACCTGAATAGCACTCCATGCAATGTATTTAAAAGACACTTCTTAAACAGTCACCAACACTTCCTCAGCAGGATGTGGAAACTTCTGTTCATGCTCTGGGTTTCTCTCTCTTCAGAGTATGAAGTTTCAGAGGTAGTTTAAATGTTTTATGATTATCTGTGTAGCAAGAAAAAAAATGCTTGTTCTGGTCACCTAATGTAAGAGAAGGAGTGAAAGATCCAGCAAAATGCAAATTTGACTGGTAGTCTGTCAATCTTTGCTCAGGAAGAGGTCCTCCAGCCTCTATGATAGAGGTGTCCTTAGTGAAGAATGTGGAGCAGGTGCTTTCCCTATCGGCACTATGTTGAGAGAATTGCAAATAGTCCATGACTTGGAGGCAGACAATGGAAAGGAAAACAGGCCAACAGAAAATAGAACTGCATGAATAATGGAGTTTCTCTTTGGTGACCCAACCGAAAAATTAAACCAAAAGAATTCATTTGGGTCAGCCTTAAGCACTTGTCCAACTCAAAATGAAACAGCTCATTTTGCTCTCAAGTCTCTTTTCAGCCTTTGAAAGAAATACACATAAATTCTGAACCAAAACACTATTTATTCAGAAAAATGTCAGAACAAAACATTTCAGCATGATTTTCCTTTTCTGAGCTGTAACTATTAACTGAATTGAAACTCAGCTTGCCTGATTGAAACTACATTTTTATTTTCTTATGGACAGCAACTGTTTGTCCCAGACATTTCCCCCTCTTGTAAGGGAAACCTACTCTAACTTCTACTTCCTTCGTCTGTTCAAAACTGACCATTGCCACCACTCTTCACACACCCACAAGTCACACGTACCCTGCAAGAAAACCTGTGAAGGAAATTCTGCAAAATTTGCTGTGTGGCATTTCCAGGGCACCAGCTCATGAGGTTTCCGTGGTAGAGTCTTCCAGTTGGTGGGTTTTAGGGTTGGAGAAGTTAATAATTAGCTGACTTCATTTTTTCATGTTTGTGGACAAATAAGTTTTCTTCTGGGTTTAGCCAAAGTGTGGAAAGCTTGAGAGATTGATTTGACATTTCTGAGTAGGGCAGTTCAACAAGAACAATTTAGAAGAGGCCTAAAGGAAGTAGATGAAGGAAATAACTTATATATCCATTTGTAAAGCAATTATATCAAGGAGAAACATCATGTGTGTAGCTCATGGTCTAGTCTCTATTTATAATTAAGGAAGAAAACACTATACTTTTAGGATAAAGTCATGTTAATCTGTCCAGAGTCACAATCTTCATAAACCCCTAATGTAGACTGGAGGAATGACACCTGGACAATTCCCCTTACCCTCCACTGACTATAAAGGGAGAAGGGTGTAGTTGGGGAAAGACAGTGTATGTCAGAGGTTAGTAAAGTGAAGTGAGCTGCTCATTTGGTGCTTAAATTCCCTTCCTTTGCTGCCAGCTGACACAAGGTCAAGTGATATGAGAAAGTCTGTTGGCCAACAGCTCTTGACAGCATCATTGCTTATTCCACAAGAAAGGAAATATATATCCTACTGAATACAGAAAGAGGTTAAACACCTGACATGGTGTTTACTGTTATTAGGTACACTGTCATGTGGTACCAAATCTTGGCTGGCTATCACTGTTGGGTCACTTCTGCCTTGACTGTGAACAGGCATGTAAATCATATGTTGTGAGATGTAAATGAGAGTGTGGGGAAAAGTAAACCACATTGAATGCATCTAGTTTGGCCCGTAACAGGCATCCATCACCCAAATGGATCATATGCCAGTCTAATATGTGATTTCCTACAATAAAGTGTCATGATTTCAGTTCACAGAAACCTTGTTCAAAATAGGTATGGATGGATGCTTTTATATGCATCTTTAAATTGCTCTGGCTCACGAGTAGCATTTTTTAAATGTGTACAGGATGCCTGTTGTCCTGATGAATAAATGGCAATAAATGGCAATAAATTGCTTAAGAATACTTCAGCAGTTGCTGAAAATCCACTGTTACATTTCCTCTGGCTTTCTGATTATTTGGCTGCTTTTCAACTTTTAACCTTGGTCCAGTCACCAATTTCCCTGGCTGCACTGGAGCAACTCTTCTGTCTTTGCCCAGGAGACATTGCTGAAGGACATGATAATGACAGATTAAACTGCTCTTCAGTGACTTGGGTTTTTTTTCTGTCGTGGAGTTTGTGTTGAGAGCAGGCACAAACATTCTCTTCTGAAGGACTCTCAAATCCCTAATGCTGCAGAACACCATTTCTGCTCAGCATGCTTATGGATGGACCAGTGAGAATGCAGCACTCTGATGTTTCACTGGCAGCTGCTTCCTGACTGTTTGTCTCCATCTCATCTGACTTGGGGGGTCAGTTTGGTGCTTTTCACCAGCAGCTATTCAAGATGGGGTCTTTTCTCTAGCCATACTGAGGCAGAATCAATGAACCAAACCAGTGACTCTCAACAGTGATGCTGTTTTTCCCACCATCCCCTACAAGAAAGGCTGACCAACATGCTCCTGGCTAAGCCCTGGCCTGTGATGAGTTGGAACTGCAACTTTATGGTGAAGAAGCACACCCCCAGACCAAGTTTGCATCCTTTCTAGATACAAGAGTGCAGCCATTCATCCAGCAAAGCTATAGGCACAGTGTACATCATCTCCCTTGTGTCTAAAGAAAAAAGCTCTGCAAATAGCAATATTTGAGGACCAAAATATTTATTATAATAAATTAAAGTGCAGGCATTTATAAAACATTCCATTTGCATATAAATATCACACAGCAGTGTTAATTTCATAGTTCACTTAAAACCTTCTAGTACAATTTCATAAATACATTTTCTTGGATATTTTTCACTTAATATATATAAATAAAAGTATTGTATAATTATTACTTTAAAATAAGTTACCATTAAATACAAATTACAAAAATTATTTCTGAATTAGTCTGAAATACCAACTTTTCAGGCAAAGGTCAGAAGGGGGCAACATATGCAAGAAAGATTTCCGAGTAGGAGGCTCAAAGCATCCTGGCTACCTCTAATTGCGTATCTTGATGAAAGCTGCTCCACAGGTGTCAAATTTCAGCATATAAAAGACAGAAAAAGTTGCTGCATTCCAAAGGAGATGAGGAGGACAGGAGTGTGCCTTTGAAAATAACTAATGCCCTGTGTTGAAATGGAGCTGCAGTGTCCTGGAGTTTTCATTTTCAAAGAAGGCAGCAATATGCATCTTGTCGCTGCCCACTTAGTTTGCTAGTTTTGACACAAGTGAGAAATATACTGCATCTGGGGGAAATGGGTGCACTTGCTGTAACAGCTAATCAGTTTGAGTTAACACAAGAGATTTTCAGAGACATCTCTTCAAGCCTGATCTGAATTTTTTTTCAGTTTTTCTTCTTGTTCCCTCCCTTTGGCACATCAGTACAGGCATTTTCCAGGTAGTCAAACAGTAAATCCAGTTCTCCAATGGCTTTAGTCTTTCCATTTTCTCCCAGCTAGAAAAGAACATAATGCAACTCTTAGCAACTCATTATGTCTCAGAAAATTGAAATTAGGATTCTCACAGAAACTGAATCAATAGCTTATTTTCCTAATTCTCTCACATGGTTCTATTAGAGTCATTATACCATAAGATAAAAACTAGCTTGTTCAAATCTAAACTAGCATATACAGTTTCTGCAACCTAACTTTTTAAGGTCTAAATTACCATAACATGTGCAGAAGGAGGTTTGGAAGGGGAAACATCACTAATCCCCCCTTTAATGCCCCTGCAGGCTTCCTCTCCTAAATAATCTCCAGAGTTTGTTTCATAATTATGTCAGGCTTAATCCAACTAAATGACTGGGGTTTGAAACTGCTCTTTTTAAATGTTTGGGAAAAATGTACCTGTTTCATTTTGTTCTTCATTTGCTCCAGGTTCTTTTCAATGTGCTCTCTGTTTCCTGAGGATTTCTTAAAAAAAAAAGGAAACATCCACACATAAGATTCTGTATGCAAAAATGTTCTTGCTTTTGTTTTTTCCTTTTCACACCTTTCAATCAATTCTGAGTTTCATATCTTTGATCTGAGGTTTCCTTTCATATCACTGCCTTTTGCCACTGTTTGTAGCATTCTGAGATTCAGGACCAGCAACAAGAGTCAACGCCCGGAGGGAAAGAAACCCAGTGTTACTCACACATGTGCTCAGCTCCGAGGTCAGGGATGCCAAGAACTGTGCCACCTCCCCAACATACGAGTACTGGCTCTTGACCTCAGTAGTGAGGAGAACATCTTTTACCACAATCTCCACAACCCTTTTCATCAGGTAGCAGCGGTTGTTTTCCTGTGTATGAAATTAAGAGGTCCTGTTAAATCGAGGCAAGAGAGTAATGGGTGCTGCAGAGGATGCAAAGAGCAGAATCCTCATGTAAGGCTTACCTTGATGTTAACATAGAGCTGCTGCCCAATCAGTCTGTTGTCCGTGTCCTTGTCCAAGGCACTGGCCTGAAAGGAAGAAAAAGGAAATGTCAGCTAGAGATGGGAACCTTACCTAAAAATGAAGAATTAACCCTAAGGTTTTCATCACTAATGAAAGTGCAGGTGAAATGAGGGAATGAACACCACAGACTGTCTGTACAGGTAGATAAGAGTGAACATTGTGCCTGTTTCCCCCCTCAACTCGATGAGATTCAAGGTCAGTATCACTGGAAAATAAATAAGCAGAAGTCTGAATTCGTGTCCCCCTCTTAAACATCTGAGGTCGTAGTGGTTATGATGACTAAACCAGATGCTGCAGGTGGCCGACCTCACAGTGGCCCACAGTGCTGCTGGCAGGTGCTGCAGCCCTTGATGGTGTGCACGGGGCGAGACCCACCCAAGGTACGAGCAGCCAAGAAACCTGGCCAAGCAGGGCACTGTAAAATGCTGGAGCATCTGTCTGGCCGTGGTTGAAACCATGGACAAGCCCAACTCCAAATAGACTGGGCAAACTGAGAAATTTAATCTCATGTATCACAATTGTCTCATTTTAGCAGCAGCTGTTTGAAGAGCAGGAGCTGTGCTTTTCCAGGGGCTGCCTTTCCCTTGGGGAGCAGGAGGAGGAGAAGGCAGCAGCTTCCTCTGGCTACACAACCAGACCCACTCCATACACCCAAGGTCTGCCTTAACTGCAAATATACTTTTTTTTCCGGAGAAAGGCATGGGAAAGAGAGAGGAATGCCAAAGGCTAGAAGCCAGGGCACTGACAGAGGAGTTGGTCCTCAGATCCCATCATGAACATGTGGGTTACTGTACCATTTTAGCCAAGGTGTAGGTGCGATTCCTGATGTAGGACTGCTGGAAGTTTGTCTTCCTGAGCCTGCAGCCATGATGGGCCATAGAAGCCCCTCTTAGAGGCAGAGACCTGGTGAGAAGAAGAGGGAGACAGCAACAGCAGCAGAAGAAAACCCATCCTGGGAAGCTCCTGGACAAGGTCTGCAGGTAGGCCATGGCTCACGGTCCGAAATCGTCCTTCCCAGCAGGTTGCAGCTGCAGCACTCAGTACTGATGAGAGAGAGCAGGGTTAGCATCAGGGAAAGTGGGCAAGGCAAGGTGAGAACAGCACAAAGACTGCAAGACTTACCTTTGCTGTGATTCTCGATATGATCTGCAGGAGGTGGCTGCACCTTATATAGGGCCAGCAACATCTCTCTCAGCTTTTTTTCTTTTTTGGGTAGTGATGGTGAAATAAAAATGACATCAGCAAGTCTCTTACTTTCCAGTTACCTCTTCTGAGAACTACCTAACCACTTCAAAACCCACAAATACAACTTCAAGGCCATCATAGTCTTTAGTTTCCTATAAAACAAACCAAATATTAATGTGGGACAAAGCAGGGGCTTTTATCAGGGTAGAAATCCTGATTTCTTTTTGCATAAAAGTATTCGAGAATTTTATGAGTTTGCGCCTCCTGTCCTAATTGTAATGCATTTATTTGATTGACAATTTGATGGCAGATAATGCAACTTATCTAAACTTTTGTTCATCCTCTGTGGTAAAAGACTGGTGTTCCACTGCTGCTGGCTGGCATACACAAGTGGTCAGAGACTGCAAAAGACTCAAAGCACTGATTACCTATGGTTCCTACCCTGCAAATACCCTTTCTCACACAGTGGCCCACTGGAGTGGTCAACCATCTTCCCATCACTGTGCAGTCCTCTCTGAGAGATCAGAAACTCTGTACAGCCAACACTGCATTTTTATATCCCTGATTTTCAAATTCCTGGTTTTCAAAAACTTACCCACATTCCAGGCTGTAACCGGGTTTAACGACTAACGCTGTGGTCATGTACTTACTTACCCAGGTCATTTCCATGTTCCTAAGCTTCTTCTACTAACATTAAGGCAGTTTTGCAGCTTCAATCTGAAATATTATGCAGGGTACTAAAGAGAAACTGTGCTCTTTTTAGAGAGTAATTTGCAAACCATCTGTAAACAGTAATGCATGAGAACACAGAACAGGTACAAATGCAAACTCCTGGTTGTCTAATACCCACAAGGCACACAGGTGACAAACGGGAGAAATCAGACCTGGAAAACCAAGGCTTCAGCTCTGCCTCTGAGAGTGAACATCTGAGAACTCCGAGATTGGGCATCCCTGTGGCTGGACTCCACCCACTGCGGCTGAGGTTCCTAGGACGAGAGCCATAATCAACCTTACCCCGTGATCTGAAATGCCCAGCTCTTTTCCTTACACCTGAAAGGAATCAGTTAAAGGCTAGGTAGCACCAGGTTTATTCTTTAGCCTCCCCTGAAATATCTGCAGCACTAATTCATCTCTCCATGCCTCAGTCACACCTCAGTTTCCCTCAGACACTTGTCACATCAGCTATGCACAGATCTGTGCCCTTGAAACTGCATTCCCTCACCCTGGAGCCACCATCACCCCTTCCCTTTCCATGCCCTTCTCAGGTACCCATACCCATGAGCAGCCTCCAACAGCATCCTAACTTCAGCAGACAGCAGAAGGCAAGTCTGGACCCAGGATACCAACAGCCTCTTTCGCATCCAAATGTACCACAAAGCTCTTCAAGAACATGTTTCTAAACTCTCTTTCACATGTTTCATTTGCCAGGCTAATAGTCCCAATGAGGGTGCAGGTTAATGAGAAGATGAGGTGTTGAATTATACTTAGCCAAAAGACAGACATTAAAGACCAAACTGGGAGCAACCCTGACAGGTAGGCTGTTTTGAAGGATTGGCCTTCCCTGAAGTGCATTTCCACAAACTCCTCTCCAGGTGTTAAACAGTCTGATAACCAAAGTCGGTTTCTAACTGAGATTTCTCACACTTCTCCATCAGCTCATCCATCACAGCTGAAGTCCCATACCCGGAACAGAAGCTGTGAACAGGCATTCAGACCCTTCCTGGGTCAGATCCTCTGTCCTCATCTTTCTGGCAGATGCCACCTCTCCATCCCTTGGTCACTTACTCTTGTCAGACACAGATCCAGTCTGTCTGATGTCTTCTTGTGTCTCCATTCCCATGGAAAAAGTGTGTGACCTGGGTAAGTAGGTGCTGTGCCACTCTCATCTGTTCAACCTACTGTGAGGAGCCCGCCTGGACCCAAGCTTCCCACACATTCTGATAGACATAAAAAATGAGGAATTGGATGCTGAATCTTTCTTCTGCCTTTTTTATGCAGTCATTACAGGACATCTTCTGTCTGTCTTCTCTGTTATTGGAAACCATACACTGTGACATACCTATTTTCATAGAAAGCCTTGTTAACCTTGATAAGGCTCTCTTTCTCCCATCTGTATTGTTAGCTGTCTCACTCAGTCATGCTACTTTTTGGTTGTGCCATGATGTCCCCTTTCTGACACTTTAGGAAATCTTTGTTTCAGTTGTTTAGTTTACCTTGCTACCTCTGTTATTCACCTTTATTTTCCACACACTGAGATGCCGAAATGCATATTTTAAATTCATTAATTGGTGTTCCAAAAATTCCCTTTTAATGACATTCCTAAAGCCTTTGCTTTATTTAAATTTTTGTTAGCACATACGAGTCAATAACTTTCGTCCCTCTAGCTTACTATAAATATGGTCCAAGCCAAAACCAAACAGTCAAAATCTTACTGAACACTAATTTTAGCAGACTCTATGGTTCCCATGCTCATCAGTCCATTCCTAACTTCTTCCCAATCATCTTCTACCAAATGACTGTTGGTCCTGGATGTGCCACAGAGTTACAGTATAGCCTCAGTCATGGCTGCAGCTATTCCCTGTAACATGGCAAAATAATTTCTTTGGAACTGGAGATACGCCTCCCATTCCCAGGGTCTTCTATGTCTGTTATGAGATTGCATTGAACAAAGATGTGACTAGTCATGGCTATCACCTCTTTTGACTAGCTCACCCTGCTCTCAGTGGGAGATATGCACCCAGCATTACACCCTGTGTAAAGAAGGAGCTTAAAACCTGCACTGCTACTGGATCTTACTCCAGCCCTCAGATGAACTCCAGAAGAAGAGGAAGGAATAGAAATATTTTCTGCTACATTTGAGGAATAATTTCTATTTTTCTTGTTTGAGAGGGAAATACAATTAACTTCTGAAAAATACGGTGTTGAGCCAGCACTGAAGATGAACCTCAGTGAAATTGTTTGCTTAGACACCCCCTCCCAAACAGGCTGCTCTGAAGTGTACAGCCAGCAGGAGAGATCAGAGGAAGCAAATCTGCCTATAATTTCAAATGTGATACTCTGGCTGAAACTGTCACTGGTGGGTCTTAGTTGTGGAGACTGGACAAAACATGTCTGAAGAACAGGGGAAAAGTAATTTCCCTTTCTAATTTTAGGAGGTTTTTTCTAGGTTAATGATATTTTTAAGGTTTAAGGCTACTAGCACTGTTTAAAATACAAAATTCTTACAAGAAAAAATGAAAGCAAAATGGGTATGTTAATTAAAAAAACCCAAAGACCTCTGATCTTCTATAAAGTACCCTCAGCATTGTTTTTTCAGTATAATTAATTAAGAAAATAATTTTGACATTGTTCACAGGTTATTTTTTCTCCCTGGTACTGTCCTAAGAGTTAAATATCTATCCCATCACTAAACTCACCTATAAACTTTTAAAGTCCAGTTACCTGGAGTTTCTCTAATTCATTAAGAAACCACAGTGGTAGAATATTCTCGACAATGACTTCTTGACCCACATTTGAAATAGGATTCTTTGAGGAGGACTGGAACTCTACATCACATCTGCCTTAAAAGCCACAGACATTTCCTTCTGACTTTGAATGAGGCCACAGGTGAATTACCAATACTGTACTTTGATGTTTGGTTGCTGTGTCTCAGCAGCAGCATGCGGGCATGCAGGCATTTTCTTGAGCTTTAGTACATTTTCAATCAGCCAGGATTATACTGCATGATTAGAAAAGTCAGAATTGGCCACTGGGCTAGAAACACTGTCAAGGGCAGGCATGTGAAAGAGTGAGCCTGTGTATCGTTCTCTTGGCTCTTTTATTTGGCAATGAAATTCTTCCCCCTAAAACATCTGTATGAATGGACCACAGGTCATGTAACACCTCAAACTGAACATGCAGTCTCAAATTTCAGGTCACTCACCCCCTTATATTTGTTTCCAGCTCATTTGTGAACTAGTTGGCTGCATTTTATCTCAGTTCTTCTCAGCTTTTGCCCAAACTTTCAAGATTACAAAGATTAAAGAAGACTATAAAAATCTTTCATTTAAACTCCAGTGAGTCTTATTTTAGTCACCTCTCTGCCCAGAAATGGAAGTTGATTCTTCCTCATAAAACTTGAAAATAAGCTTTTCTGTAATCCAGCTGTTCATTATGGAAATATCCTAGTACACAGGCAAGTGTCTTCCGGGTGTGATCATTAGGAAGGGCAGAAGGAATTCAATTTCTGTAGAGGAATTTATATCAACACAGACTGGGAGAGGACAATGTAGCATTTGACCATTATATTTTTGCTTTTTGTAGGGTTTTTTTTCATAATAGGTTAAATGTTGTCAAAGAAATTGTGAATCTTTTGGAAGAAGGAGGAATAGTATTATTAACATTGCTGAGCCTGGGAATATTAGGTGACTGGAAAAGACTCTGGTGTTAGCTCTCAGTAGAGGCACTGCTGACTCAGGCTTTTTGCTGAGGATGTGCCATTTCCTACCTCCCCTGACAGCAACATTTTTGAAACACGGAGTAACACATTTCCTCTGACAGTAACACCTCACCTTACATGTCTGATGTTTCATCAAAGATCTTTGTCTCTGACCTTCACTTGGCTTTTTTACATAATTTTTGTGTCTTAAGTATAAGGTGCTATATAAAATACAATATATGATATTTCATATCATAAAACATCCAAGAGGAAGGGAACTAATGGTTCATTGTGGCCTCAAT
This sequence comes from Dendrocincla fuliginosa, assembly GCA_035047845.1. Taxonomy (NCBI): domain Eukaryota; kingdom Metazoa; phylum Chordata; class Aves; order Passeriformes; family Dendrocolaptidae; genus Dendrocincla; species Dendrocincla fuliginosa. The sequence continues at coordinate 34,107,517 of JAWWMO010000043.1, forward strand.
TTTAAATTAGATTCTGGGACAAAAAAAACCCAAACAAAAACAACGAACCAAAAAAAAAACCCTAACCAAAACAAACAAACAAACCAACCAACCAACCAAAACCAATCAATAAAAAAACTAAAGAAAAAACAACAAAAAAAAGATACAAAAAACCCCAACAAAACAACCCCTCTTGGTTTAAATAATTTTATTCTCATGTCAGAAACATTCACGTAGTGGAGATCCAAGAGAAAGTCATGCAGAGACAATAACATTGGCTGCTACCAATGTTATTACTGTGTTAATACAACATTATTACCAGAACCACTAATGTAGTAGCTTCTATTGCAGTGCCAGAAGGACTCGATGATTAATATGAAAACTAAAAGTGTCAATGGAAGTGCAACAGGTGTTAGTCCAGTGGTCTTGCCTCTTCAGACAACTCCTGCCAACATCAGTAAACCATGAAGAGAAGTATTTATAAATAGGAGCCATCACTTAATTCCCCCAGATTTGGAGAAAAATAGAAATTTAGACCGTGTCAGTGCACACAGCCTCACACCTCCAAACGTATCATTATTAACCCTTCCACCAGAAGGCTTTTAATTAGTGTGTAAAGTCACGTATATATTATAAAACTCTGTCACTTTATATAGTGACCTACATATATCCAACTATGTCTCACAAATAGTCAGATCAGGTGAACTGAAACTTCTGTGCTTCCTGTTAATGTGGTCTGGTTGCACAGCCGTGACTCAGTGACATGGCAAAGTGGAATTACTGACATAGTGTATCTCAAAAAAACCCACTCTAATTGGGAACGGAATTTTGCAAGCTCTCTTATAATCCAAAATTCAGTGACCATTACTCAGATTAAGAAATAGCCCTGAGTTATGCGCCTTGATTTACCAAGTATCATCAGCTATCATGTAATAAATCCACACCATCCTGAGTAATTAAATAAAGTCATCTTGAAGGGAAGAAATTTTATTTAAGGTGAAGTACTTGTGCCCAACACTGCCCATACACCAGCACTCCACTGAGGCTCTGAGCTCAGCACCATCTCCTGAGGCTAAGCCCCTGGCTGCTCAGTTATTCTGTATAACAGAGCCACTAGAGAAGGCAACAGTTCCCATGTGGCTAACAGTAGTCTTCTAACTAGTGTCCATCCCTAGAAAGCCAATAGTCCATGCCCCAGCCCGTCCCCAGACCGAGGCTATGCTATTGCCCATCTCCCAAGGGAGTCCTCTGAGCCAGTGAGTTTCCTCTTGGAGTGGAACTATTGTAAAGGATGTGACATTTATGGGGCCAAAATGAGACTAAACAAAATAGCTACAGCATAGGAATTATGATGCTGTTTTCCTGGGTTACCTGTTTTTAGCCACAAGTCATGTAAGCTAAAATACATAAACAGGCTGGAGCCCACTTCCCACTGGAAACACAAACGTATGCTCCCCACGAGAGCACTGTTCTGGGAACTCACAGGCCCACTGTAGCTGGAGGGGCACCGAGCCTTGGCAGGTTTCCTCAGTTCACAAGAGCAATCGTGCAGTGAGACCTTGGCATCCAGCTCTCCAGAACAGGGTGCATCTGTGGATGGCTGTATTTACGTGTTGCAACAACCCAGTGACCAGAAAGGGACCAAGAAAGGGAGATATCCAGAAGTACAGGCTTTTTGGATCCTGCCAGCCATTTCCATTCTACTTCTGGTCTTAAAGTAGGTGTTTTGGAGACATCCCAACACACAGCAGTATTAACAAAGGCACCATGAGTTTAAAAAAATATATACCTATAAATACATATATATATGCACACCCACACACACACTGTTGTGATTTAACACCTGCCAGCAACTAAGCCCCACAAAGCCACTCGGTTACTGCTCACTGGAGGGATGGGGAAGAGAATTAGAAAAGTGAGAACACTCATGGGTCAAGATTAAGGCAGTTTAATAGGTGAAGGAAAAGACACTCACAAGCAAAGCAAAACAAGGAATTCATTCACCACTTCCCATGGATTAAAGAGCAAACTAAAACCGGGATTTGTATGAAACTGGAGGTTTCTGATTAGCTACCATCTATTGACCACTCTCCACATTTTGCTTTTGGTGTGATCTCTGCTATGTGATTAACATTGTTCCAGTGGCTTTCAGTGCAAAGATAACCAAAGAAATGACTGCACTCCAAGCAGCCACAGCTCCACCATCCTACCCTTTCTTCCTGAGGCTCCTGATTTTGGGTCACTTCCAATTAAAATTACCATTCAGCTTTTCTTTATCACACATTTCTTTGCATCTAGATAATGAAACAATTTTTCTTCAGGCTACTGTAAAACTTAGTCAACAAGGTCATGGCAAAACTTCCACTTGCATAGGATGGTGAAGAGACTCTTTGCTGACAAATTTTACCAGATGGTGAGAACTGCTCTGATACCAGAACATTAGGTGCCAGCTCAGCTTTGCAGAACAGGAAGATGAAGCAATATAGCATCATGCAAATAAGTACACACTAAATTGTTCAAAGAAGCTGTGCTTCCTGCCCCGTCTTCAAGTTCTACAGATTTGCCTGTCGAATATTACGGATTTGGAAATCTCTTTTTCTTCCACTGCTATCTGCCAGAAAGCAATGACACCAAGAGTCAGGTAAGGAGAACATATTAGCACCTGGACTCCAAGAATTTGTGAAGGAAAAATCTGGTAGCTGATAAATAACTTCCTTTCACCTTCCTGCAACACATAATGGGTTTGGGGCTGTAGCCCTTGGGTGCAGAAGGAACTCAGGTTACTTGTAAGAAACTGGTGAAGTCAAATCTGTTTTTACAAAGTTGTTACTACATAGGGATCCATCAACAATACAGAAGACATGCAGATCTATTCATCCAAAAATGCTGAAAAGTCCCTATACAACATGCCCATAGTGACTTAGGTATCACTGGAAAACTTACTGGGTGGCCTTGTGACTTAATCCAGACTGTATGTCCCAAAAACAGTCTTGCTGCCTATACTTTTCTTAAAAGCAATGTAGCTCTGATGACTAAAGAGACTTTTTACATTTATAAGGTTAACAACATTTATATATTTCACACTATGTTTCAGAACTCACCTCAATAAGACATTAAAGCTGAAAAGTAACAACAAAAAATTATTTCAAAACATATGCATTTTAGCAGTATTTATGTAATTGAATGGGATTATCCACAGTTCAACGTTCTCCCAAACTTTCCTGCACAGCTGAAAAGCCCCAGCTGACTCTTCTTAAACTGTTCAATTCGGAATTTTTGGGGTATTTTCAGGATTTTAAGTAGAGAATGCTGATTCTTCATGAAAGGCACTGAAAGTTGAGACTCTGTAAAAGACATTAAAGCCCAGAACCATAAAAGGATGCAAGTGCCTAAATAATATCTTGCTGCTACTGTAAGCAACTAGCTAAACCCTCAAAACTCTCGTCATGCTCAGCAGCATCAAAACCTTCCTGAAGAAATTGCCAAAGTCCTGAGAAGGGTGCTTCATCCCTCCTGCTGAAGTCATTCCAACCTGAGTGATTTGGCCAGGGTGAGGAGAAAGTGGATGCCAGGCTGAGCACAGCTTTGGGGACAGGGAAGTCTTTGTTCCAATCCCTAGGCCACCAACCACTGCTATTCTAATTCCGCAAAAGAAACTGAGACCTCAATTCTCATTTCCACAGGCAGGCAACAGGCTTATTGTCTGGCAAGATGGTAAGTTCTTGAGAAGTGCAGACTGGATTCCAGTCTGCTCTTTGGGGGCTTGCTGAAGGAACACTTTACTGACAGGAAAGGCCTTTTCCCAGCTGGCAGTAGTCAGTGAGGATGAGATGGCCTATTTTCTTGTAGAGGTGGTACAGAGCTGTGAACCGCCTTCAGCAAGACTCACCCAGTGGGTATCGACAGCTTGGGAGCAGCAGGTGAAGACATTCAATTCAACACTTACTGATTGGGTCAGTTGTTAATGGGCTGGATTTGTAAATTTTGACCTTAAGCTGACAAGCTCCTAAAGCTCTTTATTGCTTCCTCTTCTATTAGCAACTGCCTTCTTCCTTGTTTATCTTGGTCTCTCCAAGGCTTCTAAGGTTTCCTTGACAAAAACCAACATACATTCACTGTGCAGCATGCACTTGTAATTATTAATAAAGGGTGTACTTTTGAACCTTTTTTCCATGTTCAGCTTGCTTGAAAACACATAGTATGTTTGAAGGTTCATCTGAAATACTCAGAAAAACAACAAAAAATTCGTCTTGAACAAGATAAACTATAGCAGAAAACAGGCATAAAGAATTTTACATCTGCCTTGAAGACTACAGAAAAGCACCCTTCAGAAGCTTTGCACTAGCATAACGCAGAAACAGGTATTTTGTCTGCACTTCTGCCAAAAGTTGTCTATATTTTTTTCAAAAGTAAATTCAATTAGAATTTCAGGCAAAACCTAAAAGTTGGTTTAGATGGGATATATTGTTCAGTGATGTGTGAGACACCAGGAATTTTCATTCTCTTATCTAAATTGGGTGTGTACCTCCATGCAACAAAAATGTCTCCCTCCTTTACCACTTCTACTTTCTCCTTGGCAGAAATCAATATATAAGTAAAATATGGCACACATCTAACAAACTCAGAGCTACCCAGATGTACCAGACTCATCATACAATGCTGGAAGCAAAATTGGCACATATGGTATTACAATATCTATAACTTACAGGCCTCAAAATCAGACCCGCACAAACACTGACAGAGCTGTCAGATAGCCAGGAAACCCAGGCAAACAGAGAAAAACAAAAAGAAGAGATTTAAAGAGTGGACACAGTTCATAAAACTCAGGTTACAGGAATCACAGAGAAGTAATGGATCATGAGAGCTCTTGGCCTGGAGAACAATGAGAACATGTTGAGTATGAATAATGTAGACAGAAGTCACCAAAATTAACCCATTCAACACACCACAACAACATTCCCTCGTAAACAAAAGTATTTCCACTTTTAGCCATTAAGTTTTCCACTACAAAACTATCACTTTAGAGGAAAACTGGCAATTTCCATAAAGGCTATTGCACACAGTTTTCCCTTCAGTAGAAACTTAACGTGTAAGTTATAACTGGTCATAAAGTGCACACCACCAAATAATACCAGAAGTCCTTGAGATAAAATACCTTGATATGTTTCAAACAACTCCACTGGTAGGAAGCTACTGTAATGTACCATTTCTGGAAGAAGTGGACACTGTTTTCTAACATGATCAGTGCTGGATAACACTCACTCACTCACTCACTCACTCACTCACTCACTCACTCACTCACTCTTCACATCAACATTCTTTAAATCACTTGTTGGGGACTGATCCTTTGGGCACTGCAGCCTTTCCAGCCTCTGTAGCACCCACCTTCTCCAGTGCAGCATTTAAAGTATCTGCAGTCAATCATGATTTCAAGTGTCAACATATCCAGCTTTAATAAATTACTCTTTCTGAAGATCAGTTCTGAGGGAACATTTTGGCTTTCCTAAGTCCACAGATATTGCAGCTGAACAGGTGAAACAGAATTAAACAGAGAAGTGCCAATGTAAGAAGCTCTGCCAACATAACTTGGATATAAACAAATCCAACAACCTTTTTTATTTTCAGTAATATGCATACATAATTGCATACAAAATCGAAATGTAATCAAATGTGTACAAAATTCAAATTGTTCTTGTACAAAATTTCCGAATGAAGTAATATTAAAACCTGAAGCCACACAAGAAGAACCAAACTGCTTGCTAGCCACCCCATTTCTTCTACTTCATATTAACTTGTCTACATCACTTAGAAAAATAAAACAAGCTATCAGCATAAATCACAAACACTTTTCACTGTGATAATCATAATAGTGTCAATCTCCCCGCTACAGGCAACTAGAATGAGAGGTAATTAAAATGTCAAAGTCAAGAAAGAAAAAACTGAAACATTCTTTCAAGATTACTTCAAGAAATCAACTACTCCTAAATTCCTGAGTTTGAAGTGGGGCTGGGGAACACCACTGGTTAAGGTGGCTGCATTTGCTTTTTCTAGAGAAGCTGAAATTAACACTAAACATGGGGCTCACTCTACAAGGCAAGCATTTACATCAGCAAGTCTGACAAACTGCAGTATTGTACACACTGAACTCTAATAGTCATCCTGGCCAAAAACCTGTGGACAAGGAACAAACTCTAATGCTTCATGTCCTTTTCTCAAATTGCTGTATGTTCCATGTTAGCATCATTAGGAAATAAGAATTCTTTTTGTTACAGGTTAAAAGCAGTTAAGTAGCAAAAGCAACTTTTTGTCACCAGCACAGTGTTGTGCTGACAATTCATACAGCAACATAAACAAACATTCCATTGTTGCCTTTAAGATAACTACTTAAAATAAAGCAAACGAGGTATTTGATGAATGATGGTGTTGCCCCTGAACACTGTTCCAGGTCATACTTAAAAAGTAACACACAGGATACATAAAAAAATAATTACCTCAGTTTCAAGAGGTGTCACAGTAAAAAAAAAAAGCCTCACATGGCTTTTGAATTAAGTGAATTAAGATCTAATTCTGACATATAAAGGACATTCATTATCAACACCAGTTTAAATATTAATTTTCAATTAAGATGGCAAGTTCTAAAACTTGGGTCATATCAGTGGTAAGTGAAAAGATGTGGCATGAACATGAGATTTACAATCACAATTTGTTTTAAATATATACTACAAACTATAAAAAATAAGTCATTTTACAGAACAGTTTCTACACAACAGGTGGGAGAGACTATGTCTTGCCCCAGAAATCCTTCCTCTTCTGAGCTCGTTCCAGAATCTGCGATGCAAGAGAGCTAGATGCTGCCGAGCGAGCAGAAATCTGAGACAACCTGTCATCTGTGGGGAAGCAATAAGGGAAAAATAGGAAGATTAAATATACATATCAAAACACAGCTGACACTCTTGGCAGACTTTAGGAGTGTAAATATTTTTATGCCCTCTTTCACAACTGATGTTAAAATAGTACCACAGTACACTTTAATTCAATCAGTTAGCAACTGACATGCTGGAAAAGAACCTCACTAGAAAGCTTCTAGGATGTTAGGTAAGTTTAAGAGAGTTACATGCCCAGCTCTTGCGAACTCCAGAATGAGATCCCTACTGTCACCCAAGTCTCCAAATCATCTTTACATTTACTCTCCTGTGTCAGAAGACCTCAGGAATTGTTCCTCTGCCACTGAAATCTGTATAGAGTAGACTCTCTTGAAAGCAAACCATGTTTCAAGCAAGGCAGACAACCTCAGAATAACATGACTAAAATATCAGAACCCATGCTGCCAAGAGTCCTTCTGTGCCAAGCACAGCTAGTACGCTACAAGCTGCTGAAAGAAACGTGTCTTCTGAAAAAAACCAGAAATTTACCACAAAGACAAGAGGAAGCAAACTTTAGAAATATACTTTTGAAGGATCTTCCTTTTGAATACAGGGTCCACTTCACACACAGCAGAACTCCTAAAATTAATCAGTGTTGATGCTGCTTGTCTGATAATGCACATTATAATTCTTTAACAGCATTATTAAAATGTTGCTACAGCTCTTAAGGTGCTATCTATGAAAAATGACCTTAATTACACCCGTTCTCTGCAATGGATTAAAATAACTGTATCACTACGTTTCAGCCCCCTCACCAACAAAAAAAACTCAAGAAAAAATTCCTCAACTCAATCCAAACAGCATCTGTACTTTGTCAGTGTTTAAGTTAACTTTTCAGCAGCATTTCTAAATTCTTAAAATACAGTGAACCAAAAAGCCCATAATAGGGTCACACGCTATGCATAATAACTACAATCCCCTTTATGAGAAAACTCCTGACTGCACTTCAGGAGAAGTGTGTCATTGGTGTAACTCCCAGGTTTGTATGTACATGAACAAATACGGGCATACTGTGAGCTGGCATATTTGACCTGTGTCTGAAAGCTCATACACCATCACTCAGCTCATAGGGAAAAAAAAATAAAACAGCAGTTACAACATTTAATCTGTGCACATCAAAGCTTGTGGGAAGCTGCCGAGTACTACAGGATTTTGCATGTTTCATGTAGTTACACAGATGCTTCTCTGAGCCATCTGCACAACCCACATATTTTTCAGCCAACTGCAATGAGTAAAATAGAGAATCAGCCTGAACCTTGGTTAAAACCAAGGAGCAAAGGAAGTGCAGGAGGTACAGAAAAAAGCTTTTGGTTGTTTTGGGGTATAACTATAAATAAAATGCAATCAGATATAAGCTTGTTCTGTCCATAATCTGATCTGAACCAAACCAAGGTGATTGCACCAAGCACGGCACAACACTAAGCTCAACCTCAGACACCACACTAAGACAAAGTATACAGCAGCTCAAGCTAATTAGGCTACAGTGCCTTTGGTTGACTCATGCTACTGAGTTTATTTGTGTCTGCCCACAAAAGGGCCAAGCAGATGCCCTGGCAGGCTGTGCATTTGCTGCTCTCCCAGATTAACTTTACAATAAATAGAAAAAAAGGTCAAAACAGCAATCAGAATAGCAGGATGCCATAAGTACCCCTAATACACTGAGCAGAGAACAGGTGTAAAAATTGAAGTCAGAGGGATCATTTTATGCTGCACATCTGGTGCTAAAGTCTCACAAGCAAAAACTTTATCTTAAGGTTTGTGGTACCTTTTAAGTTGCATCCAAAGTTACTGCAGCTGCAATATGGGCTGTGATAATTTTGCAGTTTGTTTCTGTTGATATCAACACAAAGGCTTAAAAATGTGTGCAGAGGAAACAATTTTAGGTATGGAACTGAGCAACCTACAGAAAGCCACATATTGAGCCACAATGGTCTGTTTAATTTTCAGCCACATTTAATGGTTTATTCATACAATGCTATACCTTCATATCAAACTTCAGATTACTAAGATGAACATTTTTAAATTATTTTGATGAAAAATGCAGTAGTTATTCAGGCAAACACATAAAGCAGTATTTATTACTGCATTCAGAAACCTCTTACATTCATGCAAAAAAATTAATATAGATTATATACGCATGATATACAATAATACTTTGGGACAAGAAATACCTTCATCATTACAGTTTCTTTCCCGAAGGGGGAGCTGGAAAGTTCTCATTTTTGGATTACCAAGATTCCCTAAGACAAAAAGTCCAAGGCACAGTTTTGAATAATCTCAAAATAGACAAATGATAACATTTTATAATATTTAAAAATGTTGCAACATTATTTCCAAAACAAGAGTCTTACTAATAGCAAAAATACCCCAAATTCCAGCAGACTCCTTTACTCTAAGCTGAGGTAAAACAAACTTACTCCACTGTATTCTTCTCAAGACATGTATCTTTAGTACATGCTACAAATTACTAAGTGAACAGCACTCAAGATGCAGAACTAGAACCCACCACTGATTCTAGCCTCTTTTTGAGGAAATTCTCTGCATTTCATGTTCCCACTTTACTTGACAACTACTTGTTCCATTCTAGAATGGAAATACTGTTTACGAGCTAATCTCTATAATCAAAAAAACATATATCGTAGGACTTTAAGCAGCTATACAAAGTCTTTCTGGAATGGAGACAAAGGGGGGAAGGATTATTTTCTTTATCGATTTTATGTCCTCAGTACCCTTATGCTCTAGCACAAATTCCTCCTCAAATAAGAAAAGGTTTTTCTCAATATCCAATACATCTTCTGTAAGTGGCTTTTTAGTTTCCATATCCTGCAGAAATATTTAAGGAGCTTATCTCTCAGAAATCCACAACTTGTGCAAAGTAACACTACACCATAAAGGTGTCAGTTACACAGCTGGGAAAGTGTCACACCATCCAGTTGCAGCCTAGATCCTAAAAATTACAGGTGTTCATACTCAACCAAATTATTCTCATAGTGAGTACTTATTGAAATTAATAAAGCAAAATTAGACAGCAGACTACTAGATGCAATGGTACTAGTGGAATGTGAAACCAAGGTGGAGTGCTGTCCACATTTCCTTAGCAAGACTAACCATACAGTAGAAAAGCTTTCATTGTACAAACACCACAATCTTTGTAGAAACTGTAAGGCAGCAAGCTCAGCATTATCTTGGCCTGAACACTGCAGAGTAGTTATTTCCATCCTGCAGCACTCTAACACAGATGGTTAATACACAAAACCCACCATTATGCTGGAATTCTGGATCCTTGAGAGTTCCTTGAATACGATGAGAGGGATTCCAGCAAGGCAAAGAGGAGCTTTTTGCTGACTTCAGCACAGAAGTTGCCAGGGAATGCTCTTGATGGGCTGAAGCAAGAGGAACTTGCTCATCAGCAACCTTGTTAGGAGGCCACTGATCCTGCCTAAGTGGCAGAGGATCCACAGTTCCCAGCCCAGCAGGTGGAGAGTTAAAGAGTGAAACTGCTTTCATTTTCACATCAGGCTACAAGACAACAGAAGGATTAAAATAAAGGAACAAAAAAAGCACAAAAGCCCAACATCTCATATACAGCCTTACAGTACAGATCCTCACATATACAACAAGGGTTGGCTTTACACCGTTAACACTTCTCATGAAGGTACTAAAAGAAAAAGTATTCCAAGCTTGTGAGACAACCTGAAGAAAATCTGGCGCTAATTGGTAAACTATTAAACAAATAGTTTACCAATTAGTTAAACATTAAACAAATGTTTACCATAGTCTGAAAGTAATCTAATCAGGTCAAGCTAAGAGTTTCTTTTCTTCATTTTAAGAAAATGTGTTTGTACATTTTAAAACAACACAACCAATTTCTCATAGAATTGTGTCTGCATCTATTACAGAACTTACTACAGAGGATGTGTGCAGATAAATGGCAGCTGTCTTTGTGGATCACAGACCAAGCACAACCTGACAAAAAGTATTGCAATTTTGAGGATGACAGATCCTAAATGTTTCTATTTTTTCCATCAGTAACTATGCAAGCTGCAAAGTAAAAGCAGCAGGAATGGAAAGGAAGAGTGAAACTACTATGGCACATCAATCTATCTTGTACATAAGCACCCAACCACTCCCTCTTGAACTTCTTTCAAGTCAAGCAATCTGGAGCTGCACCCTGTGTCAGTGACCAAAACAACATTAATGGCAACACCAACACTCCAGTAGTCTCAATTCCTTTGCTTGATATCCCCAAACAGTTATTTATTCAAGTGTGGGTCTTTTTTAGTCACAGATACGGAGAATTTTAGGATAGCTAGTAACAACTCAAGAAAAAGATTTATTACATAAATTATTCACTGTTACTTAAATAGCATATTCCTAAAACTCATAATGGTAAGTGCCTTCTCTGGCTCACCTGGAAGGACCTTCCTTTTGAAGGGTCTGTTCCGAAGTCTCGCCTTCTTTGTGGTGAAGATGAAGACTTGAATTTAGGAGGAGACACTAAAACCGTACCTCCTATTGTAGTGGAGAAGATGAAAAATGCTTTATTACATTAAATAATCTAATAATCTAAAACATATTTTTGTTTTCTTTAGTTCTTGAAATAGTACTTTGCATTTAAAAGTCTTTTTACCAACAGCTGGGGTAGTGCGATCATGATGAGTCCCCTGAGTTCCACCAAGAGCTCTCAGCTTTGGAGTAGGCAGCCTGCCACCCGTCCTTGACGATACAGAAGAATCCGACGCAGTTGCAGAATTATTTAACACTAAGGCATTCTCCCTGAAAAACAAAGAGATTATTAAAGAATTAGCTAAGAACTCAGGAGTTTTGAATTCAAGCTTTTTGTTTCTAATCCATTCCTACAATGGCCTAAGGCAAGACAGTCAAGGCCATAAAACCCCAACAGCCTACAGCTAAAACAACTGCTTGCAAAGGGGAGTCCTGGATTGTAGCCCTTGAGTCTCAGTTTATGCATTTTAATTTTTTTATTTAACTGGATAGAATACATAAATGGCCTCAAGCTGCAAATTCAGGCTCCCTCTGTCCCAATAAACCCTGAATGTATTACTGCACACAGACAACAGCAGAGCTGGAAAGAGTACGCACCCAGAAAAACTTTGAACCTGGTTGCTACATTTGAGGTGAGAGTGCCAGTTTGACACTCTTCATTCAATGTGGTGGAACTGAAACCAAATATCCCACATTTATGTAATCACTGTAGCCTCAGGTTATTAAATAAATCAGCAGTGCCCCTTCAGTCTTCTTTCTCCAGGTGCATTTCAAAAGGAGATGGCAACACACCCACACTGTGCAAGGAACATGATCCTATTAGTGTGGGCTAGATGCATTTAGGCAAAGAATTCCTCGTTTCTAGTTCTCAAGAAGGCTTAGATAACATGCAAGTGTTAAGCTGCTCTGCATGGCCGAGTCTATCACATATCAACACACACAGAACCACACTGCAGGATGACAGAAAATCTTCAGTGTCCACCAGAGGCATCTATGAATTAGACAATCTCTGCAATTAGATAGAAACTTAGAGGGGTTTTCCAGATTATAGTTTTGAAACCCTGAATTTAATTTCTATTTGGGTCTAGCATCTCAACTTTTCTTTGTCTGGGTTTTGCATTATCCTTCTGCATTATCCCCAGAGGGGACAACCCTTGCCTTTTATTCGTGCTGCAACACCAAAGATAAAACTAAATGAGGAATATCAAATGCTTAGATTGCATGGTAACGGGAGTCAAAGTTACTCGGATTTAAACATGCATTAAACTAAAATACTGTTCTTAAAAAAAAAAAGAATGCAAAACTTGCACAGTAAAAAGCCAGAGATTTCCGTAACTAAATAACAATTTGGATCTTTCAACTGTACTATGCACATACTGAAGTGACCTCTTATTATTTATAAATACTCCTCCACTTTTATCCAACCTGTGCTCGGTAACAGAATGACCAGTGATTACTGGATGCTAGTTATTTTTTTTCTCCCAAGTCCTTTACCTTTGTCCATGACTAATCTACAAATTTCTGAGCTGTTAAGAGGAAAAACATATATACACACACATACATATATACATCACTAAAATGTTCTGGTTTACCCTTCAATTTTCTTATCTTCTTTGGCATCCTTATTGTTTTCTTCTAACTGCTGGGCCACAGCTGCAGCCTGTTCATCTTGTTTTAGTTCCTCTTCTGCTGATTGACAGTTTTCCCTTTCTTCAGTACCTTCTTGTTCATCCCAAACTAAGCGTCTTTTGACTGGAACAGTTGAAGCATCTGACATGTCTTTCTTTCCAGTGCTGCCCTGGTATGGTTGTTCTCTGGAATCAAGTTGCTGTAGTCCTTGAGGGCTTGATACAGCCTCTTTTTCGGAAACTCTAGGTAACAAAGAACACAGCATCTCATATCAGTGATTTGCACAATATAAACATAGCTATGTAGAACACATTCACCTACTTTAGTCCTTCACAAAAGGTACAGGTCAGATATTAGAAAGTGGTATAGTTCATATGATGCATGGTTAAATTGCCACTGAGGTTTCAAATTATGTTTAAGCACAACCCATTTTCAAACTAGATTCTGTGAAAACTCTTTCTGGATTACTAGTTCCAAAAATGTAACGTAAATTAGTGCTCTATTTTCAATTTAAACAAGTTAAGATTATCAGACATGTTCAAAAAATAATTATTTCCATACAAAGGGACTCATTGACAGCATAATTTTGAAAGACAAAGTTTAGAAGATTCCTCTTCTGGCACAACTTTTCAAAGTCTTAAACTCTCAACTACTCATAGGAATCAGTGCACATTAGCCCAGTGCACAGAAACGAGATCAGTAAGAAGATCAGTAAAAGAAAACAAACCAGTAGACCAAAAAGTTACACCTTACTTACTATCACGCATTATAGTGTAATAAATACTATTTTACATGTCATCCCACAACACTTATTAGAGCTACAGTCATAGTCAGAGCAAGTGGGTAGATCTCTCACATACAAGAAAAGTGTGTGCATGTAACAGTCTACAGTGGACTATAGAGGCATCAAGGGCATTGTTTTGAAATATCAGATCTCAGAGAAAACACAAGTTACCTTTTTCTTTTTCCCCCTCCCTCTTTGAGCAATAGCTGTCTGTATATTTTACTAATATACTAATTATGAATTTTCCTAGCAAGGGATTTAATATCTGTCAATTCTGATAGCCTTCAAAGAAGGGAAAAAATCGATTCACACATTCCAGTTCCTAAGTCTTCAAACTAAACAGTGTCTAAGACTCAACCACAAAATTAATTAATCCTGACAAGAAGATCAATAACATGTGGGTAGACAAAACGTATTTCATATCATTCCAGTGGAAAGAATATTACTTCTACATGACTCAGTGCAAAATTCTTCCAGATTTGACAAGGCTAAGGTTGCCACACTAAATATGCATTTGTGGAGAATTATAAAGGAGTAACCTTCTCTTCTTCCAGAATACTAGACTGTGCCTTGTTTTCAATTTGAGCACATTTCAACTGATATGTGAAAAGGTAAATGCTCACCTGTTACAAAGACTTTATATATCACAGAATCGTAGAATACCAGCTTGGAAGGATCCTCAAAAGACCAACTAGTCAAGTCTCCATGGAGAAAGGGAGCCTAGATGAGTATTGATCACTCTGTACAACTGCATCTTGAATGCAGTCAAACATCCAAGACCTCATGCATATACTAAGCCTATATAGAGAATTTTGCTCTGTTTCAAAGCTGTAGAGTAACAGGCAGGAATGATGACCTTACCCAGCAAGATCTAGTGCTCTGATGTTGTTGCTGATGCCTTCTTCTGAACTGGAAGTTGAGGACACATCCCAAAGACTGTTATTATCAGACAAGATCTGATTGAAATGGTATCGGGAGAAGTGTGTTCCCTCTACTCGTTGCCTGTAAGTCTTTGCTCTTTCTCGAAGTTCTCTCACCTACACATCAAGGTTTCATTAGTTGCATGTTTGTTTAGAGTTCACTTCTAGGCTACTATAAAGTATTTGCATTAGCTACTGGCAGCTAGAAGAGAAAGGCAAGTTACTTGTAATACAGGGCCAGCCACAGCACAAACATTGCATGCTGCAATAAAGGTAACAAAAGGAAAGCAAAAATAACCAAAGAATATACTCAGTAAGCATGTTTGAGCCATGAAGCCAAAGCAAAATTGTCAGTTATTCATTCAATGAGCACAAAACTTTATGCAGTAACTAAGAATAGGTTTAGTGATGGATTCTAGTTTTTCCACCAGCGCTCAGACACAGTGCTCCGAAGACTGAAAGAGGAACTTGGATGCAACCAACCTCCATATACCACATGGAATTTAGGGTGTTTTGAGATGCCTAAGGAAAAGAATACATAATTACTTTTAAATTTCTTGTTTTTTCTTTCAACATTGTATTGTTATTATCACCCTCGTAACTTTACTTCAGTCTAAGTAAGAAATCAAATACTAAAGGCCTGTCAAAACATAGCTCTATGCTGCCTCCCTGAGATTCAATAAAAAGCTCTAAACCAAATACACCAGCACTGGTATTTCATCAGTTTTTTGCTAAGGTTGAGAAAATCAAAGAAATTTCTAGGCATCAACACTCAAAAATACATTCACCAATGATTTATGATTATTTCAAGTCAACAGATCTATAAGCATGTGCAATACCGGGTTTGTATGCTGTCTCTAGCTATATTAATCTAAGTGAGAAGCTGATGGTTACACAAGAACTCTTGGAGCTATTGTATGTAAGACATAATATCAAAATTATTCCTTCTAGGCTATCAGTAACTGCAAGAATGAGATACAAAACTGTTCAGTTTTAGCCTTAAAAAATAAAAGTGATAACCCCTCTCTTTAGACATTATACACTATCATTTTTATGGTGAAGACTATTTAAACACACATGCTGTCTTCTGTCCTTCACCCAAACATAATTAAAGTGCAAAAAGAAAAGCAAACCCAAAACGTTTATGTTTAAATTATTTAAAATAACTTTGTCATACTATGTGAATTCTAGCTTACTAAAAATGATTTACAGGAAATAAGCATTTTGTCAAAGAGCAGGAAGTAATACTGACACTTCCCCTGACACACTTTCCTAGCTTTTCTTTTTCATTCTTCTTTCATGACAGATTTCACATCATTCCTCCTTAGTGGGCTAAATTCCACTAATCCCATTAAAAGTAACTGAATGCAGCAGAGGGATATCCCACAATTTGACCCACTAAATTTAAAAAGAATAGCCCATTAAAAATATATGCTTGTCATTTTCAGAGAAGAATTTACATTTTGATGTGGAAGTGATTTACTGGATTACTCACTTTAAGTAGTAGAATGAAAAATTCATTATGATAGCCACAACAGAAGAAATATAAATCCAGAGCAACAGGGTACTGCAGGGGGAGGAAGAATACTATGTCTCCAGTGAATTGTGAAGAAGTACAAAGGACAACCAGCTCCTTCAGTGACTCAGAAGGCAGCACTAACTCAGCAGGACACAGGCCCCAGAGAGTCCTACTGTAATTATTAATTGCCCACATTAATTTTTCAAAAGCACAATTCAAAGACATGGTTTTTTTCATTTGACTGCTGAAAAGCAATGCTTAATTATAAAGTGCAGAGATGCAGTTTAGCAGCAATCACTGTTTCTAAGGTCACACCAGGATTCTGTTACAGCATTTGCCTGTTTGGACTCAGAACTTCAGAAAGTCTGCCTCAGACCCAAAGTTAGGCATGGTCCCAGCTAAGGGAGAAACAAGACTGGATTAGCCGGGGCTTATCATCTCATCACTGATGCTAAGTGAGATGTTTTATAAGCACCTTTGGTAGGGTGTCTCAACAACCCACCCGATATACAGGTTAGATACAGTTTTGAAGAACATTTCGCTTTATTATTATAGGAAAAGGTGTGGTATCATGTAGAAACCAAAAGAACTGTTGGGCAGCCTACACTGTGAATGGCCAAAGTACCTTTCTTGCTTTACAACAAAACCAATGTACTTGGCACTGTTGTTCAAAGTCATGCATACTTTCATTAATCTTTTGTTAACATGTTTCTCAAATGGCTGGATTCTTTCTTATGTCTCAACTATTAATTAACTATTTCATTCAGTCCTCCTATGCTACAGAATCATACAATATCCTGAGTAAGAAGGGACCCACAGCAATCATGAAAGTCCAGCTCCTGGCCCTGCACAGGGCCCTCCCCAAGAGTCACACCCTCTGCCTGAGAATATTATCCAAACACTTCTTGAACTCTGATAGGCTTGGTGCTGTGACCACTGCCCTGGGGAGCCTGTTCCAGTGCCCAGCTACCCTGTGGGTGAAGAACCTTTTCTAATACTCAATCTAAACCTCTCCTGACACCACTTCATGCCATTCCCTTGGGTCCTGTCACTGGGCACTAGACAGATCAGTGCCCCTCACTCTGCCTCCCCTTGTGAGGCAGTTGTAGACTGCAATGCGGTCTTCCCTCGCTCTCTTCTTCTCTAGGCTGAACAAACCAAGTGCCCTCAGTTACTCCTCACATGGCTTCCACTTCTTGGGACACTCCCCAATAGCTTAATACCTTTCTTATATTGTGGCTCCCAAAACTGCACACAGTGCTCGAGGTGAGGCCACCCCAGCGCAGAGCAGAGCGGGACAATCCCCTCCCTTGACCAGGTGGTGATGCTTTGTCTGATGCCCCCCAGGACATGGTTGGCCCTCCTGGCTGCCAGGGCACTGCTGACTCAGATTCAACTTGCCATCGACCAGGACCCCCAAGTCACTTTCCCTGGCACTGCTTTCCAGCATCTCATTCCCCAGTCTGTACAAACATCCTGGGTTGCCTCATCCCAGGTGCAGAATCCAGCATTTGTCTTTGTTAAGCTTCATATGGTTGGTGATTGCTCAGATCTCTAATTTGTCTTCGTCTCTCTGCAGAGCCTCCCTGCCTTCAAAGGAGGTAACAACTCCTCCCAATTTAGTATCATCATCAAACTTACTTAGTATCCCTTCCAGTCCTGCATCCAAGTCAAGTAGGAAGATGTTGAAGAGCACAGGGCCTAAGTTGGAGCCCTGCGGAACCCCACCAGTGACAGGTCACCAGTCTGATGTTCCCCTATTCTCTATTACCCTCTGTGCTTGACCCACAGCTGCTCACCCAGCACATGATGTGTTCATCCAGCTGTGCTGGACATTTTGCCCAGAAGGATCCGGTGAGAGACAGTTTTGCAAGCTTTACTGAAATCCAAAAAGATTACATCAACTGGCTTTCCCTGATCAGTTAGATGGGTTACCTTGTCATAAAAGAAAATTAAGTTTGACAAGTAGGACTTTCCCTTCACGATGCCATGCTGGCTGTGACCAATGACTTCAGGTGTTTTTCAGTACCTCCCAGGATAATCTTCTACATAATTTTACCAGTAACTGAAGTGAGACTGACAGGCCTACGGTTTTCAGGGTCATCCTTCCTGACCTTGAAAACTGGAACAACATTAGCCAGCTTGTAGTCAACTGGAGTCAACTCTCCAGATTCTTGAGACCATTCCAAAAAAACATTAAAAGAAGCCTTGAAATGACATCAGCAATCAGCCAAGTATTCTCAGAAGAATCCTATAAGGCCCCATAGACTTACAGGGATGCAGCTGGAGCTGCAGGCCCCACACAAGTTCAGGGTCAACTGGGAGTTTATCATTCTCACAGTCATGGACCTTCAGGTCAGGGCACTGTGACCCCCTGAGCCCATCCCTAGTATTGAAAGCAGAGGCAAAGAAAGCATTAAAGATCTCTGCCTCATCTATGCCCCTCTTTGTGAGGTGACCATCCTCATCCTGTAACAGGTCGATGTTGTTTCTGCACTGTCTTTTGCTATTAACATATTTTACAAAACACTTTTTATTGCCCCTCACAGTACCATCCAGGTTTCAGCTACAACTGAGCTTTGGCCACACACTTTCTCCCTACAGTGGTGAGCAGCTTCTCTGGACTCCTCCCACATCACCTGACCTGGCTTCCACTGAGCATACACTTTCCATTTTTGCCTTAGCTCCAAAAGATCCCTCCTCAGCCAACCCAGTCTTCTGCCTCATCTGCTTGACTTCTGACATTTTATCATTCTTAGAACATAAATACTGGCAGATCATACAAGAAGAAAGAGGGGGAAAAAAAAAAAAACCTGGCCAAGAATCAGGTGTATCATGCGTTAACAGAAGTTTTTAAGATTTTAGCTTGTTTCTCTTACAACCAGTTTGATATGCTGTACTACTTTTGGCTGGGATAATTTTTTTTATAAATAAGTAGCTCCTATGGGGCTATGTTTTGGGTTTGTGCTGAAAGCAGTTGATGGCACAGAGATGTTCTAGCTGTTGCTGAATGGAGCTTAAAGAGCATTAAGGCCTTTTCTGTTTCTCATCCTGTCCTGCCAGCGAGTTGGCTGGTGGTGCACAAGAAGCTGAGGGCACACAGCTGGGACAGCTGACCTCAGCTAATCAAGGGAATATTCCAGACCATATGATGCTGCGCTCAACAAGAAAAGCTGCGGGAAGGAGGATGGGGAGAACATTCAGAATGATGGCATTTGTCTTCCTGAGTGACACAAGGGAGTCCTGCTTTCCTGGAGATGGCTGAACATCTCCGTCCTGACCACAAGTACTGAATAAATTCTTTGTTTTGCTTTGCTTGCGCACATGGCTTTTGCTTTACCTATTAAAAACCTTTATCCCAACACAAGAGTTTTGTCACTTTTACCCTTCCGATTCTCTCTCCCATCCCACTGCGTGCGAGTGAACAACTGGTTCTGTGGGTCTCAGCTCTCTACTGAGGTTAAACCCTGAGAGGCAAGTGATTTAAAGTCTAACAGAGACAGGAGAAGTTCAGGTAATTTCAATTATAAAAGTTTCTTCTACATGAACTCATACTAGGATATAATGTAGGTATGCACACAGGAAAACATGTATGTGATTAAAGCACATTTGGCACCAATAAAATATTTGGTATTATAATCTTATAATTATTTTTGGCTGTTCCCGCTATCCAGCACAATTCCTTCAATTAGAAGGCCCCAAAACCCACAAAAATTCTCTTTTTGAATTCTTCATGCCTACTGCCAAGTAACTTCTTTCCAGTTTCCTGCGACTCCCTTTTCAGCAAGAAAATCTGCATGGAAAAGTCTGACACACCCAAAAAACTTCTCTGCAGTGTGGGAAATCCTCAGGTTTTCATACACTCTAATTAAGTGTCACCTGTAAAGCTAAACATCTATTCTCCACTTGCAGTTTCCTTGTTCTTTCCCTTGACTATTACTGCAGTGACTCCTCCCAGCTGACTGTGCCACAAACATAGCATACCTCAAGGCAATGCATCCCTTTCCCTTTATTTGCCTACCAGTCAGTTGCTCTTAAGATGAGCACTGTTCCTTATTATTTTGAATGTTACTGAAGCAACATCAACAAATTAAAGTCTTACATGCCAGAAAAATGATGTAGTATTCTACAGGAACACTCTCTATACCACTTAGGCTACATGCAACAGTTCACAATATTCTACAGCCTTCATTGCAGTAAATCTAATGCATATATTGATACATATAAAAATTAAAATATTGCTGTTTTCAGTGCTCTAACATCTTCTTGAGTCTGTTTTCAAAGAATCGATTACCTCATGTATGCATATGCAAAATCTGATTATGAATCATCTCATCATCTCATACTATGATATACCTTAAACTTTGAGCCCTATTTCTAATTAAGTATTTTGTATGTATTCTAAAAATATTTCCTTTTGCCTAAAAGGAAAATTACTTGTTAGATTAAATCCAGTGAGACTGAGTGCTACCACACTACTCCTTGAATTCCCAGAGAACCTTATTTGCAAATTGTCAAAGCCAAGCACCCTAGAATCATCTGCTCCAGTTCAACCTTCCACATCGCCTTGGTCCCAACTGATGAAGAAACTCACATTTCCAAGTATCTCTCACAAAGCCTTGCTCAATCAGCTGTGAGAAACCTAAGTCAAGTCAGTGATATCAGAGTTGCAGAACTAGAAGTTCCTTAGCACACTAACAATTTTTATTTAC